>JBBBDQ010002398.1:0-525777 GCA_037127315.1 Ascarosepion bandense
ATATATAGAGAGAGAGAGAGAGAGATTATTTCTCTGAATGCCAATACAGTGCTGTTTTTACATTATATGATAATTGACAAGATGTAGTGTCATTGAATGAAATTTCACAAAGATGTGTTCAAATCTTGCTGGAGGTATGTTCTTTCTGATTATCACGATTTACTTACAATCAATGACTGACAATCTAGGAGCAATAGAAATAACCAGGGAATATTGATAAAAAAATTAATAACTAAGAATTATTATGAATTTTTTAATAGCTTGAGTACTTTCTTGCAAATAAAATAATACATCCGTTCTGTGTAAGGAACAGAAAATTTACACTCTTATGGCATTTTATAATTAAAAGTTACTCTTCAAAATATTCCTAAAGTATATATAAAAGTTCAACTGTTTTTACTTTTTATTCAAACATTTAATAATTGATTACTAAAATAGAAAATTTAAACAATTCACTGTTTTTTTAAGTTTTTAAGCTTTTATATTGAAAAGGATTTTTTTATCATGAAATTTGCATATGTCAAATATGGCACTGTCTAAATAAACAATAGATTAAAAATAAGTTTAAAATAAAAATAATCAGTGGAAAATATTTAAAAAGAAAGTATCAATGAAAGAAGTTATATTCCATAAATTATTTTTTGAGTTTGTTTTTTATATTGAAGATAAATAATTGTCCTGTTTAAACTGTAAATACATAATGTAGCAAATTGTTATTAAAAACTATATTCCGTTATTTTAATGCATGCAAAATGTAAACAGTTTATCTGGGTCTTATATACTTTTGTTTTTATAAGAACCTGAAAATGGCTAAAATAACAAAATGCAAAAAAAGCTGTTAACTTTAAGATACAGCATCCAAATTAGTTTTCCTGTCATTTATGACTTAGTAAATTATTTTTATGCAGTAACTACATTCATTTCTGTTATAGAAATGCCAGTATTACTGTTTGAAAATCTTTTTCTCAACATCTCTAAAATTGCTTATTTTCATGACATCAGTAGACTAGTTCGGCAATTATAAAAATGTTTGTATTTTTACCACATTCTTATATGTTTCAGACATTTAGGAATATGGTGTAAAATATAATGTGGTAAGTCTCATTTTGGAAACAAACTTTTGTCTAGGATTAAAACATTTTTCTAGAACAACTTGTCATGCTAAAATTATGCTTTTGTTGATTTTGACACTTTATAAGTGATTTTAAAAATATGAAGCTGAAAGTTGGTACCCCAATAATTTTCTATGCAAATCAACTAGTTTTACCTTTGTTCCAAATAGTTTAAATGCTATGAGCCCTTAGGAAAAATTTTTTTGGGGTGGTCTACAAAATTTTAGCTGAAGAAACTAAATCAAATATATTAAATTGAGAATGCCATTAGATTATTAAGGATATTTTTAAAGGAAATAAATATAAATATTTAGATTTAATGATAAGTCAGTATTTTACCTAATAATTTCAACACATGAGAATAGACTATATATTAGAAAGCAATATAGGACATTTGACAATATTTAAAAGTTGTTTATTTTGTACAGATTCATTTTATAATACTGCTTGATAAAAATTCAAAATAATTATGAAAATCTAATTTTATTTCTAATCTCCATACAGCTGAATATTAAATTACCAAGTTAAAGATTTGTTGTAAACATTATATATTTTACTATTCATATGTAATATTACAGTTACTGACTGTTGATTAAGAAAACCTCACTTTGAAATTTTATTTTATAAATTTCTAAGATATCAATTTGAATAAGCCCAAAAGTTTATTTTGGATAAGTTATTCAAATTTTAATGTTGACTTTCCAAATTATTTAAATGCTTCATTTATTTAACTGTTATGATTATTTGATATCAGAGAAAAGTTTTTTATAGGAAGAAATAATTTTTTGATTTCGGTAAGATTAAACATTTTTTTAATCACTTCATCCCCAAGCAAAGTAATAAAGCCACTAATGTACAAGAGCTTATTGTGAAAGAATATGATAAAAGGAAAACATTAAGGAGAGTAAACAGTAAAAGAATGGGAATTAAGAAGACAGAAGATAGTGATTGACATTGCATTTCAATTTTTGAAAATCAATCTTGACTTGAAAGCAAGAATCTGGAAGAGAGTTCCACAAGTGAGAAGAGTAAGAGAATAAACTTTTAGCATAGAACTTAGTTACATTTAGCAATTTCACCTGTAAAATGATGAGACCTAATTGCCAATCTAATACTATACTTAAATTTATAAAATCTAGGTACCAAAAAGGAAAGCTAATCATTTATCAAGAATCTCTAAATGCATAGCAGAAGTGCCAGACCAGATGTGCTAGGAATATTCAATGCATGGACAAATGGTAGACTTATAAAAATGTATTATAAATGTTTCTGTTGAGAAAAATCATCTAACATTTTTTTGTTTAATAGAAAAGAATTGTGAAATCAGTTTTGAAAAAATCAGAAACCTTTCCCAAAAGAAAGCAATTATACCTTTGCACTTTATAGCCAGCACACAACCATATAAACAATAGAAATTACTTATTTTACGAAAGACACAATTTCAGTCACATGCTTTATTCTAAAGAAATCCATGAAATAACAGGAAATTACTCAATAATTCATTCAAACTAATTTATGAAAATAATGTGCAATTTTAACATAAATTTACTAATTTCAGCAAGAATTAGATCTAACATTTTCTTACAAAAACAAAAATGCAAACACTATTTTTAAAATGTATACATTATAAGCTAATTGTTTTTTTACTGAAAATAATGTTGTCAGTGTTGTATTTTAGAAACTATAATTGCCAACTTAATACCCATTCATGCAAAAAAAACTGTTCTAAATACATCATCACTAAGAGTTTCGCTCACTAAAGAACACAGAACTATCCCTTGATTAATCAACATTTTGCAAACCTGCATGAATTCATATTTGAAATAAAACTCTAGTAAGAATTCAGTCTCAAAAAGTGTTTGAAAATTTTTAGTATTAATATAAAAGTATAAAAAGTTCCACAAATACTCAAAAATAGAAAAGAAAAAAATAAATTAAAACTCATTAAAATGAAATTGGAGAATGATTAACAATATGTATAAATTTCTTTTGCTTATATCTATCTGCACACTGGATACAAAAACAAATTTGAATATTTTTTAATGAAAATAAATATTGTCTGAACCAGCAAATATAATTTTGTTTTCTGTCAAATATTTAAAATTACTTTATTTGTAAATTGATTTTCATATAATCAATGCCTCTCTCTCTCTCACGTATATATATATGCCATTTATAGTTCAAACAAGCAAAAATTAAGATTAAAGTAAAATCTGATCAGTTTTTGTAAAGTCAAAATATATACGGATTTACAGTTTTCTCTTGTATATGGTAATTACTTTTACATTGATATACAAATAACAAAATGGGAAAATATTTCATCAGATGGTGTCTATAATGCAGCCTATTAATCACACTGTGTCATGAACATAAAGACTTAGATGACAAAAGAACCACCAAATCTATTGTTATATGCAATTCAATTTCACTCTGGTACCAATGCATCCACTGAATTGCAGACACCATTATGCATAAGCTTTTGGATATTAATTATACAAAAACCACTTAGTTATCATATAATCAAGTAGAATGTTTTTACTGAATTTTAAATGTTTTAAGCATCAGCTAGAACTTACACTATTATACTAATTAAACACACACACACACACACACACACACAACATAAGGAATAAAAAGATTAGATTTTAAAATTTTTTTACTGGAATAAGTTACTAAGCTTAACACATCACTCAATAATTCCCAGGCCTGACATATAGATGGAGCCACTAATAAAAAAATCCATATGATTTTTATAAAGTACTAATTCAAATAGCACGTGACAAAATTTGGGCCCAATGGAATTATTAGTTTACAAATTAGTTATTTAAATGAAGCTACAGTTGCAAATTTTCAAAACAATGAAAAAATCTGAATTTCATGTGTTGATAAAGCATTACTTTCTGATGGGAAAAAATACTATTCAAGCAAACAATGACTTGATAAGTATTATTTAGACTCTACTCTGTTAGAAACTATGGTCAAGAGGTGGTATGCTAACTTTAAACGCGATTGTACAGACACGAATGATGCTGAATGCTCAAGTCACCCAAAATTGGCAGTTGTCCTGGAAAACACCTAAAAAATCCACAAACTCATTTTGGTCAATAGTGAATTGAAGTTGTGTGAGATAGCAGAAGAGTTGAACATATTAGAAGATAGTGTATTTACCATTTTGCATGAACATTTTTCAATGAGAAAGCTGTGTTCAAAGCGTTTGTTCACAGTCGATCAAAAACAACAGCATGTCAATGATTCAGAACATTGTTTGCAACTGCTTCAATGCAGCAAGAAGTTTTTGCATAATTATGTGACAATGGATGAAACATGGATCCGCCACTTCACTCTGGAGTCAAATCGGCAGTCAGCTGAGTGGACAGCAGCAGGTGAAAGCCGTCCAAAGCGACCAAAGATGCAAACATCAGCAGGCAAAGTTTTGGTCTCCGTATTTTAGGATGCACAAGGTATTTTGTTCATCAATTACCTTGAGAAAGGAAGAACCATCAATAGTGAATATTATATAGCATTATTGGTGCATTTGAAAGAAGAAATCACCAACAAAAGGCCATAAATGAAGAAGAAATAATTGATCTTTCACCAAGACAATGCACTGTCACAAGTTGATCACAATGATGACAAAACTACATGAATTGCACTTCAAATTGCTTCTGCATCAACCCTATTCTTCAGACTACTGGCTGTTTGCTGACCTCAAAAGAATGCTCCAGGGAAAAAGATTTGGCTCCAATGAAGAAGTGACATTGGAAACTGAGACATGAGGCCAAAGACAAATTGTTTACAAAAAAGGCATCGAATTGTTAGAGAAGAAGACTATGTTGATGAATAAAGTCAAATTTTGCACAAAAGTTGTTGTTCCATTAGTTAGGCCTGGGATTTTTTTGAGTGATGTTAACAAATTCAACTGGATATATGTAGGTATATATACTCCTCTTAATAGCTGTTTTATCTTGTTTTACACACATACACAATTGGGTTAAATCTATTGCCAAAGAAGGTGAGTGTTAAAAAATATTTGTCTATTTTTTTCATCATTTGGCTATGGAAATTGGACACTAATTATATCAAACTTAGTATAAAGATATATGAGAAAAACAAGTCAATTGCTGAAATCTAACGAGTGAACTGAACAATTGCAAAAAGTGTTTGTCTACCAATCGCTGGAGTTAAAAATAACATCAATCAATGACAAATTTCATTTGTATTATTCCTAGAAAGAAATTACTGAAGATTGTTTATAGTAAGAGTTTTCTTTTATTTTTTAGAAAATACTATAATAATAGTTAAAATCTAATAACAGTCAGGTACAAAAAATAGAACACAACGTAGTTACATTTGATGGGATTATTAAAAAGGACTGGAATCAAAAAATAGAGAAAATTGAACAAAACCAGCATTAAATAGAAACAGTTATCAATATATAATATTGATTAGATATATTTTGAGAATGAATTCTTATTGAAGTTTTAATTTTTAATATGTAAAATTCATGCAAAGTAACAGCTGATTAGTCAAGGGATAGTTAATGTTCTTCAGTGAAGGTAAATTTAATTCCAGTATTAATATATTTAAAATTGTTTTTCTGCATTTAGTGCATATTCAAACATATGTTCATTTTAAAAATTATAGTTGCCAACTTAGGCAATTATCATTTCTAAAACTAAAATTGGGCTACTCTATTTTCAGTAGAAAACAATTCGCTTATAATGTATATATTTTAACAATAGTCCTTTTCTTTTTTATGTTAAAAATTGTAGAATATAATTGTTGCTGAAATGTCAAAATTGTACACTATATTAATAAACTAGTTTGAGTGAATTATGTGTAGTTTCCTGTTAGTTCATAAATTTCTTTAGAATAAAGCATATGACTAAAATTGTGTCTTTCATAAAATAAGTAATCATTTATATGGTTGTGTGCTAGCCCCAAAGTGCCTTCTTTTGGACAAGATTTCAAATATTTTCAAAACTAAGCATATCAAGTAAAGACACCAATAATACAGAATATCTTAGTCAATAAAGTTTCTTACTCAGATTTTTGTGAAGTACTTAGTTTAAAGAAAAAATTTGGTATAATAAAAAGAAAAATAATGAAAGAAAATTAGAATATTTGCTTCATAACTAAAAGTATTTTTTTTATTGCATGATTTTTATATGCATTTGACTTGTCTATTGAAGTTCATGTACTGTGAACAATGCTCAGTAATTGTCTTTCCATGTCTAAGGCTTGAATGACATTCAGTCTAAACACTTATGGAAGTAGTTATATGCTAAAGGTGACAGAATAATACATTCAATAGTCTGACCTGACATAAGGTGTAATGTATCAATATTAAAACCAATGTCCAATGAAAGCAAGGTACATAATTAGGTCATGTGAATTG
Organism: Ascarosepion bandense; assembly: GCA_037127315.1. NCBI lineage: Eukaryota > Metazoa > Mollusca > Cephalopoda > Sepiida > Sepiidae > Ascarosepion > Ascarosepion bandense. The sequence continues at coordinate 6,511 of JBBBDQ010002398.1, forward strand.
AGTATAAGTATGCATGTAATTAAGTGATTTTTAGATATATATCCACTGATTCAATAAAAAAATATATTAGCATACCATGATGAAAAAAGGCCCCAAACTTAATAAAAACAGTTTTATTGTCAAAATCTTTGTTATTGTTAAAAGGAAAGACCAAAGTATTTTTATATTATCAAATTATATATTTTCTGGAAGGCTTGAAATCTGTTTTCTTTTTCTGTATCAGTGGAGATGGGGGTGTCAATGATTAGTATAGGAAATTTTAGCGTTTTTTGTTTGTTTTTTTGGGGGGTTTTTTTGTAGTGAAAAACATTTAGAAATACTTGCAAAAATCAAATAATTCTCAGGTTTTAATGAAACTTTCAATAATTCTTCACAAATAAATGAAATTATTTCAGAAATTATTTTTTTTTATACATCTGTTACCCTAATTTATTTAATTTCTAAAATTTCAAGATATTAAATTTTGGAGAGCTTAATGTGTATATTAGTTAAAAGCAGAACTCCTTGGAGAATTTAAATCATCAATTTCTTTTTTGTCAAACAGGATCCCCAGTTACCAAAAATCTGATCTAACAATCTTTTCACTCTTTTCCTTTATTATTTTATTTTTTTTTTTCAATTGGAGTAGATAGACTAAACTATCGCCCGGTTCACACTCCACCCACATCTATTGAACAGGTGAAGAGGCTCATCCCTTGTTTCCTGTTTAGGATGCGGTTTCCGGTTTTCTCTTTTCCAATCTTTTCACTCTTTTCCTTTATTATTTTTTTTTTTTTTTCAATTGGAGTAGATAGACTAAACTATCGCCCGGTTCACACTCCACCCACATCTATTGAACAGGTGAAGAGGCTCATCCCTTGTTTACTGTTTAGGATGCGGTTTCCGGTTTTCTCTTTTCCAATCTTTTCACTCTTTTCCTTTATTATTTTATTTTTTTTTTCAATTGGAGTAGATAGACTAAACTATCGCCCGGTTCACACTCCACCCACATCTATTGAACAGGTGAAGAGGCTCATCCCTTGTTTCCTGTTTAGGATGCGGTTTCCGGTTTTCTCTTTTCCAATCTTTTCACTCTTTTCCTTTATTATTTTATTTTTTTTTTCAATTGGAGTAGATAGACTAAACTATCGCCCGGTTCACACTCCACCCACATCTATTGAACAGGTGAAGAGGCTCATCCCTTGTTTCCTGTTTAGGATGCGGTTTCCGGTTTTCTCTTTTCCAATCTTTTCACTCTTTTCCTTTATTATTTTATTTTTTTTTTCAATTGGAGTAGATAGACTAAACTATCGCCCGGTTCACACTCCACCCACATCTATTGAACAGGTGAAGAGGCTCATCCCTTGTTTCCTGTTTAGGATGCGGTTTTCGGCTTTCTCTTTTCCATTCTTTTTACCCTTACGTAGCCCCCTGCGCATCAGTGGCGTTACTGCCTTGCTCGGGGTGATATGATTAAAAAAAAAAAAAAAAAAAAAAAAACTTGTAAAATAAAAAATGCAATAAAAGTAAGGTATTATTAGAAAGGCTTTTACTTGCTTATATGAAGAAGAAATATTATAGACACTATTGTCTTAAGAAAAAGAAACATTTTCAATGAATAATTAATTTTTACAAGAATTGTTTTCACTTTTTAAAAATTTTGATATATATATCCTCTCTATTATGATAAAGACTGTTCTATATTTATTTGTAATATATGTAAACAGACAATGTTATGGAAAATCCTGAAGATTAACGAAATGGTTTAACCACCAACATATTGAAATTATTCGTTTGAACATTATTTTTAATCGATACTCGTATTTAAGTAGATGTTCTGTTTTTAATCAAACAGTATATTTATTTCTACCAACCTGATTATTTATGATAAATTTTGTTACAAAAATGTGTGCCATTCGGCAGAATAATAATAATGTTCAAACATATATATATATGTATATATTTATTATTAAAGAACATGTACAAACTACGAACTACTACAAAATTGGTTACCATCATTATTAACTACCTAATGAGACATTGCCCTTTCAATGTCGAAAAAATGTACATTTTTGTAGTAGTTTGTACATGTTCTAAAGTATAATTAATATTCATTGCTCTATTTTTATATTGAGCACTGTTTTAAATTAATGTTTTGAATGTTGCAATTATTTTTTTTTATTCCTTATTTATTTGGCTATATATATATATATATATATATATAAAAATGACATAAATTAATAAATATACATATAAGGAGGGTGTACATATGTATAGTATTATTCAGGTGTTAATAAAACAGTACTCAATGTATGGACAGAGCTGTATTATATATATATATATATATATATATATATATATATATATGCATATTATCCTACGTCTATGGCACAGCTCTGAATTTCATGTGTTATGTAATTATCAGGTGCATATTTCAACTGATTAATGGTTTAATAGATTTGAATTAAAGTTCACTCAATGTTCATGGGAATTCAATCTTATAAAATTATGTTACTGCTTTTTTAATAACAAGATTAAAAATTTAAATACTCTATGGTTACATGTATATAAAAATTTGAAAATAAAATAAAATAAAGATAAAAATAATTAAATGCAGGGAGAAGAAATCAAAGGGGCGTAAATCATCAGTCTTAAACATATAAATATTACATGTACATAAAAATGTAAGGAAAATTTAAATTTTAAATAAAAATAAGATAAAAGAAAAATGAAAACAAAAAATAAGAGGTAAAAGTTTAGTTAAAAATGTAAGGAGCAAAAATAAAAGGTTTAATTCATAATTGTTAAAAGTAATATTGCGGGGGAAAGCAAGAAATAGGCAAACGTAAAGAGGGGTCTATATCAATCTGGGTCTAAAAATTTAAGTATTTTTTTTATGACAGCACATGGTCATTAAATCACTGCTTTTATTAAGCAAATTTGGATTCTTGATATGGTTTAAGATTACAAGTTTTTCTAAAAAGGAACAGATTACATTTATCTCTTTTTCCACAGTAATGTTTGAACTTAGCTACGATAGGTAATCATTGGGTTCTTATAATTGTTTTTTAATTTCCAATAAAGTTTGGATAAAGTAGTACTTTTGCTGTATTTACTGTTGCTTAAAGACAACATATGAAATTTTATCTTCCACCTGTTAGAAGTACATTATCATCTGAATGAATTTATGCTCTATAAACAATACTTTCGAATATGCACTATTAAACTTTTAGTTTGAAATATGCACCTGATGATTGCATAATGCATGAAGCTCCGAGTCATGATATAGACAGAGGATAATATGTATATTTATTAATATATTCTCTCTGGTCATGCTTAATGTGGATAACCTGTGAAGAAACAGCTAATAATCCTCTCAAATATTTTGCCATTATTTTTGACAGCAGGGGTACACTTGTCAAAGAATAGTAAGTATTGGGGACAAGGAAGAACAGAAGATGGGAAAATTGGGAAGGGAAAACCACTGGAGATTTAAGACATACTCACAGATGAAAGTTATGCAGAGGGCATGTGAAAAGAGAAACAACCTCCTTTTATTAAAGCCTAGAAAAAAACATGATAGAGATGAGACAGTTATATACTGTGACTGATGCAAATGACTTGAATTTGACAGATGAGCAGCACAAATCAAAAGTTATTTCAGAAAATAAAGAGTAAAAGAGAATGTCCCAGTCTGTCTAAGCAAGTACAATAGGTTTGATTATTGTAAACAAGGAAAAAGTTTAACAGCAAGGTTGTGCTGAATAAGATGAACATGAAAGAAAATGGAAAACTTAAAAACTACTAAGCAAGATTGAAGGAACTGAAGATTCCAAGAGAGATTGAGATTGTACGAACTGTGGAAGTATTGATGTTTGTAAGAATACCGAGGCAGATGCTGGAGATTAAAATTTTTTTTTATAACTCTGTTTCTAGTAACAACCACCAGACATGATATTAACATGCAAATACATGAAAGGACAACAGTGTTTACAATCAAAATTGCTTTTTTAGTTTTAAATAAAAGTAGCATATAATCCTATGTCTAAAGCATGACTTTGAGTTTCATGTACTATACCATCACCAGGTGCATATTATGAACTGATGATAATATAATATGCATTTGATGCTTTAGACAGAATAATATATATATATATATATATATATATATAGGAATTTTTGATGCTGAAAATATATTGTGATACATTGTTTTCTTTCTCTTTCTAGATATTTTTGCTTGCAGCACCACCAAGCAAATTTGCATTGGCCATATTTCGCTTGCACATGTATATGTTGTCAGGAGCACCTCTAGCTCTCCTCTTTCCTGTAATAAACACACGATTAGTAAGTACATTTTAATATTTGACACTTATTACTTAAATCATCTCTGGAGTAGAGAATTGATTGATTAAAACATCCATGCATCTGTTGTTTTTTTTAAATTTTTTTTTATTATTATCATGAATATATATGTATATTTTAATTTCTAAAGTAAAATGGCTTCAAATTAATTGTTGTATTTGTAACAATATTGCTTTCCTAGTAATATTAATTTTACTGCAAACACATTATAACTTAAAAAGTGAGTACTATTTTTATGTACTTCTGTTTGTTGTACTTATTGATGTATTTTCTTAATTTGAAAAATTTGTTAACTATTTTGCATATCTTGACAAAATGAATTCTAAAACACAAATTGTAATTGTACCAAAGCAAATTTTAGACTGAATATTTTCCATTGAATAATTTAATAATTTTTATGATAAGAATCAAAATGAGAAAGAATGGTGATGAGCATTAATGATTAGATATGTAATTAGGATTTTTAAATTGCAATTGTGAATAAATAATCTATTGGTTACTATTGAAATACATTTTTTTAAAGTACAGTGAGCTAGTCTTATATTATTAAAATTTACATTTCTGAAACAAGAATGAGTATTTGAATTTACATGAAGCATTGCTAAGTATTAATTTTCAGCTAATGTCTATCATCTTAAAGTAATGAAAAAATGAAAGAAATACTAGTTAAAAATTTATAAATCTTCTGTAACTTTATAATTTTTCATCATTTTACTGTTGAAATTGCTTGATGAAACAATAAGTTCTCTACATCATTTATGTTCTTTGGATTATTGTCCCCATTTTTATTGCCATATTTACGATGTTTCAGCTGTTGTGGCCTCTGCTAGGAATTTCAAACCAAATCCCTTATTTTGATCACTGGGGTGTACCATTCTCAATCCACGTGTGATGACACTTCTAGTAGCCATATAGTTATCTCCCTTTTAACTTAACTCTCTAAATTATTTATTCATCACTGCTGTAACCTGGTATTGAACTCACTACTCTTTGGGTCAAATCACTGGAATTAACCAACATCTCTATCCACTGGGCTATGTGTCCTTGACCCAAAATGTTGTGAGTTCAATACAATAAATTAGGGCAAGCAAGCAAGTTCATATCAGAAGCTAATCTTGTCTGAGTGAAATAAAGTAGTTTTTTTAAAAATTGTAAAAATCCCTTACTTTTTTTTGTTCATCAATTATGCTAGGTGGCTTCATTCTCACTACCCTTTAGCTTGATATGTAAAGACAAACTGCAGTCAGGTCTATGTTGGTGGATGGAAGGGGGAAAGACATAGTCAAATAGAAGTAACTTCTTCCAGAAGTAAAAAATATATTAACCATTTTTTGTTTTGTTTTTTCTGAAATCTCCTGGAAGAGGTTATTTCTCATTAAGAAGAAAGCAAAAAGAAAGGACTATAAATAAAGTACAAGAAAACCAAATGCATGGTAATCGGCAAAAAGAGGATCCCAAAATGCCAACTACCAGTCATGGATACTAAAATCAAGGAGGTACAGAAATTTAAATATCTGGAAAGTATTCTAACAGAAGACAGAAAGTGTAACACAGATCTGAAGGTGAACTGGCATGGCTAAGGATGCATTTCAGAAGCTGAGTAGAGTATTCAGAAACTTGAAAATTTCACTAGAAACAAAGAAGAGAGTTATGGATTGCTATGAGATGTCTGCTCTTCAATATGGCAGTGAATGCTGAACAATCTCATCAAAAATGAAGGAAAAACTTGTAACAGCTGAAATGTGGTTCTACAGATGGATGCTGTGCATATCATGAACCAAGCATGTAAGCAATGATGAGGTTTTGGAGTGGATGGAAATGAAAAGGAAACTAATACTGTGTATCAGGAAAAGACAACTGAAGTTCCTGGTACATATAATGAGGAAGGAGGGATTGGAGAATCTGATACTCACAGATCAGAGAGACGGAAAGAGAGACTGGGGAAAGTAGTGTGTAACATACTTGATGAGCCTGATCAAATGGATGGTAGAGTGAGGTTTGGGTGGGGTAACTGGAGAAAATATGCTAAGAGCCACTAGGGATAGGGAGACATGGTAGGCCATGATCGACTATATCCTGAAAGAAACACAGCATGTAGAAGAAGCTATGAGGGAAACAAGCATGGAGAAAGGAGTTCCACAGGTAAGAAGTGTGAAAAAAGAAACTGATAGAGTAAAATCGATGGTTACATTTGCCTATTTTGGTGGTAAAAATGTGGGACCTAGTTGCTAATCTAGTTGCACAGGTAAATTCATGAAGGTGAGGCACCAGGGAATGAAACAGAGCAGCAGAAGCTGTGAAGATACTTGTAGAAAAGACAGAGGTGGTGAGAAAATGGTTGAAGGTGAGCAGCCAATTCTGAATGAATTACATTGCAGATCCTCCTTTTGATTTTGTTGTGAATCCCGAGATGAACAGCAGAAACACCTAACCAGATATAGCAACAGCATTCAGTGCATGAACGAATGGTAGATTTATTAATGTGCAAGATGGATCCCGATAAGAAAAACTTCCTAGCTCGGCACAGTGATCCAAACTTCTAGGGAGTAGAGGTAGCTATTGATTCAATGTATTCATTTCACTTGAGATCAGTTGAGAGTTTGAGGCCAAGGAGGTATTGTATTGCTTTCAGGGAGACTAGCGTGATCTATACAGATAGAAGACATGAAAGCTTCTCGATGGTGGTTAAACGAGAGCTGCTTCATTTTGGAAGCATTAAAATTTACACGTCATTTCTTACTCAAAATCAGAAGCAAAGTCTACTTTGTCAGCCCTGGTAGATTTCATATTGACATGGGAGTAGATGGTGGTATCATCTGCATAGATGCCAACTTAGGAACTGACTACATCAAGAAAATCATTGTTGAATAACAGGAAAAGTATAGGACCTAGGATAGAGCCTTGACGGACACCTGCATTCACATGAAAGGATTTGGAAGCATACCCATTCAGAACAACCATCATTTTACGATTTGACAGGACTGATTGGATTAAATCAAGCAATCATCCAGTTATACCATAGCTCTGTAGCTTTCATAGAAAGCCAGCTTGCCAAACCCAATCAAACACTTTTGAGATATCCAGGGCACCATGTGAGTGACATGGCAGGTCCTGACTGCGAAGGTTAAAACCAGTGGAACCAAGGGATGTAGTTTCTCTGAGCAATTTTTATGAAAGTAGCGACAGAGCAGTGTGTAGTTTGCGACACCTGTGACTGAGGGGCTTGAGAGTGGAAAATAATTTGTCACTCACAAGGATTAGGAGACACTGTTGGACTTTATCGAGGCTAGAGAGTGAGGATTGGGCAGCTCCTGCACAAATATGGCAACAATACTCCCTATATATACATTACATTAGATTTAAGTCTTGAAGCAAAACAAATATTCCTTATGACTTACTGGATTGCAAAACTGTTTTGTAGTATCTTTAAGAATGTAATTACTCATTGAATAATGATAAATAAAAATCTGACTTGAAGCTAAATCTCAGTTAAAAAATGTGCTTTAGTATTGCCAATAACAGAATTGTGTTTGTATACACACAATATATGAATAAATCTAACACAATTATTTGATAAATTTTGATCTAATGTTCAAATTGCATTATTAATATCTACAACTAGATTAAATATGTTGACTAGGATAATAGTTTGTTGAAAATTATTTGATCTATAAAACTCTTTTTCATTATTCAACTGCAAGCTTACTGGTGTACCTGTGTGTGATATATAATGGCTAGCCACTCATATCTGAGTATGCCTGTCAGATAGGTAATCTTTGTTGCAGACACCTGCCCAAGCACATTGTGTTTGTTGAATACCCTGTGGTTTATATTGCTACTATGCAACAATTTCTGACAGTGCATAATCTGATGTGATTAATAGTTTGAACAAGCCTGGTACATTCAAACCATTGGTCACAATGTATTGTAACTTTGTGCTAGCACACCAATTGAAGATTACCAAACAGTTCCGTCTACCCAATTTTAATGAAATTGGAACCCGGGTTTATGATTTGGATGTTAACATTCTAATCACTTAGCCACATATGCATCTATATAACCCTCAAATAAAAATAATTTACTCAGTTTCTATTCCTACAAGAGCCAAAAGATAAAACCAGAACTAATCATAGGTTTTTATCTCAGAGCTCTTAGAATATGTAGCCAAGAATAGCTAGATGAAGAAGAGAAATACATTGAAAAACATTTAGACTTTTTCAATGCCCACATCATTTCATCCTCAACACTGAAAGATGAGCATATAAAGTCTACAAGTTCAAAAAAGTAGGCAACATCAGCAACAAAAACACAAAATCTATAATCATACAGTCCAACAATATAACAATATTTTGTAGCGGATTGGAAATAATTAATTTTATTAATTAATTAAAAACCATAACCGGAAAATCTTCTAATTGCTATTATAGATAATAAGAGGACATACTACGAGAAATTGTCCTTATCCTCCGAATATGAGCAAAGGAAAATGGAGGTGATTAATTTTATTAACGAATTATTAACTGTACCTGGAAAATATTTATCTTTAAAAAGAAAGCAGTGACGAAAAATAACACCTGGTATTTCTCTATTATTGTAAACCCGGAAAGAAGAAGAAATAAAAGAGTAATGGATTTGTTTAATGTCATAGTCGATTTTGGCCTACCTATAAAGGCAAGTGTCATTCTTGAAACTAAAAGAAAGATAGATTCAATTGTTATTTTTTGGCCGGCAAAAGAATAGAAAAAGAAAACCAGAGAAAGAAGAAAAAGAAAGAAAAGACTAAATTTGTTTCAAAACCACAAAACAATAGATTTCGATTTAGGCCCACCCAAGAGAAGGCTAGCATGGTCATTCTAAACATAAAGGAAAGATAAATTTAATTATTCTTTTTCTGGAATAGGAAAGGGAGATTTCATTTTGGGTCAGATTGGATTGTCTTGCTAGCATGAATTGTGAAAAGAATTAAGATAACACTGGTCCCAAATTGTGAAAAGAATTGAGATAACAAATGTTTTGATTCCAAGTTGAAGTAATTTAGAGAAAAGGTATTTTCACTGGCATCAGGGTAGGTCAGATAACAAGGCATTCTTGTCGCTTGAAAATATAGGTGACTCAGAGAATGGATATTAAAAAAAAAAACATGTGCGGAAAAATTATTATTTGGGTAACAATGTCAATGGACCCTTGTCAACTTGTTTTGGGCAAAGTCAGTTCAAAAAGGTTAATACCTATTGTTTTAAGAAAGAAAAAAAAATCCCGAAATTGTTTCATGAGAAAGAAAAATTTTGAGAGAGAAAATTCTGTTAAGTCCAGCCCAGAAAAGGGGTATGGGAAGATGACGTTATAAGATTGAGAGAAATCCCATTGGTCCTGTAAACAAGCCCCGAAAGGGGGAGACGACTAACAATTGACGTCATGGAAAGAAGACTAATCCCATTGGGTAAACCAGAGGCAACAACGAGTAGCAGCCAACCTCAGGATTTTATTGGTCGCCGAGATGGGGGATTAGACACCCAGCGACCGTCGGCCCCACACCATGGCATGGGTATAAATACAGGGTCTCAAGGGACCAAAATCAGTTGGATTCCAGTTGGCGTAGAGTTGGATTTGAGTTGGGACCCAGTGGTGTTTCGAGGCAGTTCAGTTTTAGTTCCAGTTACCTGCCTAAAAATGTAGCGACGAAGATAGGCGCCATTTGTTGGGCGCCAACTGCAGAGCCTGCTGGCCAGCCAAAAATTACAGAAAGAAGAGAAGTGATTTTGCAGACAGTTTTTGAGATCGACAACTGAATGCAGTTTTCAGTTGCAGTTGGAGTAGTTTCAGCTCGAGTGGCAGAGAGTTCAATTTCCCAGTCCAGAAGCTTAATGACCAAAGACAGTTCCCAACCGAAGAAGTAAAGAGACAGAGAGATGATTGCCATGCCATTGGGTGCTGACCGTAGAAAAGCCTGTCTGTTGCCAATCAACCAACCAGAGTTAAGAGACAAACAAGAAAATTTGCAGACAAGTCTGAAATTGCTAACTGAAAGAGAATAACCCAGCACTTCGGCAATTTCCGTAACATTCTGGAAAACAAGCAACAAGTTGACTAGCCTTATAACGAACTTAGACTTCTATTGGAGCAGCAAGCTGCAGCTAACCAGATTTCTTGTTATTGCTTAGGAGAACAATTCAATTTACCTAAGAAATGTCCGTTCTGCTACCAGTTGATAGAAGCAGGGATGGAAAATTATTCAAGAGACTATTGTGTATAATCTGTATATAAAGATGTTGTTTTACAACACTTTTCAGTCGTCGGTCCACTTATTTCCTTTGATGTTACATTTCTTTCTTTTATTACTCAATTGTGTGACCACGTTCCGGTTTGGTTTAGTTCGGCAGAGAGACAGTTAGTGAAGAACTCACGTGACTACCTTGTGATTAATCAACACAATGTGGGACAAGGGAAAACACACAGTCAATCTACGACCAGCTGACTGGATTGAAACTAACAGCGGCGGCCAGCCGGGTAGTGGTATACAATCTGTCAACAAAATTTGAGAACAAATTAGTTACCTCCAACAGTAAGATCATTATCACCACATCCAAGACAATCAGAGGTAGCAAGTAAAATAGATCCAACACCACATCAGATGCTGTGATTTATGATATAAAATTTGTGCACTGCCAGAAAAGCTACATAGATGAAACATCTAGAAATGTAAAAGCCTGCATCTATGAATGTAAGAGACAACCCTTTAAAATTACTCGTAACACACAGAAATAAAACAAGCCATAACTTCAATTTAATAAATGACACCCTAATATTGTATTCATTCTAATTTGTTTAAATAAATCATAGCATATTTTCTAATGATATATTACCATAAGCATTTTATTCATACTGTGACTAATGTGCTTAAGCTTACAAAATGATTGAAATATAATGTTCACTTTAGTAACAATGTCAACCATAAATATTCTAGTACTTATAGAATCAGTGTATCCATCTGTGATATAGATCATTTGATAGAACTGAATGAAGGATTGCAGTTTTACTTTTATATGATTTGTGTTGTTCTGTCAAGATCTTGAACTAAAAATGAATGCCTCTTTATATGCATAGTTCTAAAATAGAATTTGGATCATTAGATTTTTAGCAGTTAAGATTTTACAACTAAGTAAGTTGTTTATATATGTAGAGAAGATTGGGTTGATGACAGAAGCAAAAAGAAATGAGTTCTTTCACCTCTTGTGATATCACTATTTCCTTATATTTCACCAGTTCTGACTTTAAAATAGGCTGGCTAGTTATAAAAATAGTTAAATCATAGGCAGAAATATTTATAAATTGATATCAAGTGAGTCAAGAAATGCATCAACTACTCGATATGATTTGACAAAGATTTGAATTGAGACTATTTTACGTGGGGGTAGATATTTGTAGAAGTAATTGTGACATGTGAATATCTGCATCCTTTACATGTTGAACATCATGAAGACATCAGGTGCAATAGAAAGCGTTGGAAAAATCCACAAGATTCCAAGCTTTGTTTAGACAACTGAATTTCTTCTCTCTATTGTTTAGATCACAACATTCTGTCCAATCTATTGTTACATGTATTTCTTTTAAAATGTTAGTGTTATCGTTTATTAGAAAATGAAAAACTTTCCTTTTCGCATATGAATTATACACCTGAAGAAGTTTGTAGAATGGATCAGATGAAACATTGTGGTATCAACATCAATAATACAAAAGAATTTAACTATTCAAACAAAGCTTGTAATGTTAATGACACTTTTCAAAGTTATAGCCAAAACAAACAATGTTTTTGTTCCTGAGTCAGTCTCTTTAATTATTAATGTCTGGACTTCTATTATTCTCAAAATATTATCTAATCATGCTGAATACTTTTTGCACCCAAACCAAGGTGAATCCAAAGAGGTAAATAGGTATCACCTTGACCCAAACTGAATGATTATACATTACTTTAAAAAAGAGTAACTACCATGGTTTTATAAAGATATGCACTCTGAACTTTCAGATTCTTTATAATTGGAAGTTATGGAGAAAGCATTATTTTACTTCATTTATTTCTTACTGTTATAAAGAAACTAGTGACTTTTTTATTTGAAAATATGTATATCTTTACTAAGCCACAAAATGAAGCACTTAGTGAGGGTTGAATTGACAAACAGTAACTTGAAAGACCATTTACAGCAGATGCACTATTTTGAAATGTAAAAGTTTCGGAAAAAACAACTGACAAGGAAGACTTTCTTTATGCTTGGTTTAATTTTTCCAGCATTCTTACCTGTTTCCTTTTGCTGGAGATAAGGAAAGTAAAAATGTTCTATAATTTTTTATTTTCCAAGCACTTTCAGCCTCTTCACAGGCCATTTTCAAGGATGTTTTTTTTTTCTTCTGGTGTTGTTACGTCCCCATGTTTGACTGTAAAGTAATTTTTTCTGTTTTTTAGTGATTTTTTTTTGTTTTTTGAAAAGAAGAGTTCTTTAAAGCTGTCATGTGATGCATGTGGCAAGCATCTTTTTGTGAATATATATGCTTAAAACTATTTGCCTATTTTCCATATATACAGGGTGATTGAAAAGTAACTCTTCATTTTAAAATACATATTTATTTATTAACTATAATTTTTACAAGCAATGGATATGAGACATAGCATTTTAGCATGAAGTTTTATTCAAAATTTGATATGAGCACCAGATTTTGCTATTGCATCAACTGATTTCACCAGAAGCTCTTGTGTTATGGAAGACATAACTTCTTGTATTCACCCTTCAAGTTCTTCCAAAGTCTTGGTTTGGTATAATAGGCTTGCTCCTTTAATCCCAAAGAAAAAATCACAGGGTGTTAAATCAGTACTCCTGGTTGGCCACTCATATATAAAATAGGGAGTTCTTATATTACAAGAAAAGATTAATGATGGTCCCAAAATTTTAAACCATAACTTTTAGTAACAAAGATTTTATCACTATAAACAAAACCATTTATTTCATTACTTATGTTTTGAATTTTATAAATGAAAATATTGTTTTTTATATTTTCTTCAGCTGGAATTTGAGAAAGAGATTTACTACATTCAACACATATTAATGTTAGTTGTACCAGTGTACCTTCTAAGATTGGGAGGTAAGTGATTTTGGTTGTATTACTAGTGGCTTTTTGATCAGGAACTCTTAAACTCATTTTATTTTAAACAATTTAAATATACAGCTTCTGTTTGGTTACATTAGAATAAATGTATGTATTTTTTCAATTACTTTAATGTTATATATAAAGTCCTGAACAATTTTATGTATTTTTTTTTCAAAGTCGAGAAAGTAAAGCTATTAAATTGCAATTATGCAACATGTTTGTGTTATACTCAGATTTATTTCTTTGTTGTCAAAAAGTAATTTATGACTGCCTATTTTGGATCAGATAAATTTTGTGCAAACAGGATAATAGAAGAATTTTGAGATGGAAATAAATTCATCAGGACCAACTGGAGGGAACAACCTTTAGAATAATGAGAACTGATAAAATCACAACCCTACATTGAAAAAAAAATATCTATGTATTTCATCTTAAGTTAGATCATCTTAATGGAAAATTATAAAAAAGAATTATTGAGTTTTGTTGGGCATCTAGTGAGAATTGAATTCATTACAATAAGAATGATTTAAGGGAATTACTTGCTAACTGCTGATCAACATTCAGGTGCCATATTTTGCTACATTATTTAGGACATATTTAAATTCTCTTTTCTATAGTGAAAAGTTTGCTGACTTTTTTAAATTTATTTTTCCATTTTTTACACACAAAAAAGAATTTTGAAAAAATACAATTATTATTATTCAATAATGATTATTTTTATTTATTTAACTTTTTTCTTGTGGCAATTCATTCTTTCATCTTGTGGCAAGTTCTTCTTTCATATTTTGGCGATTCATTCTATCACTAAAATGGTATGTTCTGGAAGAATATATCTTTTTAATTTTAATATAAATTACTTTATTCATTTTACTGCACAATCTTAGCATTAATATATTTAGCATGTCAGGATTTTTTCCTATTGTCTTTTCTTCACCAAAAAATGAAAATTATTTATATTTGATTTTTAAAAAAATATCAATCATGCCAAAGCTAGATATTTAAAAGCTGTCCAAAATAAATAGACCAAGAATTTAATAATTTCATGTTTATTCTTTCTTCAGTTGAATTGGGAATTTTATTACAAATTTCTATAGTTAGTTACAGTAATAAGTTATAAGGATAGAATTACAGTGCTACTAGCTATAATAAGTACCCACTGAGTGCGTGATTATTTTTTGAACTATAAGCCAAACCTTGAAGAATGAAGTGAAATTTGCAACCATAAATTTTGTGGAGGTTGAACATATTTTTGCTTATTTGAACTAAAAAAAGGGGTCTAAACTGAAATGTTTCTCCTCACATTTACCCAATCAGTCACATTTCAACAGAACATGAAATATTTCTTGAATATCTTTATCAGTCAGTTAAGTGCCATACATGATACACACTTTAGGCAATCATGTCTCGAAAAAGACATGACTGACTGAGCAGAAGATTATCCCACAGTAGGTTGTCATTCCTTTCTGTAGTAGACTGGTTGCCAGCCAAGGCTATAGAACCCTATCTGTCCTATTATTTAACCCATAACTGGAGGGAAGAGGCAGATTAATACCTTTCCCAAGGGTATTTGTGCAGAAGTGAATGCAAGGAATTCAACTGGAATTCAAACTCGGCACCCCGATTTGTCATTCTGAGTCAATATCCACTGCACTACAACACACATATATTTATAAGTATTTTATTTGTTTACTTAAAATTTTAAATTTTCCTATTGATACCTAATTGTTTCAAGTTTAAAAAACACTAATTATTAAATGTAAATAATTTCAAGATTGAATAATTCTTACTATAATTAACCTGACTTATTAATTTAAGAAATGTTTTCCTAATCACTGTTTTTTGTTGAGGTTTGTATATTTTAAAATTTAATGTAATGTGCTTTATAAAACATGGGTTCATTTTTCACCTGTTTCTCTATCCACGTAAATTTTAGAACCAATTTGTGTAAAAGAGGTAAGAAGAACAACTTTTTATCAAACTGATAAAATGGAGATAAATTGTTGTGCCATGAGCGTTTGGTGAACAGATCTTCCTCTGGTTTTCTAACTTCAATTTATTGAAAACTAACATTTACTGGTTTGTATACTAGGTGGGACACTCTTTAATTTAATTAAGACTTTTACCCATAGAGCCTTGATGATTTGCTCTAAAACTAAGTTGGATGATAAACTTGGATTTATTACTACCACTCTCTGTAATGAGAGGATGTTGAGGATTGGATATTGTCCAAACGGTGATTAGGAATAAGTTATTGAAATTCAATAGGGTTAAACCAGCGACAGTACCAACATGTCCTGTGTACCTGCACCATCCTTCGCTGGGTTCTGTTAGTGATAGATTTGCTAAGTGGGTTTTGGTTGTAGTTTGACAATGTTACTTTGCTGCCAGTACTCATAAAACTGTTTTTCCTTCTATACGGAACGATGTTCACCCCATAAATCATAATAGCTCATTGATTTATATGTTTACATGTAGTTGTGGATCAAACGAGAATTACACAAAAACTTGATTCTAGAATTAAACAGCATGTCCTCATAAAAATTCTGAAGGTCCCACTCAAGTTACCACCTCAAAGTTTTGGAGGCCATATACATTCAAACAGAGAGCATATATTGGCTTCCAATGCATATCCATTTATTTTTTTCCCCGCCTCTCTGTCTTCTCATTTTTTTTTCTTTTTAAAACACTAATTATTTTACTCACTTCAGTTTGGCTCTGTTAAGTTAGGTGTGAAATCGATTGGTCAGCTTGTTTTTAAATTTTATTTTTTAGAGAAAATACCATCATTATGGGTAGTAACAAAGAATATTTTTCTCTGTTTATAACAGTAATTAAGTTTTGTACCACTAAACATACTTTCAAATATATATATATGTCTTTCATTAAATACAACTGACAAGGAAGATTTAATTATTTTTTTTTATCAAGTTTTTTCTGCATCTTAACATTTTTTCATTTTGTTGCAGATAAGGAATATAAAGATTGTTTATAAGTTTTATAATCCTAAGTGCTTTTGGCCACTTCTATAGCCATTTTCAAGGGTGTTTATGTCTCTACTGTTATTTTTCCTCATGTTTTGACTGCTATGTAGTAATTTATTGTTTTGTTTTTGAAAAAGGAGCATTCATTCTAAGCTCTCACATGCTGCATGTGACTGGAAATCATGCGAGCATCTTTCTATTTAAAAAAAAAACTTTCAATACTCCATTTCTACTATTAAACAATGTAAGGTTGATGGTAGGAGAGAAATGTTTGATATATATAGTGCCTCTTGAATAGCCAGATGATTGTGATAAAGTGATTTATATAGAATTCTTGTGTTTTCTATCAGAATGTTTAAGGATTCTTGTTAATATAGAACTAAAACCCAAAGAATTTACAACTTACCCAGTACAAAAAAAACAAAAAACAACCAGTACGAAAATGAGTAAAAATAACAGCAGAGACATTAACATCACTTGAAAATGGCTATAAAAGTGGCCAAAAGCATTTGGGACGATAAAAATTATGGTCAATTTTGATATTCTTTATCTCCAACAAAATGGAAAAATGTTAGGATGCAGAAAAAACTTGATAAAAAGAATAATTAACTCTTTCTTGTCAATTGTATTTAATGAAAGAATATATATATATATATATATAAAAGTATGTTTAGTGGTACAAAACTTAATTACTACTATAAACAGACAAAAATATTTTTGTTACCACCTATAATGATGGTATTTTCTCTAAAAAATAAAATTGAAAAATGGGCTGGCCAATTGGTTTCACACTTTACTGAACCGAGCCAAATTGAGGTGAGTAAAGTAATTAGCATTTTAAAAAGAAAAAAAATAAGATGTGGGGGTAACTAAAATGAATAAATATAGATGGCCTCCCAAACTTTGAGGTGGTAACTTGAGTGGGACCTGCTTAAGATTGAAAATGTGCCCACTATAAAGCCAGCATCAACCTTACATTGTTTAATAGTGGAAATGGAGTATTGAAAGTCTTTTTTAAAATAGAAAGATACTCTCACAATTTCCACTTGAGTGCGATATAATAGTTTGGAATAACACTCCTGTTTCAAAACAAAATAAATTACTACTTAACAGTCAAAACATGAGGAAAAAATAACAACATCATAGACATAAACACCATTTAAAATAGCTGAAAGTGTTTTGGATGATAAAAATAATGGACAATTTTTATATTCCTTATCTTTAACAAAATAGAAAAATGTTGGATACCAGAAAAACTTAATGAAATATTAATTAAATCTTCCTTGTTGGCCATATTCAATGAAAGACCTTTGAAAGAAAAGTTGCTGCCCAAGTCTGCATTAATTATATAATTATATATTATATATAATCACAAGATTTAATTCCAAAAAGATTTATCAACATCAGCTGACCATATGTCTGTTTTATTTTGTTATTATAGTTTTCTTGTTTTCATATAAATTGTTGTATATCTGGATTAGATTTGTTAAAAAAATACCCAAAGCTTCTAATCCTTTTTTATCATATCTAGTCATTATCAGGAATATTAATATTGTAGAGAAAAGATTTTATTAGCTTCATCTTGGTATGTTTCAGGACACTGCATCTCTAATTGAAATGTATATGTATCATATACAAATAAGGCTTACAGCTATATCACATTGAAACACTGATTCCTGTTAGATCATCTAAGTTAAACAACATAGTGCCTGGTCAGTACCTAGATGGGTGACTGCTTTGGAATACCAGGTGCTCTAAGCTTGGATATGTGGTTTGTATAATAAATAATGACTTGGAATTGTTAATCAGAGAGCCAAGTTCCAACTTGAGCTAGGTTCCTTTTATTCACTTACATACAAATATCCTTGGAAAGGTATAAATTCACTTTCTCTCCCCTCAGCTATGGGTTAATTAGTAGCAATTGTATCACTAAATCATTATCTCAACAAAACAAAAAAGCAGATACTTTCTGGTTTTAAATAACTTACAAAAGGTTGATAGGTTGTTGAAAATGAATCAATCAACATATACAAGAAACATTTTGTTTAGGACAGTTTTTTTAAAAATAAATTAGTCTGTTAAGTCCCAAAATTTGACAACACTTGAGGATATAGGTATTAATTTTTTAAAACACATTTTGGTGGAATCTCTGGTTAGAAGGAAAGTTCTCATGATTTCTAAATAAATTCAAAATTTTCCTTCCAAACTGATATTTAGTTTACTGTGGGTTATTTTTGCATAATGATAGCTTCAAGTATTTTGAGTTATTTATGTAGATCAAATACTCTATAGTGTTCTAATATTAACTCATGTTTGTCTAATGTTAATACATGTATTTTGGCTGTTTGTAATTGATTTACAAAGTGCACTCAGTTTCAATAAGTGGCAAGTTAAACTATGAGAGAATAGTAAAAATTAATGTTTTTTTTACTTATTATTGTTGAAGATGCAATCTCTCAAAGGACACGAGAGCTCATACACAACTTGGTTTTTGCATAGTTTTTTTTTAGGTTCAGTGTTATTAGTAATAATTTCTTTTTAATTTATGATAATCAGTGATAAATCTTAGGTATTTAATTGTTATGTATAAAATTTTTAATGAATTGTTCTTATTTATAGGTAGGTTGCATTTAGTTATAATAGATATTATTTTATTATTTAGATATTATAAGTTAATGATGTTATATTTTTATAGAATTCTTAGCTAAATTCATTTGCTCATTTAGGAAATTGTTTTTGATGTTTGTTTCATAATTGATAAAATATGTATGAAGATGAAATTACTGCAACATACTTGTTCATGCTTTTTCAATGGCTATTATATCTGTAAGGACATTTATTTTGGCAACTGAACAGACAAATTTTTTATGGATTATTTTTATATAGTCAAGTAGTAAAATTATGAGTTTGAGAGTCTATAAAAACATTGAGGAAAAGTATTTTATTATTAATATTAAATAAAAAATTGTAGAGCTGTTTTTCTCAAACTTTTTTTAAGGTTATTTGTTAATATCTATATGTCATCAATATATTGAACACATATCATAGGTTTTGGTAAATGTTTTGTTTTCTAAGTGAGCCATGAGAAATTAGATCAAGTGGAACCAAGAAGTACCCCCATTGCTATGCTGTCAGTCTGGGTGTAAATGTTTTTATGATTTAAAAGATGAGCCCAAAGTACGAATTGCAAATCAGATACCAAAAACAAACCAGTACAAAAATTTAAATATTTAGGAAGTATTTTAACAAAGAACAGAAAGTGTGACACTGAAATTCAAAGGTATATTGGGATAGTCAGACACATTCAAAAGCTAAGCAGAGTATTAATAGAAAAGCTTTGCTAGAAAGAAAGAAAATTGTATTAAACTATTACATGATATCTGTCCTTCTGTATGTCAGGGAGTGCTGGATAATCTCCTCAAAGATAAAGAAGAGACTTGAAGCAACAGAAATGTTTTTCTACAGAAGGATGCTGATGATATCATGGATCAATTATGGGAACAACAACAGAGTTTTAGAGAAAATAGAAACAAAAAGGAAACTTATACTTAACATTATAAAGAGACAGTTGAAATTTCTAGGGCACATAATGAGGAACAAGGGCTTGGAAAATCTGATACTCACAGGACAGATTGAAAGCAAGACGGACAGAGGAAAGCAATGCATAACATGCTTAGTGAGCTTTAGTAAATGGATGGTAGAACAGGGTCTAGGAGAAATAACAAAAAAACAATATATTAAGAGCTACAAAGGACAACAAGTTTTGGTGAGCCACTATTGCTTACATCCTGAGGGGATGTGGCATATACAGAAAATGATCTTAAAAAATACTTTTCATGCAGAATAAAAGTTTATGTAGAATTGTTGGTTTAATATTGTGAGGTTGGAATGAAGAATGTTTATATATATTTTGTAAATGTTAATTCATTTCATAAAATTTTGTAAATAAAAGTAATGTCTAAACTAATAGTTTAAAAATTTATATACATATGTATATATATATATATATATATATATATATATATATATATATAGTTATTATTATTATTATTATTATTATAGCATACTGCAATTCAATAGCTATAAAGTTTCGGTGTTTATTACAGCATTATTAGGCCTGTCTGATAATAGTGTATTAAACGCTAAAATTTTATAGCTATTGAAATGCAGTATACTATAATAATAACTAACTATATATTTATGTTCTGCTTTTGTATTGAGCATTTTAAAAAGTTAATATAACTGTGGAATATGCTTCCATTAGTATTAACTGCTTGTATTACACACACACATCAATAATGTAGTTAGTCATAAGATTTGAATTCTTGGAGTATCGTGTCAACTTGACCAAGAATGAAAATGCTTGCAAGTGTAGCTAAATGAATTGTCTGGATTCAAGCTACTGTGATGTTGTGCATATATGTACATATGACTTTATTGATCAAGTTGTAGTCAAACTATTTGTGTTGTATTATGATATGAAACTAAAAAAAATCTTTAGAGATTCACTATTAAAAATCAGCTTTTGCTTTCTCATGTAGATGGACATTCAATCAGTTTATTTATTTTTAATTTCGTTTCTATAGGGTGATGTTTGTTTTACTATTGGTTTAATTAAACTATTTTTCCCTTTGTGTTTGTTGGTCCAGTTAAGCTTTCTCAATTTGCCTTTGTTATGACTACAAACACTAAGAGCAACCTGAAAATTGCCAATTGGAGAAAAAGAAATTTCTCTTAGATCTTAAAGATATTTTTAGAATAACAACAATCTCATCATGGACAAATATAGTTGCTGCACCAGGATAAAGTAAAAGGTTATTATGACCACTAAAAATCTAACTTAACCTCAAAATTAAAAGGAGAAACTTATTGGCTGGAAAAAGATCTTAAAAAAAAAAATTCTAAAGTGTATTGGGTGAGGAACTCTTCAACATCACTCCCCTTCTAATAAGGAGGAATATAAATCTATTCAGCGATATTACCACTTTATGGTAGTGTTATTTATTTTTTGTTGGCACTTTTTTTTTTTTTTTTTTTTTTGTTCCCTGACCACATGTACTTATGCATGCTAAAAGATTGGCATCTAGGTCCCACCCTTTTACTGTGAAAATAGCTAAATGTAACTTCCTCTTCTCTAACAGTTTCTTTTCTTGCACTTCCTGTTTGTGAAACTCCCTTCTGTTTACTTGCTTCCCTGATAGCTACAATCTCCAAAAGTTTAAATGTGATGTCAATTGCCATCTTCTATCTGCAACATCCCCTATACCTTGTTTTTTCTCCCTCATGTAGTGGCATTTCTGCTTTGCTTTGGGTGAAATGTTTATAAAAAACAAAAAAAAAAGATTTAAACTTCTTGTTTTAGCATGTCTGCTTTTACCCCTATTATTAAATTTTGTGCCCAAACAAAAAATATTTCAGTATACGAGGTCTGTCTGAAAAGTAATGGGATTGATGCCACAAACAATTTATTTCAATTCCAAACAACAAAAATTACATGGTTTCTCCTTCTAAGTAACCCCCTCCAGTCTAATGCACTTTTCTATCCTTTTCTGCTATGCTTCTATGCACTTCTGGAAGGATTCTTTTTGGATGCCCCTCAGCTCCATCATTACAGTCCTCTTGATGGCCCATGCTATCAAAATGGGTCCCTTGATGATCCCCTTGAGTTTGGGGAAAAGAAAAATGTCTGACAGAATAATATCAAGTGAATAAGGAGGTTGTTCCACTAAGGCAATGTTCTTCTCTGTATGGAACTCATGGTTTAAATCCAACTATTCCTTGCTGTTCTCAGGTAGTAAATGAATAAAAGTTGTTTTATCATGTGTTGAAATACACTGGTTTTTTTATTTTCATTTGTTTTTGTTCACCCCATTAACCTGGGATATAACATTTTTTTGGTAATGAGGATTTGAACTTCAAAATCAACATGGCAATTTCACCAGAGATGCTTATGGAGATTTTATGTCAACAACAAGAACAGTTTCAGAAGTCACAAGAACAGTTATTGACAACAATGACTGTACGGATCTAAAATCAACTCAAAATTTTCCATGCTGGAACAAACCAAAATACTAGTTCAAAAAATATTTTGGCCAACAACATCACAATTCCGTTATGACCCAGCAAGCGGAAAAACATTCATTTTGTGGTTTAAACGTTGGATGGATACCTTTCATGCTGATTTTTCTCACAAAGATGTAAAATGGAAAATTTGTTTCCTAATTTATAAACTGGGCACTAAGGAACATGACTATTATATGAATTATATTTTACCAAAGCAGGCAATGGATATTATCACCTTCACTAAAAGTTTGGAACAACTGTGAAGTACTCGGTAAAAAACGTTCTTTGTTTAATGTTCAATTCAATTGTTTAAAGCTAATGAAAGATGACACTGACAATTATGTGACATTTCCTGGTCATGTTAATCAGGAATATGGAAAATGTAAATTAAATTTCCTCATAGAGGAACAGTTTAAATGTTTGAGTTTTATCGCAGGATTAAAATCTTCTACTCATGCTGATATTTGCATCCAACTTCTCTCAAAACTAGATCAGAACAAAGACATTATATTAAAAGCCTTCACCACTGAATGCAATAATTTATTAAGCATAAAAAGAAACACTATGCTGATTTAAAAAAGAAAAAGTGATTTATCATAACCAGCAGGATCCACATGAGAAAACAACCTCATAATGAAAAGAGACCTCCTTTAAAATGTTGGCATTGTGGCGACTGGCATTATACATGCTTTCTTTTTTCTTTTTTTTTTCATTCAAAAACATAAGTGCAATATTTGTCACTGAAACAGATGCAAAAAGGATTTTGCAACCAAAATTCACGTAAAAATTCAACTGAAAATAATCAAAGAAATGAAACCGGAAAAAGTCTGAAGCACAGTGTTTGCATTGTTCAAAGTTGATTATGAACCCCACAGAAAATATATGGTTGTTTCTGTAAACGACAAACCAGTTTGTTTCCAGCTTGATACAGTCTTGGACACAACGTTAATATTGCATTTGAGTTTGGAACAAATTGAAAGGCCATGTATAGCATTGAGTGTGTCTGGAAGTACAATTCATTCAACTGGCAAGTTAACATGAATGTTTCTTTTCAAAATAGAACATTTTCTAGTGTGTGTTATGTTGCAGATTATTCAAAATTAAATTAAATTGGTCTTGACTGGATAGAACAATTTAACCTTTTTAAATTCCTCCCAAATCTGTGTTCAATACACGTCAGTTTCTGATATTGAAAATTATTTCATGGACAAATTTAATAAGTTTATTGACATTTTTCAAGATGGACTTGGATGCTGTACAAAAATTAAAGCTTCTCTGAAATTAAAACCAGATTTTAAGCCAAATTTTTTATGAAAAAAGCCAATATCCTATGCCGCTCTGAATGTGGTTGAAAAAAAAAACTATAACATCTTCAGCAAGAAGATATAATAGAGCTTGTTAATTACTCCACTTGGTTAGCTCCTATTACATTTATTAAAAAGGCAAATGGAAATTTCTGGATATTTGCTGATTACTTAACCAGTTTGAAAGTTTCTTTGGATGCATATCAGTATCCACTTCAAGTACCAGAGGATCTTTTCAGAAAAATCAATGGTAAAATTTGCTTTGCAAAGGGGTGATCATTTTGATGCTTTTCTTTTTCTGGAAGTTAGTAAGGAGCTCTTTGAACTCCTTATTATCAATACCAACAAGGGATTGTTCAGATTTAACCATCTTAGCTTCCTTGTCAAACCAGCACCAGCCATTTTTGAATAGATAATGGATGCCATGCTGACTGGATTGACAGAGTTGCAGTATTCATTGATGACATCATTGTTGCAGGAACAAATCAAGATGAACTTTTGCAGCATTTATTTCCTGTTTTCAGACACATTCAATAATACAGGTTCTGTGTTAAAGTTGAAAAATGAATTTTTCTAAGAATAACTAAAATCTCTGACCCTGAAAACATCTCAGCAATAAAAAAAAACATGCCCACACCTACAAATGTAATAATGTTTTTTCCTTGGCTTGGTTAACTACTACATTGCTTTTTTGCCTGAACTTAGAGCTTGTGCACTTCAACAATCTTTTGAAAAAAAAGATATATGGGAGTGGTCTGATGCATATCAGGTAGCCTTCAAAAAGTCTTTACTTTCTTCCAATCTTTTGTTAACACACTACAACTGATCCATGGATATTGTTGTGGTCTCTAATACTTCCAGTTATGTTATTGGAGCTGTCATTTCTCACATTTTCCTTGATAGCAGCCAAAAAGCAATAACTCGTACATCTAGGTCAATGACACCGTCAGAACATAATTATAGCCAAATTGAAAAGGAAGCATTAGCAATAAACTGTGCTATTAAAAAGTTCCACAAAATGCTGTATGAGTGTCATTTCAATTTGATCACAGATTACAAGCCTCTCGTTAGTATTTTTGGATCTAAAAAAGGGCAAACTTTTTGGTAATCTGTCCAGTTTCTATTTCTTGTTTTCAACCCTCTTAAATTTCAATAGTTATTTCAGTGTCACTACAATCATATTTACCAATACCTTTTTACCTGGCTTTTAATTTTGGACAAGAGCTTGTAAATAATAAATAAGTTATGCTAGGTATTCTCTTCATTGTATTGATTTTGATAAAAGTAAGAACCATGGATTTATTGTTGACCTCCCCTTTTTTTTACTTTTTAATATATTATTTTGTGTTATCGTCAGTCAATAAGTTGTTTGATCCTTTCACTGAACTCATTTGTTTTGATATTTTTATTGTTCTCACAATGATCAGCATATTTGTCATTTTTTTTTTTTTTGTGACAACTATTTTCTGTTAGACCCCCAAAAGTGACTGCTTCTTTTTTTTTTTATACAAGTTGTACACTTGATGAAAGCTGTAGAATGGATCAATCAAAAAGCAACAAAATAGAATAAGATCAATAGTTCATACAACATTTAAAATTTCTATTTTGATCTTTTGGCTTTGTACCAGATGCACTATTGCAAAAGATTCCATCTTATTATAGATGGGATGAGCAATGATAAACTTGATTGAGCTCTTTACTGTAACACAATAAGGTATTTACAATATGCATTTTAAGTAATCTTCAATCATTTCAACCATATAATGTTAACTCTTCTATGTTTGCTCCAAGAAAAATAAACAACAGAATAATTCAAAGGGAAAAAAAAGAAAAGCAAAGCTGACGCTATTAATAAGAAATTTGTACCAACATAAATAGCTTGTGTATCTAGCAAGTTTATGTGTTATAATTACATCCTGATACTGAGATTTAACAGCTTGCTTATATTTTGTTCTCTTGCTTCATCAGACATTTTCCTTGCATTACTTGTCTATTCACTAATTAGTTCTGACATCTTCTATAATTGATACTACCTTATGTACAACTGTTCTCATTGTCTGAACTTGTTAACATTTTTTGATCTTCCTACCAGTCATTAATGAATCAATTTTTTTCTAAAGTAAATTGTATATCTTAGAAATCTCTCCTACAATATTGTACATTTACTCTTAGCTTACAATCACCTGGCTCTGCTCCCATCCTGCCAGCAAACAGTAGACAGTAGTAGCATTAATATATTGCTTAGTAGTGGGTTAGCAAGTTATACTAAATAGTATATCTGTGTTACTAGCATCTGTGACAGACCCAACCTGTTGACATGTCTGTATTTCAGCTGCCCATCGCTTATAACCTAATTTGTTGATATCAGCAGATTCAATCTTTCTCTTATGCTTTTTTGGCTTCTTGAAAGTATAATTAGTTCCTTTGTACATGTTTTTTTCTTGGAACTTATTTTCAGTGATCTGTTGAAAAAGAACTTTTTAGCTCCCCACTTGTGATGGCCCTGTCTGTGGGTGTCATCAGTTACCTCTGTTTATCATATCAGCTTTTTTTAAAGAAGACTTCTACCAGCTGTGGGTACATTCTCATGATTATCTTACCAGAAATCTTTCACAAAGGAATTGTTTTCTACTTTTTGTTCATGATGATGCTGGTTTTTACCTAACATGATGCCGGTTTATACTGGAGGAAATATCACTCGGTGAAGAAATGACTATACAAGATTGTAAACAGGATTTGTTTTCTAAAGAGTTTTATATATGACTTGACAAATTTAGCCTTTTCTTGTTAAACATCAATATTGAGCAAAAAATATATATTATGTCTATAATTAAATTTAAAAAACAAAATTAACATTTTTTTCATCTCATGATTTTTGTATTGTTTATGTTAGATTTCTTTCTGTAATTATAATAAAGAATGAGATATCTTTAGTAATTAGTATTTAACATCCAAATTAAGGATTTGGTTCATGTTGGAAATTTGAAGTAACTTAGTTTATACACACATATCTAGACATACCTTCAGTATACAACCAGAACACAGAATGACTGCTTATAATCAAATTCATACTACAATTGAGAGTGTAACTTCACTTTATTCCACTTAATGTTCTACACTGATGTTTGACTATATTGATATGTGCTCTTTATCCATTGGATAAAATTAAGTTTGGAATTTAATAATTAAAAAAAAATGAATTTGACAACAGTTATTTATATAACTGTCTGCAAGTGATGGATACTTGCATGATATTTTGGTTAGCCTGAATTTGTCAGTGATGGTTGATTTGCGAACAGTACTTTGGGCTGCCTTAACAGTGATACTGTTGGCTGCAGTATTGGTCATGGCGACTATGTTTGTAGCAGTGTTGATGCTAGTAGTTTTGTTTGCTTCATTGCTCATGTTGTTAGTGATGCTGCTCACTGATAATGAGAATGTATGTTTTTTCTCATGGTACTGGTCTTGAAAGGACTGTAAATTTTTTTTTCTATTTTTATTTTTATCTATTCTCTTTACGTTCTTTCTTTTACTTGCTTTCTATTCTGTCTCATCTCTACTGCTTGCTTTTGTTTCCTGTCTCTTGCTTTCCTTTCTTTTTGCTTCTTGAATGTTTGAATATCAAAAAGAAAAGAAAGAAGAAACAAAGAACTGGACACTGCAAAAACTGAATTTGACTCAATTTTTCTTCTGTTGTTGTATGTTTTTTCAGTCATATTTTTCTATATTAATCTTTCACTGGCTATGAAAAGATTTTGTGCAAGCAAGCTTATATCTATTTTTAATATTTTAGAACAAGAAAAATAACAATGTAACTGCTAATTATGTATGGACCAGAATATGTACAGTAAACATATGCAAATCAATGTTATGCTTTTGTTTTTATTTATTGTTAGTATATTTAACAAGTAATAGTGAAAAAGTAATTGTTTCTGTATATTTTCTGAACCTCTTGCATTCATGCATACATGAAGAATAAAAGAAAAAACATAACACTGATTCAGGTTCAGAACTTGATCTGAATTGTTAAATTTATGAAATTTGTATTTGATTAAGGAAACCAAATGTTTGAAGAAATTTTATGCTATTGATGACAAGAAACTTAATTTTGAATAGATGTATATTTTAAGAGGTTAAATTAAGTTAAAAATAACTTAAACAAATGTAATTACAATTTGAAGTAGTTTAATTTTAAGAATGTATAATATTCTCATCATTTTTAACAGTTTTTTTTAGTATTAAATATATAAACTTAATCAAGACTGAATTGAATGTCACACTAAAATATTTTTAAACAATTTTAAATGTACTTTTTTTTATTATGTGCTTGCATAAAGTTAAATAATCAAGCTTAAAATTGTTCCAAAATGTATGTTTTCGTTTTTTTTATAAGATATTGTTTCCTTTTGTGCTATCAAAATTAATTTATATAAAATTACAGTGAAAACACATGAAATGAAACAATGCTAGAAAAAGGATTTTTTCTCAGTTTTTAGATACTCTCCATGATAGTTGCGCGCACACACACACACACATATATGATTTTAAATTATATTTTTTATTTATTCAATAGGAAATTTTAAAGTTTGAAAATGTTTGGTTGTGTTTCTCTGACATTAAAATAAATAATATTCAGACTTACCTCCTCTTGATTCTTCTTGATCTCTTATACAGAAAATATCAAATGCTATACTATAGTTCTTATACTAATTTTTAAGGCAATCCATTTCTCTTGAAAACTTATGCAACATAATCTTCATACTCCCCACATTTTACCTTTTGCCAGACTAAGTTAAACTATAATTCTAATCATTTTAATCATTAAAATAACAATCAAGATTGTACTGTAATATTATTTAATTAAAGAATAATTCTCTTTCTTTGGATAACTAATTAGTTACTACTGGAGTAGATTATGTATAAAAAATGGTGACAATCAGTTTTGAAGCTTGGTAAATTGTGTGATTTTAAAGAAAGTATTCAAATATAAACATTATCCAAACTCTATTTAAGTAATAAGATAGCGTGATAAAAATTATTTATACTTTTTTAAGTCTGCAAAATGTAGATTTTTCTGTTAAGATAATAAACATAGAATGAATATAGTCATCATACAACCCACATAAAAATTATGTAATAATTGATTTGCATTTCTTAATTTTAATTTTCTAATATTTTAAAGTTTTATCTATTTATTTTCACATATATTGTACTCTGTTTATTATGCTGTTTCTAACTGTAACTGAGCTGACGCTGCCTCACTATTGTCTCTCTCTATGAGTGTGACAGGAGGGAAATTATATATATATATATATATACATACGTACACACAACAGTCTTTATTATAACAGGGAAGATTGTTTGAAAAAGACACACAGATGATGCTATGATAGTCAGATTTTTATCTTTGACAAGTTTTGGTTAAAAAGTCAATTTTGTAAGATTAAAAGAATAGTTTCACTACTTCTATTTTATCTAAAAATTTGATTCACAATATGCCTTCAATTTTTAATTTTGTGATTAAACTTTATACTTTCCTGTTTCTTTTTTTTCATTTTTGCTCATCAATCTACTATTGCTATCATAATCGTTGTTTCAAAGAAGAAAGATAATTATATTTTTACATATTGCAACATGCCTGCCCAAATGCAAAGGTTTTCATTAGCTTTGAATCCCTTACAAATAAAAAATCAAATCATTCAGATGAATTTGAGTTTGGTTAAATGCTCTCTGCTTTCTTTTTTATTGATATTGAAAGTTTTCAGCTGGGTAATCATTTCTCTTTAAATCCTTAGTATTGAAAAGTGAAGTGATAGGCAAAATCTGATTGAAAATTTATTATAAAGTTTGATATATTGTTTTTTTTCTCATTTATACATTTTATTTAAAGTTTTATTTGCTGACTTTTTTTTATATTGTTTATATTTGTTTTTGTTTTTAGCAAGGCAGTAAAGCCACTAAGATACAAAGGATTACTGAGAGTGAAAGAATATGAGAAAATTTTGAAAAGCTTGAAGTGAGAAGTGTGAGAGAAAAAACTCTTAGCATAGAATTTATGGTTAGCAACTTCAATTGTAAAAATGGTGAGATGAAGCTGCTAATTTAGTACTATGCTTAAATTTGTAGAGTTGAGCTACCAGCAAGGAATGTTCATCAGAACAATTACTATGAAAATATTTATAGAAAGGAAACAATGAAGTTACTTTATGATGGTGGGAAAAGTGACTGAAGCAAAGATGCCAGGTCAGGACCAATAACATTGCAAATTCTGCTTGGATTTTATCAAGAATCTCTTGATGCACAAAAGATGCACCAAACTACATGTGGCAGCAAAATTCATTGCATGGACAAGCGGTAACTTATAAAGGTGTAAAATAGATACTGACAAGAATGACCCAGTGAACGAGCTTTCCAGGCAGCAAACTTAGCAAATGATTCAATATAGTCTTTTCACTTCATGTCAGTGGAAAACCTTAGTCAGAGAAGGTGCAATGAGTCACTCTCCTGGAGGTTAGCATCAGCCATGCTGATGGGCGGCAAAAAGGGTTCTCTAAGACAATTAAGAGCAGTTTTGTTTTGGAGGCATTAAAATTAATAAGCCAATTCTTACCTCAGCTAACGGCAGATTGTAGGGCACTTTTGAGATCAACTGCCAATTTGATCTTATCTAATAGTATAGACTTACTATTAAGACAAGGGTAAATAGTTGTCATCTGCATAGAAATTGAGTCAAGAAGTGATTAAATCAGGAAGGTTGTTCATGAAAATTATGAACAAGAGGAACAGAATGGCTGTTCAAATCATTTTCTGATTTGATAAGATTGAAACATATAAAAAAATTGAGACCTTCTTGTGAAGAAGACCAGCATGCCAAACCCTGTCAAATGCTTTCGAGATACTTGAAGCTACAGCCTCTTTCAGTAATAACCATTTTTAAGCAACAGTTGACCTTGCAAAGTGAGATCTATATTGTTTATCTGAAAGACAAAGCTGCGAGGTGAGATATTTAAATAATTCATTGATTAGAGCTTCTTTTGCCAAAAGAGATAGAAGACTAATAAGTCAATAGAAAGATTATCGGTTTTCCCATGATCTTAAAAACAAGAATTACAGAATAGGATTTCCAACAAACAGTTAAGCAAGAATCATTTACTGTAGAGCTTAGAGAGAATAGGCACCATTAAAAGATCACATTTCCTTATGAGTATTGAAGAGATACCATTAAGTACACCTACTATGTGGGAATCCAGTTTAGAGAAGATAACAGAAACCATTGGATGGAATTATATGCAAATCATACAGTAGAGATTCAGTTTTAAGGCAAAGATACTATAGATGAGTCAAAAGTAGGATTAGAAAATTATTTACAAGCAAAGCATTCTGCTTTATAAGCAAAAGATAACACCTCAAACTGAATGAAGAGAGGAGAGATGGACGACTTATCCTTATTCAACACTCTATTACAGAGATTCCAGCAGTCACAACGGCCAACTTTATTAGAAGCTATACAGTGCCTCATTCTGTCAGTAAATGAAGACTTATCCTCATTGGGGACACACTTATAATTATTGCAAGCAGACAAAATTGGAAATAATTGAAATAATGGGTTTGTTTCAAAATTCCTAGCATCTAAAGATTGAAGCATGCAACGGTCGAAATGTTGTAAATATTGCGATAAAGATGAGGACAACAGTCTGAGCAATGTAAATTAGGTAAATACTACCTTATCTCAGAAGTATAGACAAATATTGAAAATAATAATTCTAATTTTTTCTCTTAATTTACTTTAAGCATACCAGATTCTGGTTTGGACCTCACTAGAAAAAAAAAACAAAAAACTATTTCTTATAATAAATAAATGAAGCAGTTAGTCAAAAAAAAGTATCAAGTAGCAGGTGTTTCCTTGAGGTTTTATTAAATGTATACTAAACAGTTCATATTTTCTTTCTGTTTGTTTTTTTTTTCCTACAGGTATCTACACATGTGAAGACATGTATGACTTTAGTTGGGCATCAGTTGCGATTGGGATCATCTTCATCTACCATTTTATACCACTGCAGATCATTGCCAGTGTAAGATTTTCTTTTTTTCACTTGTTAATTGAGTATTGAAAGAAGAGTTGTGTTTATGACTTGTGATATTTCTGCAGCATTTTACTTTTATACAGGTTTTTTTTTTTAATTTCATGTTTTTGACTTTAAAATGCTACAACAGCAACAAAGAATATGTAAGCATAATAATAGAGTAAGTGGCCATGATTAAATGTTAATAAAGGGCAGAACTGCCAAACAAACAGAATTGACAGTTTGCAATAAACAATAACAAGAATAAAAAAGAAAAGAACAGTATAAAAGAAGCAAGCAAATGATATATGAAAAGCAAAGCAATAGTAATATGGCAAAAAGTTTACAAAACAAGAATTAGGTTTGACATGCAAGAGCAAATTTGGATAAACAAATGTAGCCCTCTGACCTTAAGACAGATCGGGAATGAGTCAGATGAAACTGATAAGTGGCCCATCTTATTAGCTAGGAAAAAATCCCAGCATGCATTTGTGTGCTTCTGCCTATAAATTGGAATGTTGGTGGGGTGTTTTGCAGTCATTCCCACTACAGATTGGGACCAACTCATCAAATATAACCATGTATCTAACAATAAAAACAAATTTGTTCATTAAATGTTTTTGTTAACCATATAAGTGCTATGATTGGAAAACATTCCTTATTCTTGAGGTCAATTTGATAATGAATCACAGTTCTTAAAACTGAAGCATATCTTTGATCTTTATTCTTACTAAGAAAATAAAAATATTTCTCTCTCTCTTTTTTTTTGAAATAACCATGAATGGAAACAAAAATGTTTGTTATCAATTAGTTAAGTGCCATACATGATACACACTTTGGTGATGATGACTCTTTCATTTCATGACTGACTAGGCAGAAGATTTTCTTGCTATAACTTTCTGTGGTAGACTGGTTTCCAACCAAGGCTATAGGATTCAATATTTCCTGTTATTTTACCCGTAACTGGAGGGAGAAAGATGGATTCATACTTTTCTCAAGATTATTTGTGCATAAGTGAATGTAACCAACTCGACTGGAATTTGAACTCTGCTCTCCAATTTCTCATTTTGAGTTGATATTCATTACACCACAATGCACATTTTAGTTATCTTTCATTTAGTAAAAAATAAAATAATCTTCATATCTGAGGAAAACTCATGATGTATAATTGAAATAATTGTAAAGTTATTTAGCAGTGATCATGTTTGAATTATTTATTTAAATTAATATATCAGGAATAAACCCTTATTCCTAGAATTAATGATATTCTTAACTATATTTTTCCGAAAACAAAAAAAAGGAAAACTTGTGCACCATAGATAAAAATGATGTTATCAATGTTTATACTAAGTGCAAGTGTTTGTAATATTGTTATCTTTACTTTGTAATAAGTCATTGATTTAACATGAGAGATATAAACACTGAAGTTGTATAATCTAAGTATTAAATTCTTAAACCCTGACACAAGTTCCATGATAATACCATTGAATATTATTTACTTAACATTATTATTATTGTTCTAGAAACAAAAAAAATTACTAAATGAAAGATCAGAAATAATGTCCAGATGTAATCACACCTATAAATACATATTAGGATCATACAAACATGGATGAAAATGTTTTAAGATCCTTAAGTAACTCCTTCCTAATTTTGAAAATTTTTGGTTGTTTAAAAACTAGTTGAGCATTCGTAAAAAATCCCTGTTTGTACATTTGAAAAATGGAAAATCAGTTTTATAAATCCCCTGAAGATTGAAAGGTTGAAACCTAGGTTGCAGAAATAACTAATTTCCAAATGAAAAATATTCAAAAGTTCTACAATATAACTGTATTGAACACTTATTAATACAACTGTATACTGGTCTAATTTAATCAGATATATTGATTTATATTCATCCTTAATGTATTTAAGCTTAAAATTGATTTTTTTTTTTTTGTTACAGCTTATTTGATGTTAGGCTTTAAAAATAAATATTTGTATTAAACAACAGTAATTAATGCCTTAGGTTATATACCATATATGCTTGCATATAAGCCTACTTCATGTATAGTGTAACCCCAGAATGTTTTGTGAAAAACCTGACTTTTTCATATAACTTGTGTATAACGCAACCCTGGCTACTCCAATTACTGTATACAAAATTTTAGATATTGTACTTGTGTTTTTTGTTCATGCCTGAGTATGCATAATTTTTAACCTCTTCAAAAAATTACCTGTGTATTGGGTGACATCCTATTTTTTCTATAAAAAAAACTGATCATAAAAACTTGCTCTATACTCGATTATATATAGTAAATTTAATTTTTGAAATGCAACAAGGCAGATATTTGGTTATGACTAATTGAACTGTGTGCAAATTGTAATCTCAGCTGAAATTATTGAATTAAAAATTTAAAACCCCAGAACTAACGTTTGAGCAGCAGACAACTCTTTATTATAATTTAGTGAAAGAACATTGATCATCATTATAAGAAGAAATTTGCATAATCTTTGAACTTTGTCATTCCAATAATTGTTTTCATGGTTCATTTTACTTTTTTGTTGTTTTCATGTTCATCTAATCTATTTTCAACTTTCTTTGGCTGCACAATTTGCATACAATGTAATAAGAGTTACTTAACTTTTTCTTTACCAATTCTCTTTTTTGTTGAAAACAGAATGAAAAATAGTGGCAAATATACTGATGAAGCCAACCCATTATATGAATCTTCACAATGCGACATGGAAATTTTTTATTTTCCTGCAGGTTGCTCTCCAGTCATTTTTATAAGAAATTTACAGTTTTATCGAAGACATATGTATACTGTTTTTTTCAATGTTTTTACTTTTGAGGAAAGCTCAAACTTTATGGACTTTATCTGGAGTCATGTATGACCTCATATCTCTATATTGTCCACCAGGGTGTGCTCATCTTGTCTAGTCTTTTAAGTAAAGTATGTGTAAACTCCAACTACAATGCAAAACTCTTAATTTGATACTTTGACGAAGCACTTCTTCAATTCAACCAATTATACATCCATGGATTTGCCATAACACAGTTGCCACTCAATGCATTGTTTATACATCATGAACAAATCTGTAACAAAGGCCGTAACTAGGGCAGTCTTTATCTGTTTAGCATCTGATTTTGCTTTGTCATCCAGGTAAACTGCAAATATTCTGCCCATCAATCTCAAAGGGATCACATGTTCCAGAGACTTAACTCCACATTTCCTGCAAATAAGTTTCAGCTTCTCCATCCATTCAATCACTGGAGACCTGAATGCCAAATTTATCCTCTCAGTATGGTGGTGTAGCCATGGGTGAGCTGGATCCATTCAAAATAATGGAAATACATTAGTGTAGAGACATTCACAGCAAGTGCAGGTGGTTGTGCAGACAAGCTAAGGGAATGGTGACAACAAGAGCACAATGTAACACATCACTCAATAAGTCTGACATACAGATGGCACCACTAATAAAAATCCATATGATTTCTATGAAGTACTAACCTTCAAATGGCACGTGACAAAATTTGAGCCCAATCAGAATATTAGTTTACAAATTAGTTATTTAAGTGAAGCTACTTTTGAAATTTTCAAAACAATGAAAAAATCTGAATTTTGTGTGTTGATAAAGCATGGGGACAAATACTGTTCAAGCCAAGCAATGGCTTGATAAGTGTTATTTGGACTCTACTTCATCAGAAACAATGGCTAAGAGGTGACATGCTGACTTTAAATGTGGTCATACAGACACAAATGATGCTGAACACTCAGGTCGCCCAAGATTTGGCAGTTGTCCTGGAAAACACCCAAAAAATCCACAAACTCGTTTTGGCCAATTGTAAATTGAAGTTGCGTGACATAGCAGAGGAGTTGAACATATCAGAAGGCAGTGTATTCACCATTTTACATTAACATTTGTCAATGAGAAAGCTGTTTTCAATGTGGGTGCTGCATTTGCTCACAGTCGATCAAAAACAACAATGTCTCTGCGATTTAGAGTGTTGTTTGCAACTGTTTCAACACAACAAGAAGTTTTTGCATAAATATGTCATAATGGATGAAACATGGATCCACCACTTCATTCTGGAGTTAAATTGGAGTGGACAGCAGCAGGTAAAAGCCATCCAAAGCAACCAAAGATGCAAACATCAGCAGGAAAGCTTTTGGTCTTCGTATATTGGGATGTGCAAGGTATTTTGTTCATTGATTACCTTGAGAAAGGAAGAACCATCAATAGGGAATATTATATAACATTATTGGTGTGTTTGAAGAAATCACCAAAAAACAGCCACAAATGAAGAAGGAAAGTGATCTTTCACCAAGACAAGTCGATCGCAACAATGGCAAAACTACACTTTAAAAAATTGCACTTCAAATTGCTTCCACATTCACCTTATTCTCTAGATCTGTCCCCCAGCAACTACTGGCTATTTGCAGACCTCAAAAGAATGTTCCAGGGAAAGAGATTTGGCTCCAATGAAGAAGTGATATCAGAAACTGAGGTGTATTTTGAGGCCAAAGACAAATCATTCTACAAAAAGTCTTCGAATTGTTAGAGAAGTGTTTGAACCAATGTATCACCCTCAAAGAAGACTATGTTAGTGAATAAAGTCAAATTTTGCCTAAAAGTTGTTGTTTTATTAGTTAGGCCTGGGATTTATTGAGTGATGTTATCCTACTGGTCCATGTGTACCAGTTACTATGGCCTTTCTGACTGTGTTGCTAAAAGCGCTTAAATTTTATCAACACTGGTCTCAAATTTACAATTTACACAGTTTTAAAGTCTACCCTCACACTTCAACAAACATTTTTGCAGAAGTCTCTTTGTGTATTAATATCTTGAAATGCATTTATGTATTTTTCAAATCATCAACACTTTTTGGTTTTCGACTATAAACTTTGTCCTTAAGTACTTCCCAAAAGAATAAATCCCTTAGGGTCAAATCAGATGAATGTGCTGGACAGTCAGTTAAACCTATTCTCAAGAAATAATATATATATATATATATATATATATATATATATATATAGTGTGTGTATGTGTATACCTATCTATTGCACTGAGGGGGATCAGGTGTAGGACGATGTCTACAGCCCAAACAGGTGGGACTGAACAATTTCTAAACAGATGAGATCCCACATTAAACTGACCTTATCTATTTAACTTCTCAAAGCAAATATAATATATCTTACATTTGAATACTTCTGGAATTTAAATTACCTGGCTTTCATATCATGCAGCAACAATTAGTATTTATGTAAAATGTAAATACCTTTATTATAATACAAAATATCATACCTAATATTTTACAAGGTAAAAAAAAGGGGAAAGGTTATCATTAGGTGTGTGAAAACATTTAGATATGCATAATAAATTCACCTCATCTGTATTATAATCATATTCGTAATCATTTTTCTTGGTTAGTTTTGTTCATTTTCATTCATGTTTAATTCTCAGGGAGAGATTAAAACATTGAAAAGAATAAATATAAAGAGAAAATGTATTTGTTCCCATATTTTATTTATTCTGGTTTTTCACAGAAAATGTTTGTCAATTTAAATAAATTTTTTTTTTGAGCAAAATATGTTTTATTTCAATCAAATAGTTTTTAAAAGAAACATTCCATATCTATGTTAACAGATTATGCAAGATCTAAAGGATAAATCCTTATTTATCTCATATTTTTTCTCTCTTTTTCAGTTATCTCAGGTGAATCTCAACAATATGTTATGTCCTGCTGTCTCAGACCCATTTTCAGGGCCAATGTATCGGATATTTGCAATAATACACCAGGCTGCGAGTCTACCTTTTATAGGAAAGCTGCTCAACTGGATTGGGCTCCAACTTTCCCTGCACAGGCAGAAACAATCTAGTCAAGTTGAGAGTGATAAAGATAGCAAATTTGAAAATTCTGAACCAGCATCAATGTTAGAGTTTTGCAAGAATATCTCTGTGTCTTCATTATCAGAGAACCCAGCCAATGGAATAGTCAATACCAGTGGTGGAACTGTTCACCGGCGTACGATGTCAGCAAAGAAAGACATGGAAGATAAAAATGTCCTTGGTGATCCAAACCCAATTCCTTGTCCAGACATGTTCAGACAGAACTATGCTGTGCCTGGAAGTATAATAGCAGATGAGAACTTGCTCCATGGGGACACTGCACGTGTACATTGTGGACAATAATTACTTTTTTTTTTCTTTTAGTGTATGTTTTTTTAATTTTTTTTTTTGTTTTTTATCTTAGAAAAGTATAAAAAATATCAGATCTGTCTTTCAGAGTGGTAATTTTCTAGTCTATGCTATACAGTAAAAAGAGCTTTTCATTATTTTGTTTATGGTATTGTGTGTGTGTGTGTATGTATGTATGTATATATATATATATATGAGGTGCTGTTTGTTGGAGAAAGCATATGTGAAATAACAATTTTGACCAGAACTGAATTTAATAGCAAAAAATGTAAATTTTTAAGCCAACTAGCAGTTTGTCTCTTGTTACTGTGTTAACATTTGAAGTAATTTTTTTATTATTTTTATTTAAATGAAATACAATTCAGATGGGATTTTTGTATCACTTTCTATTTTTTAAAATGTTTTTTAAGAGCAGTTTGATCATCTTTGAGCATTTTTTTTTAAAGACCACTCATAAACCTGTTCTCTTGAAGATAGCAATTATGGGGTTTATGACAAGTTATGTATGTGATATTTACATCAGCTTAAGATGGTTACAGATTTTTATGAGGGAAAAAGAAAGAGCAAATACACAATAAGTATTTTATACTCTTCAAAATACATTGCAATTTCTTTTATAGGTCATTGTATAAACGCTTATATCTACAATAACTTATATTTAATGTGTTACACACAATTGCTTGCTGCATATTACACTTTAGATATTTAAATTAACTTTTTAGTATTAAATTCAGTTTTGATCTGTATGATCATTCTAATGAAAGCCTTAGAGTCATGCATGAAACAGAGAATATATATATATATATGTGTGTGTGTGTGTGAGAGAGAGGAACATGTTTATTTTATCCTTTGTTCATTCCAGAATTTGTAAATGAAAGGAGAATGCTATTTTTGTTTTATTTAATTAGTATTGTCACTTTCTGTTTTAACATTAAGTCACTTTTTTTTTCACAAAAAGGATAACAAAAAAAGTATTTGATGTATGGTTGAATGGAGTGACATTATTTTATTTCTACCTGAGAAGGATCCATCTGCTAATGTTATTTAGCATCAGAATTTAATGGATTTTGCCTGATTTGCTACTACCGGGTCTAATGACTGAAAAGTAGCTATGATTAACTTTGGACAATATCTATATTTTGTTGTTCTCAACATACTAAATAAGTTGCTGCTCTCAAGTAACGAGTCACCTTAATAGCAAACACTTATTTTAAATATTCATATGGAAGCTTAAATTATATTTTTATTATGCTTCTGTCAGCTCTATTTTTTTTCATTTGATTGTAAGTTGAATGCTAAAAAAAAAATAAAAACAACCAAAGATCTGTTGGAATATTTCTACTAGAATGGGTGTTATGTAAAAATGTTATGGCTTGAACCAATTTTAGCTGAAAAGCTGCATCAAGAAAAAAAAACTCTTAGACTCCATTATACCTCATTAAAAAAAATTAACTGAGAATAATCAATGCAAGTTAAATTTAGTCCAGTTAAAACTTTTATTAACCTATCCTTTCTTTTAAAGCAGTATTTCTCAACCTTTTACCACATGAAGTTTACTGAGGCCCATTTTTTTCATAATCTATAAGTTTTACTTAGTAAAGATAGAATTAATGAAATTTGTCACTTAAGTTTATTTATTAATCTTTTGTTTCTAGAAGAGAGGTCAAATTTCGCAGTTGAATAGAGATTTTTAATGAAAAAGCAATTACTGTATTTTCTTTTTGAATATGTAACTTTCAAGAGTCACTTAGAGTTAGGAGGTTGTGTATGGTAACAAAACTATGATTGCTTTCTTACATGTTTTGTCGGTATTGTTTTGGAACTTTCAAAATAAATTAGTTTCATTAATAGATATCTCTATCAGACCATTCATTTGGTTACCAGCTTTTCAACATTTTTATCAATACCAAAATGGTTTCGGACCTACTTATAATCCAATG
Organism: Ascarosepion bandense; assembly: GCA_037127315.1. Taxonomy (NCBI): domain Eukaryota; kingdom Metazoa; phylum Mollusca; class Cephalopoda; order Sepiida; family Sepiidae; genus Ascarosepion; species Ascarosepion bandense. The sequence goes on from JBBBDQ010002398.1 coordinate 46,524, forward strand.
TTGAATCATCAGGAATATGATAATCAAGATAAATTAAGTTTTATTGCAACCAAATTTTTTTTTTCATCTTTCAGTTTATGAACTGAGAAATGCTGCTTTAAATATATTGACATAATTTACACTTTAAATTCTTCTTTGGGTACAAATTATTGGAAAATTAATACTATATATATTTTTTTTAACCCCAGCACCATGTGTGTGCTTGTAAAATCTGCAGTGCCTGTCTATTTACAAATGCTTTGAGTTCACTTCTGTGCGCAACTATCTTGATCTTGACCAAACCTATAATAAGCCTAGTTTATTTGTATATGTGTAGAAAAAAAAAATTGAGATTGTACAAATACCAACATTAATAGTGATACTAGATTCACAGTATAAGATACTAGACAAGGCATTCTTCATCTTGTTGGTACCAAGAAATTTATTATTCAGAAATTTCAGATGCCATTAGCAAGGAGGAGGAAGAAGAGCATGTTGTTCAAACTTGTGAAAAGAACAAAATTTTTAGTGATACAGTCAAATTCATTTGTCTAGAAGATTGTATCTTTCATAATCGTTACAGCTTGATAGTAGTCATAGATGCGTCGGAATGGGATGTTTTAGTTTGTATTATAGATGTTGAGTTTTCATTCACTCAAAAGAAAAACTAACTCAGAATCTCTTTGCTGGTGATCAGTTTAGTAAAAACATTAGGTGATATTTATTGCATACCATTAGAGTGTGTAATTCTCTTAACAATGACATGTTTGTCTATTTTATACTAGTTGTATAATTAGTTTTAGAGATAAACAGAAGAAAGGCTATATATCCTTGACTTTCATATCCATCTTTATCATGACCAATTTGTGAAATCTATATAAGTGTGTATCTTTTGAAAATGTAAGATTATTTCAAACCATAACTTGCAATATTTTATTTGCTTCATAATTAATATCAATATTTTTATATTAAGATTAACTGTTGAAATTGATTTTTTTTTCTTATGCAAAACAAAATTTTAAATATTAGTGAGACCAATATTTACAAGTAACTATTTAAGATTTATGCTTTTAACCTGTCGTTTGTGGATTCAAGAGCAGTTTACCTATAAGTCCCCAAAATAACACTAGTGAATGTTTTTAAAATTGCCATAAAAACTATTCATATTTTGTTTAATAATTACTGGTTGTAGTTACATATCTAGAGTTATTTTTTTATTTGCTTTTTGTACAATTAAAACGTTAAAGCCAAAGGAAATACATAATGAGATTGAGTCAAATAATTTTTTCTTTTGAGTTAAGTTTTAGAAATTGCATTGTCTATAGCCTGAAAGATTGAAATAATTGGGTATATCTCATTGATTTATATTCAATTAAATAAACAGCTGCTATCTACTAAACTAGACAGGTGAGAGATCATATTTTTAACTATGACTTTCTGTATCTTTTTCTCAGAGCTCATTAATTCATATGATAAGCATAGATTGGCTTTTAAATTTGATATTATGCTTTTCCTCACAAGAAAAAGAAAACTTACTTTTTGTTTTGCCTCTCATATCTTCACACAATTACTAGAATGTTTACTTAACCTCTAAAGTAGCCGATTCTACTTGTTCATTCGTGTCATTCTACTGATTATCACATTGTTAGTTTGAATTAAATAAAGATCCACTATGCAACAAAGTCAAAGGTTTTGATTGGGTTTGAATGAAAAAGTGGATTATAGAATTGTTTTACTTATTTTTGTTTTAAGGACAGGATCTACAGAATCATCACCTCCACATTTGAGTTGCCTACTCTGGTTTATCTTTGAAAGCATTTTCTAAAATTTGGCTTGTACTTGGCTCTTTTTACAATTATTTTGATAGAAGTACAAGCAGGATATTTTGAAATAAAGCCAGTAACCTATACCAATCCTATAACCTCTATCAGCCTGTAACCAATCCTATAACCGATATCAATTTTGTAACCAATCCTGTAATCTCTATCAATTTTATAACCAATCAATTATTCCAATAATCCATCCTATGATCTCTATCAATCCTATAATCTAAATTAGAATTTATCTTTCAATTTATGTTCTTGAAGATTGTGTAGACCATTGGATAACAACTTTCATCAACTAATAAAATTTATCCAACAATAGTCCATTTAGTCAGTGTTTTTTGAACATACATTTCCTGATTCGCGTTAACCAACTTTTAATCAGGGAAAATATATAATAAAAATTCTGATAAAATGGATTGTTTTATTCTGTAAGCATTCACTTATAGTAACAATTTTACTCTCATCGAATGTTTATTCTTTTTCATTTCGTGTTTCTTATTAATAGTCACAAAATTATGGTCTTGAATTAAGCTGTAAAAAATACTAGAAAATAAATGAATAATTTACAATGCTTCATCTTACTCTCATACTTACTAATACTATTAGTGTATGTTTATAAAGATGAAGTTGGTCAAGAAAAATAAGGAATGACAATATAGTTAGATTTAAATGACTGCAGTTGGAAGGTTTCTTTAGCTTTACAAGGTGGTTTCTCAAGGAAAATGAATGTGAATATGAGTCATGCTCAAAGCTTATTCTTTATTTCTAGTCAGGGCTGCTTACTAACAACTGTAGAAAGCAGTCAAAAATGTAATAAAAAGCAATCGCAATTAAGATATAAGAAATACTAGTTGAAAAATACTTGAAAATGCTTCACCTAAAAAATCAAGTAATATTACAAGGAATATTTAAGGTAAAGATCATGAGAAAAGCATGCATCATCTGTGCAACTGCAAATTATTTTTGTAGTTCTAAGTTAATGCTGAAAGTTGTTATACATAAAAAGATTATGTAAAGAATGTAACATTTATGTTAGGACTGAAATTATTTTATTATTAAATATTCAAGGGAGATAAGAAGTGATCTACTCAAATTCCATTTTCCCACTCCATAATTCTCTTCTACTTTGCATTTTATTTTATTTATTGCTTTATTTTTTAAAGGACGTATTAGCTCAATGATAACAAGAATGTGGACATTAGAGAAAAGAGTTTGAAGTATATAACATGGCAAATCCTAAACAACCCACTATATCCAGTGTTGTATAATAGCGTTGTTGGGCATTAGTTATCCTGCGGCATGTTCTGTCTTATTTCTTTTAAGATATTTTTTTTTCAATATTTTCTCTTTTCAGCTGTTGTTGAAATATGCTACTTTTTTTTTTTTTTTCACACTTTTTTGTCCCACTTAATTTTATTTATTTCTGTAATTCTATGCAGTCAAATTGAGATTTGCATCTATCTAGTCAATAAATGTATTCAGGATGGAAGAAAAAGAGTTTTAAATTTTGTGTTCAATGAGTGTATGTATTGTCCAAAGAAAAGAATGGAAATAAATTACTAATTTTTTTCTTCAACAATGAATTTGTCTTTTTCTGAGCTATGTGTATGATTTGTTTACAATCTTCTTTATAAATAATTTTATTTAATATTCTGTATAAAGCATTTATTCATAAAATGTCTTTGTTTATTTTTAAACAGTAAAAAAAATTCCTTATAAATTTAGAAACTTATTGAATATTATTTTACCATCTCCCAAAAGATAATAATCAAATTGATACTTGCTGAGTCATTCTATTGAAAATGTTTGGTTGACTTGTGTGTGTGTGGTGGGAGGGTATTTATTTTTCTTACATAAGAAAATGTAATATTAATTGTTAAATGTCTTATAATTTACCTGTATGTAATTTCTATTCAAAAACTTAAATCAACTGTATAATTTTTAAAACAAATGAAGGTAGCATAAACAAAAAACAATTTTTATTAAATGAACTTTTGATTAGCAAAGCTTCTGCTAATATTTAATGATAATATTCTGGAGATATTAAAATATTAACAAAATCAACCATATCTTTTAGATACATGAATCATTAATGAAGTTACTTTCTTCCTTTATATATTTTTATATATATAAACACCAACAAGCTTAACCTTAAAAACTTATCTGATAGCATGTTTTATTTTTCTTATTAGTTCACATGTTTTAATTTGACTTGACTTCATCTTATTTTGAATTACTTTTTCTTTTTTTACTTTTCTGACATTTTTAACCTTATTTTGATTTGTTTTATTTTTTTATTAGTTCAAATGTTTTAAAATATGTAAATATTCAATGTACTTCTTTTTTTAATGCTACAATTAAGATAAGTTTAGTAAACAAATAATGTTTTAAAAAATCAAAAACAAATTAACTATTCCAATTTAGGCTGATAAAAATTAACTTACTACATATATATCATTGTAAAAATAAAAACAGATGTGAACTAATAAAAATAAAACATGCTATCAGATCAGTTTTTAAGGTTACACTGAACCAGACAAATTATAAATCAGCTTTCTATAATACTTCAGAATTAAACATTTAATCATATATTTACGCTGTCAGTTTTAGACGTTCTCACATTAATAATAAATTGGGCTTTAAAATATTGTGAGTAGCTAGGGATGTGCGTTGTGGTACAGTGGATATCGGCTCGGAACGAGAAGTTGGGGAGCCGAGTTCGAATTCCAGCTGAATCCATTGTATTCACTTACGCGCAAATACCCTTGGGAAAGGTATTAATCCGTTCCTTCCTTCCAGTTATGGGTTAAATAGCAGGACAGATTGGGTTCTATAGCCTTGGTCGGCAACCGGTCTACCGCAGAAAGCAATGGCAACCTACTGCGGGATAATCTTCTGCCCAGTCAGTCATGTCTCTTTCAAGACATGATCGCCCAAGCGTGTATCACGTATGGCACTTAACTGACTGACCTGAGTAGCTATGAAAATATTTCAAGTTTCTGATGCCAAATGAATAGCACATAACGATGTAAGGGGGAGTAACTAAAAAAAACTTAATTCTTTCCCTTGAATTTTTCAACAATTTATAAGTGTTTTATAAAGTGCAGGTCTCAGCATTTAGAACTGCATCTAATTATACTTGGTGACTTCAGATTGTAATAAGCTTTCCGATTTATGATTAATAAATAGTTTTACTTAATATTCCCTAACCTTCGCATCATTGAAACTGAATTTTAAAAGATTTAAAAATTTATAAATTATCCTCATTAAATTTTTTGAAAATGAAAACATCTCGTAAAAAAAATCATTACATCAAAAATTTAAAATGTTTTTTCCTAAAACAGTAGTGTTTTTAATATCATTCATAAATACAATCTGAGCAGATATTAATCGTTCGATACAGGAAATTTGGAGAATGGCTATATAGACGTTAAATTGAACTTTGTTTATCATGAAATTTTTTAAGGGCTGATTGGTAAGAAGTCTGATCTGATAAGACGGTGTAGACTAGAGGAATTACTTCGGCTTATGCCATATTTCATCACATTTTATAAAAAAAAAAAAATATCAAAGACAATTGACGAAACAAACGACATGTTATCATAACAACTTAAAATTTGTATTCAACAAAGGTACATAGATAATGAAGAATAGATCAGTGGTTGGTAAAGTAAGATGAGATTAGTGATTTATTTGCAAAATTCAAGTTTGAGTCAAGGTAAAAAATGTAAATATACAATAAGGAGTTGTCTCGCTTAGACTGTAAGGTTTCAATTGATAAGAAATTGTTTTAAAAAGATTATTTCTTGTTAAGTGTCCCAGATGATTAAAAGTTTGTGACAGAAATTGAATATTCTATGTGAGAAAAGGTTTGTACTTTAAACTTGGCAGGTTCAGTGAGTTGGTGCTTTTAGCTGGCATGGAATCTTGTTCGTGGCGGTTGTTGTCTGTTACATGACGAGCTATCAGGCGTGTTCTTCCGAGCTAACTGATTGAGGAGACACAAGGCAGGGTTTAAAATTTAAACCCTGTTCAAACTTTACTGTTCAGAGTGGATCAACTGAGTTAAGCGGGCACAATAACATTGTATCTCATGATGTAACAATTTTGTGAAGAGTGTTCAATTAACCAATCAAATTCTAAGTTTGTAGGAAATAAAGAGAGTTAGTTGGAGTCTCTTCTACATAAAAGTGCACGAAATTTGATTATTGAAAATAAGGCGATACGTAAATTGTCGCTAGACAGTGATTTGTAAATTGTCTTATACTAAGCAAGTAGTATTTTTTGTATCTAATGATTTCTGAGTTTATATAGAAAATGTATGCAAATGAATTAATGAAGGTTTCTTGTTTGTGAGAAGTACTGCACAACGGCATCTCCCCGGTGTTGGGATTGGGAGTATGCAGGTTCGATTCCTGCCGGAAGATAGATATTTTTATTTTCCAAACTATTTTTCAAACGATTAAAGCCAGTGGAAATTATAATGTATAATGTTTATGAACAGACTTTCTACTCAAATACGAGTATCCATTTAAAAAATAATGATGTTATACAAAAAACATTTCTTTTTATATATATATATATATATATATATATATATATATATATATATATTTACCAAGATTTTCTAAAGGCGAAATATTTCCGAAATATATTAATTTGTGAAGTCCTGAAAGTTTGACTAAAATGCGACAGTATTTGGTTTTTGCAAGAATTTCAAAATCAACGTGTTTTCTACCGACCAAAAAGATGCTAAAATTTGCTTTGTTGATGCAAGAAAAACAAGATTTTTAACCAAAATTTCAAATCTTCTAAAAAGAATTATTAAAAAATATAATTAAAAATACTTTGATCTTTTCTCTTAATAACAAAGATTTTGGTAAATTTGATTTTTATCAAGTTTGGAACATTTTTTTTTTCAAGAAAATTTAATAAAAAAACAACTTCAGTTTAAAAAAAAATTAAGAGTATAATGCGAAAATTTAGTGTTTGATAAAAGAACAATTTTTAATTTTTTATCTTCAAATTGCCTGTACTTTATTTTATGGGAAATGTAGTTTCAAACTTTTTTAGGATAAAATTTCTATACAGTTTCAATTTTAAATTTACCTTCAGTGGAAGTTAATAGATTCTAACAAGAAACATTTTTTAAAGTTTTTAAAATAAACTATTACGTAAATTAAAGTTTAAAAAATAATTACGAGAACATTAAAGAAATAAGCAGCTAATTTTTAAAAAATAAACAACAAAATGGCTTGTGCAGATGGCTGCATTTGCTCAATTTTATGCTAAAAAATGAAGTTTACTCTTTTTTGTTACTGGATTTGAGTAGAAAAAGATTTAATTTGTCTTCTTTTTAGCTAGAATCTACAATATTGAGCCGAGCTGTATCATTTGGCTAAAAAAAATAAAATCATTCCTGCCATTAATTTTCAAAATAAGTAATAAAACTTTTTTTCGGAAAATTTGTTTCTAAAACTCATTTACTAAGTGAAAATTGAAAAGAGGCTTAAATTTCAGAAAATAATAATGAACATAAAAAAATGCAAAAAAAAATTTAAAAAAATATATACAGATGGATAATCGATCTGTAAAATATTCATTTTGTGAGAGGAAAAACTAATTAGGTTCAGGAATCTTTTCTAAGTCTTTTTTAACACGCGGACTTTTTATTTTGTAGTTCCGTGCATGAGAACCATTTTAGTTAAATTTTTATTTTCATAATTCATGTTTAAATGGTTTAAGAGTTCACGGCCATTTCGAATTCGAATATTTCATAAGAAAAGAAGACGATGATAAAGAAGAACTAATCAGTGTATGATAAATAAAAGTAGCTCAAGTTGGTCTTTCTTTATCGTTGCTTTGTTAATTTTGATATTACAATACACAAAAAACTACATTTATGAAAAATACCTAACATTTAAAATGCATTTTGAAAATGAAAAATCTTTCTTGAAGATTTTATTTTAGATTTAATTGCAAGCTAATCAGTTAAATTCCCTATAAGCAAAATTAAAATACTTTCAAACTGAATTTAAATTGATTAAATTTTTTTTTTTTTCGAAATCCCTAAAAACGGCCATATTGTCAAAACTGTCAACACACCATAATTCTCTTTATTAAAAAATAAAATATGCTTTTCTGGAAATTTATTTACATATGGCAGATATATGAGGCTCGAACTCAAGACTTGCTCGACCCGTACGGACACAAGTGCTGCTTGTATTGCTTTTCGTGTAAAATACACATTTTGAATTTGAAGGCATAGTCTTTTAAAATAAAAATAACCTTTAACCTTATGTTTTATCAAAGTTCAGCTAATTTTGAATATTTTAAAATATTTATTGTCATTTTCATAGCAACTCAAATAGAGGAAGTTTTGTTTGTTGCAAATAAATATACGGGGATCTTCATCAAGACATTTTTCAAAAATTAACAGAACAAATACTAAGCCTTCCGGGGTTAATGTATAAAGTCTGTATTTATCGCACACATATATACGTCCGTATTTGTCAATGCATACACTAGAAGCATCACTTTCGATTCCGCCCCATTTTAGATCATGAGAGAACTCTAAAGATCCTTCTAGGGAATAACACAGCAGAGTTTGAATATCCCAATTTAAAAGTAAAAACGTATTTGCTGATATACCGGGAGATATCCTATGTGGATACCATTCCATACCTTCTCCAAGGGCTGGAATGCAAATAGAATTAAGAAGGGTTCCTTCTGGAGAAAGAATATCAACATTCGTGTGTCTGTCAGTGGCCATAATATGGGATCCAACTTTACATATTGAGACATATCTTTTGCCTGTATCCAATATTCTGGATAAGTGGAATGAATCAGTGTCGCGAGATTTTTCTAATAGAGCCAATTCATAATCCCAAGCCATCACTACAAAAATGGTCGTTGATGAAATCGAATAAATATCCCAAGGTTCATTTATCATTTTATAGCTTTTTAACATCTTTCCGTCAGGACTGTATTCTTTTACACTCATTTCCCAGCGGTCACAAAAAAAGACATTACCATTATCTGTTACTGTTATACCAGAAATCCAGTCAATTTCATCTGTCACCCACTGTGATTGAATGACAAGTTTGGGCGGGTTGCATTGGCACAACATTTCTTTTGGTTTACAAATGATTGCATTATTTGGACTTTCAATCGAAAGTGGTGCACATTCCTTATCTTCTGTTAAATAGATTTTCCCAATAATCATGGTGGGTATTTTGTGATACATATCTATGAATTGTGCTTCATATTCAAATCGCATCACACTTAAATCGTCTGCTTGGTTTATTATGCACTTACCTTCAATCGCTTTAAACTCCGAATCGATGTCAAAATAACTTGTAGGTTTTTCTTCGTTATTTGCTGGACAGTTAGAAAGAAGTTCTGTTAAATTTAAGGCTAAACTTTCTACTTTATTTTCATAAAGGTTATTCTCTTCAATTCTTTTCTTGAAATTCTTTATTACAGTTTCCGTTGACAATTTTAAAGACGAAGTAAGTTGCTGAATTCGATGTTTAAGCGACTGGACGAGCAACTCAAAATCCTTCCATATTTGATCACAAGTAGCCGTAGAGTACTCCTCTAATTCGGACATTTGCTTGAGTAAATTGCTGTTATAGATTTTTACATTATCAAGAAGGGTTATAACTTTTTTGTGTAAAACTTGAGGGTTAAAATCCACTTCTTCCATTTTTAAAATAAAATGTACGGTTGTTAGTGCTTTTTAAAAATTAAATCTTGTTGTTACATGTCAACAATTTCTTAATCTTATCAAGTCACGTGAATAAAGAAAAAAGTAACCTCGTAGAAGCCAAGCCGTTTTAAAATAAACAAATAAATCAGGTCACTGCAGTTGATATCAGTGGAAATCTGAAAGTAAAAAAAAAAGAAATATTTATGCACACGCACATTCCAAAGGAGTGTGATGTAAGGCTTAAGGTCGAGTTTTGTGGGACTTTTAATTTAAAAGTTAAAAATTAAAACTTTTAATTTAAAAGGCTAAAGAAAGGACATTGTTCAAGTCTTCTCGATATTTCCCCAATTTGGGAATGTCTCAGATGCCAGAAATTATTTTATTATTAATCCTTACCCACCCACAAAGTGGGCTCAAGCTTATTATTTCATTTTAACCCCGATTGAGTTCTGGTATAAAAATACCAGGTAAATAAGTGAAATATGGAAATACATGGTTTTGTTTAGTTTTAGTTACTTATGCAACTCTACGAACCTTGTTTATTTCCCCTTACTTTATTTTAAAAGTAATTTTTATTTCCGTGGTAATATAGCTAGTTCTGTTTTAAAGTTTTATTGTAAGGACGAATGACGACGTCGTAGCGTCAAAAAAAGTAAAACTGGAAACTTTATGCTTTTTTCCAAAACAAAGACAAAAAATAACTGCCTCCTATTAAAAAAAATGTCAACAAATCAAAGAATTATCTGATTCAAACGAAATTTTCAGTATTTATTCAATGATTCATTAATGAATGAACTGTCAGCGTATCTGTCTGTTACCGACAGTTACTTTTTTTTTATTAGAAAACAGTAGAATGAAATAATTTTTGGTTAGTTTCACTCCACCTATCGATACTGTATTTATTTTAATTTCAAAGGTGTTCGCGAATTTTTTTACAGTTAAAAAAAAAATTCAGATGTTATTTCAGCAAAAAAAGAAATTCAATAAAAAACAAAAAACAAAATTTTATAAAATATTATTTTCTTTCAAATTGGACAAAAAAAAAAAAAATTAAAAAAAGAAAATACTACAGAGGAAAAAACTACATCTATTTTTTTTTAAATACTTTTAATTTCTCTGCATGAATTAAATATTCATCCTGTTGCTGTTCATAACGAAATAGTTTTTATTTTTAAATGTTATAAAGACATTTTTGAAGAATCGAAAATTGTAAAAAAAATGTACCATCAAATTATAATTAAAAAAAAAGTAAAAGGTTTTAATGTACCACTCATTTTTGATACCTAAGTTTTAAATTGAATTTTTAAAAATAAAGAAGTTTTCTTGAACTTTTCATTTTAGCTTTAACTGAAAGCTAAATGAAAATTTATTATTTCCAGAAAGTGATACATTTCAAATAGAAATTATATTAATTGGAATCTCAATTTTTCGAGTTTTCAAAATTCATAATTTTTTGCGTCCATTTTGACAACTTGACAAGTTTGTTATTTTTGGAAAATTAGCGAATTTAAAGTTAAATTAATCTGATTTACACAATATTACTTGTTTATTGCATGAAATGTAGAATAAAAGTATTTCTTAATCATGGAGTGGTAAAGTGATTGATGTGTGAAGTGAATTATGACAGCCAGATGCCGTGTGAAGTAATTGGCGACAGCTAAGTATGGTTGACTAGAATTGGCATAAATGTCCAATTTTTTAAATTTTTTCCTGTAAGGAGAAGAAGCCGTGAAACATCATACTTAAAAAAAACTCCTATACCCTAAAAAACAATACAAAAAAAAAAAATTAAAAGTTATTTTAAAAATCTTTTGGCTCGAAGATTTGTATTAAACTTTTAAATTTTTGATTAGTAAATATAGTCTTCACTTAATAACGTAACAACCTAATCGCGACAAGGCTTTGAAAAATTAAAAAAAATATTTTTGAAATTTCATAAATTATTATAATTAAAAAAAAAAACAAAAACATTTCTTGTAAAAATACATTATTCTTTTAATTTTTCCAGACTATAATGTCCTGAATATATATATACACACACACACACACACACACACACACACACACACACACACACACACACACACACACACACACAAACAAACAAAAACAGGCATGTAGATAAAATCCCAAGGAATATCCTATTAATATTAATCTTATTAATATTAAAACTGACCCAGCCAGAGGGCTCGATGTAAATAGAATTTTTACTATTTACAGAGCTAAATATGTGTATTTTTTTCAAATAAAACTTCGAAAATCACCGGGAAGTTCACTTAAAAAGAAGGAAAGGAAAAGGAATAAGAAAATCAGTGAGAGGGAGAGTTAAAAAGTGAGAAGATTATGCTAGAATATAGGCGACTAGACGTTGTTACAGAGGGTCGGGAAGAGAGAGGGAAAACAGAGAGATGGCGAAATGGATTCAAACTCGATTTTTGAAAAGAGCATTAAAGATTACATATGTGTAAAGAAACTAAAAATGAGCATGCCACAGGAACGGAGTTGGGAAAGGGAAACGGGAAATAAGGGGAAAAAAGAAAAACGAAAAAAAGGGAATACAGGGAGTAAGTTATAGGAGAGAGGAGGGAGAAAAAAGGAGAAATGGAAAGAGAGAGAGAGGGAGGGGGAACGTACGTTGGATAAGCAGACGTGACAATTGTTAGCCAAGGAGGCTGGAAAGAAATGAATAGATACATAAAAAGAAAAAAATGGAAAATGATAAATAGAGAAAATAGATAACATGACCAACTTTGCCAACAGTTTTTCAAACACTTTTAAGTTAAAATAGAGCTAACTAGTAATATGCAAAAAAAAAAAAAAGTAAAAATACACGAAAAATTAACTGTTTTAGGGAATTATAAAGATACAGATAGTTAATGTAAACTATAGTTACCATTAAGCGGCCTCAATATTAATGCATATGATATAAGGAAAGTACTAAATTGACAACTGAAACAATTCATATATATATATATATACACTCATATTTATATATACACACACACATATATATGTATATATATATATATAAAATAAAAAATTAAAATTAAATTAAATTAAAATAAATATATGTATCTTTTAATAAATTTAAAATTAAATCATAAAAAAATGTAATATCATAAAAATAAAAATGCACATAAAAATAAAAATAAAATTTAATACAGAATGAAATATAAAGAAAATTTTAAGTTATATGATAAAATAAAAGATAAAATCTGAAAATGTAATAATATATCATATATTGCATATAAGTGAAAATTTATTTTACTTTTTATTTTTATTATATTTTATTTTATGCAGACTTTGTTTGGGGAAAAATAGCTCTTATTACCTTCCCCGACCAAACACAAATAAAATAAACGATCTGAACTCATCTCAAAATGCAGACATGAAAACAAATTTTACTTCTTCTTCTATGTGCCTTGTCCCTTCAGGACGTAGGCGATCATGGTCTTCCACTTTTCCCTATCCCTGGTGGCTCTGAGCACGCACTCTCCTGTTACACCATGCAATCCTCGTTCCGTCATCCACCTGATTAGGTCCTTCACATATGTTATCCGTTGCTTTCCCCTGTCTCTTTTTCCCTCTATCTGGCCTGTTAGTATCAGATTCTCCAAGCCCTCCTTCCTCATTGCGTGTCCCAGGAACTTCAGCTGTCTCTTCCTGATGCTCAGTATTAATTTCCTTTTCGTTTCCATCATTTCCAAGACCTCATCAATGCTCACATGCTCGATCCATGATATTCGCAGCATCCTTCTGTAGAACAGCATTTCAGTTGCTTCAAGTTTTCCCTTCATCTTTTATGGTATTGTCCAGCATTCACTGCCATTCACGTAGCAATCCAGTACTCTCTTCCTAGTTTCTAGCAAAATTGTCCTGTTTCTTAATACCTTACTCAACTTCTGGAATGCTTCCTTCGCCATGCCAATTCACCTTCGGATCTCTGTGTCGCACTTTCCGTCTTCTGTTATAACGCTTCCTAGGTATTTAAATTTTTGTACCTGCTTGATTCTGGTATCCCCGACCTGTATTTGGCATTTTGGGCTGCCCTCTTTACTGATGACCATGCATTCGGTTTTCGTGCAGTTTATTTCTAGTCCTTTCTTGTTACTTTCTTCTGCTACCTTCTGTAGGAGGTCTTGTAGTTTCCTTTCTGTGTCTGCTATCAGCACTGTATCACCTGCGTACCTTAGGTTGTTTAAATTGTGGCCTCTGATTACGAATCCAGACATAACTTCTAGGGTCCTCAGAATAGTCTCGCTGTACAAGTTGAATAGATTCGGTGAAAAGACACACCTTTGTCTTACGCCCCTACATATCTTTGTCTTAGCTCTTTTTTTTTTAAACCAATTTTTTCCTTCGTTCGAAACTTTTCGAGGAAGGTTTTCGAGACAAGTATAACTATATATAATCACGTTTATATATATATATAACTATATATAATCACGTATATATATATATATATATATATATATATATATATATATATATATATGTATATATATATATATATATATATATATATATATATTAAAAAAGGATTAATTCAAATTAATTACCTTGGATTGAAGTATCTGAATAAAAATATATATATATATATATATATATATATATATATATATATATATATATATATCTACAACGCTTATCTTGACAATGTCATAGTTGTATTGCATTTTTATTTGAATATTCGGAGCAGATTTTAGGAAAAAAGACAAACTGTTAAAAAAACAAACAAACAAAAAGATTTTCAATGCAAAATTTAATTTCTTGAAATTTCAGGAATTTACGTGGAGAAATGTAACAGATTTAAAAAAAAACAATTATTCTTACGAAGATTTTCTAAAAACAATAATTTAAAAAATAACTCAATTCATTTGTATATAAGTACTGAAAGTTTCATTAAAATCTGACAATTATTTGACTTTTAGTAGAATTTAAAAATTAATATGTTTTTCACCGGAAAAAAATAAGTTGCGTAATAATAGTAAACTGGTAACAAGTTGATTACACGCTGACGAAAAAAAAAAAAAAAGAAAAGATTTTTTACCAAAATTTCGAACGTGCTTTGATTGGCTACAGAGCCCTGCCAGAAGAATAATTCGATAACTCTTAAATTCAAAATATTTGTTTTTTAAATTTCATTGAATGTAATTTAATGTTTTATGACATCAGTCAGGTAAGAAGATAATAATAAAAATAATAAGGAATTGTTATAATCTTTCTAAGATCAGATCTTCTTCCGATTCATGTTACATAATTTTCCACCACTGGCCGGATGTGAGCACTTCAAAACCTAAGACCGAACTAAAACTTCCGTCAATTGCACATCGGCTCTGCACATCGCTTCCGTTTTACTTACTCAAAGAAAAATACAGTCTAGAATTTCTACCCAATAGCACCCATTCCCGCCTAAAGAAACAAAATAAAAATTGAAGCTGATCTGAGCCTAAGAAAAGGACATAAAAGCCCATCAAAAGGACATCTTAGACAGTCGGTCGGCACAACAGCCAGGATTCCCAACGTTCGACGGAACGCGACTTACTGTTTCCAAAAAAACAACACGCTAAAGGCCGTCGCCGTAGTAAGTCATAACTCACCTTCTCTCTCCTAGCGTACACCTCTGCAGACGACTTTTAAGATTCTACTTATTTTTTTCAACGAGAGACATTTATACCAATTTACCATTTGTTGTATTTTTAAGTTAATACAATTGTTTATTTCTTAAATCTCCGTCGTTTCTTCTTTGTTCTGCTACCATACCCTTAATATAACAGAATTCAGCTCAAAAGTACCATTTCATTAATTTTAATGCTTTTTTTATGCTTCTAATGTAGAATAAAATTCATTCTAAGTTTCATAAAAGAGTACAGAAGCTAAACTTATTTATAAATGGAACTTTGTTTGTGTGTGTATCTGTGTGTATGTATCCGTTACCTATAGACTCCGAAACGGCTGAACCGATTTTCTTGAAAATTAACACAGTTGTACTATAAGTGTCTGCAAGTGTTCTTAGCTAGCTTTTGTGTCGAGGTACACCCAATAAATATCGAAAATCGATAATCGAAAAAATCGGGTTATAGAAGGAGTGGTCCGATTTTAATCAAATTTGATACACTCATAGACAAAGACATAAAAAACGATATTCAGAAGTTTCAAGGTTGCAGTTCTTACAATAGTGCAGAAAATTTGATATTGATACCAGGAAATCAAAATTTGACTTACATCCATTCATTTTTCTTTCAGTCTACGGTTTCGCTTTAACTGGAAATAGCTATTGCTTTTTAGTCTTTTGTGCCAACGTCCAAAGAGTCTGAGCTCCAGGATTAGTCTTAAAGCTTTCATTACGCCCGAGCAACGCCGGGCTATACTGCTAGTAAGATATATTCCTAAACTATTGGTTATAAAAGGTTGAAGATAATTCATTTTAAAACATAAATAACAATTTCATGATTATTGCACTTCTGGTGTTCTGCATGTTTTTTTGTTTTTGTTTTTTTTGTTTTTTTTTTTTTTGGAGGTGGGATTCACGCGCTTTGAAAACTCAGGGATTACGGAAGAAGACTACTGTTTTTGACTTCTGTCATCACAGGCTACCATGCGTAAATAAATGTTATTTTCATTATGTTTTTCAGCAAAAAGTAAGCATTACATTTGCAAAATCCCTAAATTTACTTATATATACTTATACTTATAAGTGACTTATATCCCGAAAAGCCGAAACAACTGTAAATTTGTATGATTTTATACTGACAAAGTTCAGAAATCTCTGTAAGTATTGTACACAAATCCATATAAAGTAGTTAAAGGCAATAATAAGTATTTCAGGATTAAAACTTCGGTAGATGTTAATAGCATTGCTTCTTTAGACAGATTGAAATCAGCAGTTGTTTCAGAAACAGTAAAAATACCTAATATTGATAAAGAAATACCAGCACGGATAGATACTCTGGTGAATACGAAATAAAAATAACTCTCTTTTCTTCACTGTTTGCAAATTCACGAGCCAGTGTGAAATCTAATTTTCACCAATAGGAAAAAGGATTGGCTGAAAGTAAAAGACCAACGCTAATTTCTTAAGCCATGTGAATTATTTTCTAACCAATGAAAGGGGAGCGATTTACAAAACTAAGAGAAAGTAACAAACCAGTGTCAAAATGTTATTTGATATAAATAGAGAAAGAAAATTAAACAATTCAGACAGGGGCAAAGAAGGCAGAGAACGTCCAACCATCCATGATGTAGAAAAAGAAATTTCAAACCGCTGATCGGACACAACTGTTCCAGTGACACATATACGCACTCCCTCTCCATCTATCACTTCTTCTTCGTCTTCGCATACTCGCCGTGAACAAAAAGAAAACAACAACAATAAGACACTTCAACTGACATCTAAAATTAACGTCAATAAGTACAATTTTCCTTTATTGCGTTTTCATCCCCTTCACTTACTCGCAAAAAGAAAGAAGTGAACGAAGACCTTACTACAACAAACGAACCCTGGATTCATTAAACGCTTTACTCTTATTTCTCTTAGAACAGTTCCACATTTAATAATTTTACTTCTTAGAAATTAATGTTATGCTGTTTTGTAAATAAATTTCCGTTTATTTATACAAACGAAAACTTATTCCTTCCAACCTTCTGATAATCATAAATTGTGGGGAGTTCGGTTATGTTTGACATAAGGCCAATTTAATAAACATGATCGAGCTTCTTATTTTAATACCTAACCAGATGTCGGCAGGACTATGGAGACAAGACAGTGAACCACAGCGAGAACTAAGTCTGGCAGACCAGTTACTTAGAAAAAAGACAACATATGCCACTATAATTAATATACTAAATGACCCCGTCAAACCTGGGAAGGGAAGTTATGTAGCGAGTGCGAAATAATAACTCTCTTCACCCAGTCCCTTCAAATTCCGAGGACTGATGAAGAATAAGGAAACAAATTCGCGAGCCTATACGAGATTTTGGCCTTTTACAGAAATTAACCAGTAGGCCAAGGAAGAAGAAGGGAATAAATTTGCCAGCCTGTGTGAAATTGTTTTGGACAAATGAAAACCTTACCTTCACAGAGATTAGCTAGTCAGCCAAGAAGATTTAAATATCAGTGATGCCTACCTTTAAAGGAAGAAAACAATTGACCATCCAAGGAATCCACAGCCCCCGACCTCAACAGGTAGCACATGACATATCCACCCCTTTTCCACACAGTCAGATTGCAGCGATTCGTAGCGAGTTTTCTTTCTCTCATACTCCTCCTCCCTTTTTCCTCCCATGGAATTCTTAATTCTACTAGGACACACTTCTCTGAATCAGACCACGCTGCAATGTCAGGGCGTGCATCAGTCTGAATGTGTACCGGGAATTTTTTTCCAATCACAAGCTCCGCTCAGTAGCGTCATGTTGGGAGTTATTTGGGACTTCCGCTCAGGGCGTTCACCTTCTTTGTGAAAACGAGTCTTAGACACTCTGGCTGTCACAGGCTGTTTGTTATCTGCTTCACATTGTGTACTGACTAAATCCATGATCAGCATTTTGTTTTGACGCTACGTCTGCAGTGATTGTGGGCATGCAAAAAGCACATGAAGTAAAGTGTTTCGATCACATTGACATAGTGCGTATACATCGGTGTCAGTGTACGCCCACAGTTTGAGGTTGTTGTATTTAGTAGGAGATCATAAGATATCGCAGGAGGAATTATATTGCCAATGGATGCATTGTAATCAGGACATTCCATGCTAGCTTCATCTGATCAATATCATTCCATATAACCAAAGCACATAGTTTGGACTGAGAAGCAGCAGTAGCTGCATGCTGCTCTTCCTCGAAATTCCTGATGGCTTCAATCACCATATCTCGTTTTCCCTTTGAATCCCGTTTGAAAAAAAAACAAAACAAACAAACCTGTATGCTTGTACTGCCCAGGCCACTCGATTGATCTAGTCCGCCCCTATAATCTCCTTGGTTAGCAGTTTTGATTTTGCTTCTTGAGTGGCTTCTACTGCTGATTATTTGGTGTAAGTTTTACTATATGGCTGTGTAACCTATAAACAATCTCATCGGCCGAGTACCTCATTATCATGTGATGGTGTAACTTCCCATCCCTGGACTCCTCCACCAATGAATAGATGGGAAGTTGCAGTTTTCTGACATTGGTATGCAGTCCCAAACGGGGGTGGGGACGCCAAGCCACTTGCACAGGTACCTGCTGATACATTGTTGCGTCTGCTGAATGTGAGAGAGGATAATCTCATACACCTGTATCGGCCACTGAAGCCGGGCCAGCGAACCATGTTGGTAGCACCAAACTTTCAATTTGCCAGGGAGATAGTTTCTATCGATAGATTCAAGTTCATTTCGAGCAACATTCTGCACCTCTTTACCCCGTGTCGATCAGTCAATGGAATTTCATACAGCCGTCCGAGGCTCTTCACTAGTTTCTCTTTGAGTGTTGGAATCATGTTATCCTCAATGCAGAAGTGAATCTTTTAGCAATAGCGTAAGAATTATTGTAAAATGATCTTCGAGACTAGCTTTTTTCTTCCGGTGTTTTCTTTAGTTCTCATCTCTAGAGATCACGAAAATCCTTTCTTTAATATCATTAAGCAGATACTTAAGGCTTATAAACTGAAGCTTCTTTAAGTCGGAGCTTCATAACTCTCTGCTATGCTTTTAGTTTACCCTTCTGGATCTATCATCTCTGAGTAATGATATGTTCCGCCTTTTCTTAGGTTTAGCTTTCATTCTTGCCCACGTAAAGAGCTTATGGTAGTGCTGCAGTAGTTCATCGGCACCGGCTTGAGACGGGACCAGAATGGTGATGTCATCCATGAACGCTCTGGAAGGCGGAAGGATCATTTGTTTCTTAGTCATCACCCTATTTGCTGTATTCGCTGTAATAAGAGTTCCATGAACATAATGAAAATAATGAAATCATACACCTAATCATGATGCCGATCTCGAGGGCTTACCACTTGGTGGTGTAGTTACCAACGGTTAACTGCATAAACGTTACTCTGAAATATTTTATTGATTTCCCCAACCTTACTACGGAAATTGAAAAATTCGAGGGACATTCGAATTAGCTCATGAGGAACTGATCCATTCGCATTGGTGAAATCAAGCCAAATTACATGAAGTTCAATTTTATTTTGTTCGGCTGATAGGATTGAGTTCCAAATCATGTGAGAATGCTCCACAGCCGGGGAAGCCAGGTATCCCAGCCTTCTGGACAGCTGTGTTTATATAATGGTTACCTAGCATGAAGTCCGTCATACGACACGCTAATACCCACCAAAAGATTTTCCATTCTACATTCAAGTGGGAGATGTGGCGGAAATTTGCAATGCCTTTTGCATTCTTTTCCTTACATATCCAAATGCTATCCACCAAGCATCATTCTTGTGGTACTTTGTTTTCATGCCTGGAATCTCAAATTTTTGTTTTCATGCCTGGAATCTCAAATTTTTTAGAGTTTTCAGTTTATCGGTCATTTTTCACATATTGACAGGTTTGTAAACAAAAGTTAATTCTCGATTTTAAAAATATTGCAAAAATAATATAAGCAACGGTGGCACGTTATTTTTGGAAAATTAGCAAATTTAAAGTTAAATTAATCTGATTTAAACAACTATTACTTGCTTATAGCATGGAATGTATTATACGAACATTTCTTAATCACGGAGGCCTTGTTTTTCTGACGTGCTGATTGTTTAGTGACAACCAGACGTGTTGACAAGTTAAGTATGGTTGACCAGAATTTACATAAATTGATGTGTGGGGTCTCATACATTGACACCCACACACACACGCATGGTCACGCGGCGTCTACGTGACAGCCGTAGTTCCTGCCAAAAACGAAGTGGATATAAACGGAAACATCACGTGGGGAGAGCAGTTAGGATTTCGTCCCGGGACAAGACAGACATGCCTCCCTAACTCATACAAACACACGCGCACTAATTGCGGATAGCAATTAGTGGCGCAAATATTTTTTATTCTCTTAATTTTCTTCTCTGACATTAACTTTCATTCAAACAGGACTTTATAACTTTCTACACAAAAGAATCACAATTTCTCCAACCTTCGTCAGTAGAAATCCACCGACTGCTACACACGCATGTAAGTCTCTCTCTCTACTCAACGCACACACAGACACAGAACTTTGTCTTCTGTCTGACTTTCTACGAACAGACGAAGGGGAATGACTCTTTCTTTCCACTTTCTTATGCATGCTCTCTCAACCCTTTTCAATACATTGCTTTTCCGGTTACTTTCGCCTTTTTGTTCTTTCTTTAAAACCTGCTTTAAACCATGACTAAGGTTGCGCCGAGTCGACACATAAATTAAAATTAGTAAGAGGACGCTTCGTCCACTACAGATGAAACTTAAGTGAACGTTTTGTTTTTTGTGTTTAACTACCTATTAATAAAAAAAATTAACATAATATTTTCAGCAATTGTCTAATATTTTGTTGAATTTTAGTTACTTTAGCTTTAGCTTTAATTGTTCTTGCTTTTGATGGAACGGGAACTAAAATAAATCGGATGAGTGTCAACAAATCTATCCAAAAATGCGCTATGATTATGTAGGGGTAGGAAGAAATATAGACTTCAGCAGTTTGCTATTAACAAACGCCAACAGCGTTCTTGCACCCCCACCCAATGATTCGGCATTTCACTTTGTAACAAACGTTATTTTACATACATGGCGTCCAACTTGCAAAAGTTAAAAAAAATTACAAACGGTCAACAAAAAAGAAGACAAGGCATGAACGCACATTAAGTGGATCAAAAATCATTTATTTATTTGCACGCATGAAAATATTGTTCATCTCACTTAAATTTCTAAACATTTTCTATCCACTTGTACTTGAGCGTAAATTTGTGTATTTAGGCAGCAAATTTGCTTTTAGACATGTCAGATTAAATAAATTGCTAACATTGTGTTTGCTTATTTTTAATAAAATTCGTTCATACTCACGGATAATCTTTCATGTATTATAATTGAAAGGTGTAAGACCGGAACCCACTTCCCAAAATTTTGACAAAATAACGAAACATCCGCTTGAGGTTTGGATGGTTTTTTTGATCATAGTGAAAACTTTTCAGCTCCTCCTAGTATATATATATATATATATATATATATATATGAACAAACAGAGAGAGAGGCGGGGGGAGAAGGGAGTATTGACAATTCAGAACGATCATGAAAGAGAAAGAATTAGTCGTGATATTGTATTGAACGTGGAATAAACAATTCTGCTTTGTTTGAATTGTTTTGAGTTACGCCCAGAGATAAAAAGTACATTAAAAACTAAGTATTTAGTTATCTTTGCAAAACCGTTTTAGAAGGAGACTAAAATTGTACCCATCTTTTTGTAGATTAGCAAAATGTGGACCGCCAAGTCAATATAAAAAAAAAGATGGCCGCAAAAGCCTATATTTTGTACAGGTGTGACGAGGAATTTTATACGATAATTGTGCGAATTACTAAACAGCTCTTCTTACAAAACATTACTAATTTTACCTAAATGTATGTGAGTCAATTGAGAAATACGTTTTCTGATCCTATAAAACAAGTTTTAAATAAATTTTTGAAATGGAGTGAATTTATTTTTCTTCGTAATGCAAACGTGTTCTCTTTTCAGGCCGTTTTCTGCAGATACATTGCTTTAATGCTCACAAGGTTTCGTTGCTTTCATATATATATGAATTTACACTGGCTCGCAAGTTTC
This sequence comes from Ascarosepion bandense, assembly GCA_037127315.1. Classification (NCBI taxonomy): domain Eukaryota; kingdom Metazoa; phylum Mollusca; class Cephalopoda; order Sepiida; family Sepiidae; genus Ascarosepion; species Ascarosepion bandense. Next base: position 68,785 of record JBBBDQ010002398.1, read on the forward strand.
TAGTGTCAAAAATTATATCACTGGCCACTGTTTTATACGTAACTCGAACTTTTTTTAGGAAGTCCGTAACGGTATGTAATAAACACGATTCAAATCTTTTATCCTAAAACTTCGTTTGGAAAAAAAAGTTAAATAAATAAATATGATGAAAGGAAAAGCGCAGAAGCATTTGTAGCAGCCACAGATCTATTTCCTTTAGCGAATCAATGCCCCCGACGGGAGATTCGGTCACTCACTGACCAATCAACGGGCGGAGCGCATTGATTCCTCTCTAGAACTATTTTTCCTAGTCCGGTTTGTAGAACGGAGGAAAGCCAGAGAGCCATGAGCCCGCGACAGTAACGGACGCCTCTCTCTGACATCGCTGCCACTGATTCCCCATGGAATGCTTTCGCGGAAGACGATGCTGCTAGCTTCACCATGGACACTTACATACTATCTGCTGCTAGCTTCACCATGGACACTTACATACTACCAATCTTGTACGGTTACTGTATAATAAACCATTCTTTGTTGTTGTTCTAAAAGCAAGTTTCGTCATTCATTTGTGTGCCTAAAAAATATAGTGTTGCGGAAATTAAGCATTTCCCATAACCACTATACATTCATGTTGTAAGTTTGTTTTTTGTTTTTTTTTTGATTGCCAGTGTACATTAAAATTTCAGAATAGACTGTTAAGAAAGGTTGTTAATCGGACAGAACAAATCAATACCTCTGTCCCATAACAGCTGTTATATTTGTTTATATGTTTCTATATACTAAATTTAGTAAATTTTATATGTCAAAGGTAGTATTTTTAACAAAAATGTTTCATTAAACAAAATGAGACTAGCCATAAAGATAGCATGCAAAATTTAAAGTATAATTAGCATATAGACGAAATAATGTAAATTTAAAAAATATATTCTTTCTTTTTCAGCTTTCATAAAAACACACAAAAACGTTCTGTACTATACTCTATACTTCTAACGTCTCAACCCAAACTCTGAAATTTTATGTACTATTTACTTTTTATTTTCTTTAATAGAAATAGACATGTTCACCTATTGTCCGGTTTTTTGAACAGGAGTATAGGTTTATCCCTTGATTTATGTTTAGCATTGGTGTGACACTATTTGGTTGCTGATAATTAATAATAAATTTTAATTTGCATATAAGGAAAGACATACTGATATACTTCTCATGAAAAGGTTTAAACTATATAAAAACGATTCCCAGAGATTGGAAATTATGAAAACAAACCAAATGTCCGCCGGAAACAATATCTAACTTCGGTGTTGACAGTTGGCCGTTGAAAGAGGCTGTGAAGACCCTGAGTGTCGGTTAGGAGGTGAAAAGGTTACTCGACGAATATTCAGGTGTTCGGAAACTATGCGAATGGAATTTAGCTGATAAGTTTGTTTTCAAATTATGGGTGTTGAACGATTTGCCTTGAGAAAAGCCAAGTTATTGTATATTGCGTGTGAAACGATAGTTGTCTCACTTTAAGAGCAATACAGAAAAGGTGAGAGGACCGCCTTCAGCCACCAGGAAGTTGCGGGCGCAGGCAGCCCACTGAGAAAAGAAGAAGGAAGTTCTTGACCGACACCGATAAAAATGAAAGTAAAGAGAGAAATAAATCAGAAAGATTTTAGATTTGGACCGAAAAAACGGACGGAGATCTTTGACCGCACGTCAGTCAGTCAGTTAAGTGCCATACGTGATACACGCTTGGGCGATCATGTCTCGAAAGAGACATGACTGACTGGGCAGAAGATTATCCCGCAGTAGGTTGCCATTGCTTTCTGCGGTAGACTGGTTGCCGACCAAGGCTATAGAACCAAATCTATCCTGCTATTTAACCCATAACTGGAAGGAAGAGACGGATTAATACCTTTCCTAAGGGTATTTGCGCGTAAGTGAATACAATGGATTCAACTGGAATTCAAATGGTTTCTCGTTTCGAGCCGATATCCACTGTACCACAACGCACATCCGCTGGCACGTGACTGCGCACGTGCCTAAGCGTAATTCCGACATCAGCCAAGCAAGTAAGATTCCCCCCCCCCAAAAAAAAGTCCCAAAGTCAACTAAATGAACTTATATATATATATATATATATATATATATATATATATATATATATATATACACATACACAAGCCAACTCTTACCAGTTTAACCAAGTGTCGCGTCTGATTTGGGGACAATTTAGATTGACAATTCTGCATGCAAACATCACAAACAAAATTACTGTGCATTATACTCGCAATAAAACGCAATATTTTTTATTCGTTTCGTTAGTCTTCTCCGAATATATAATTTTTTTATTACTGTACGTCTTCACACTGTTCGGACCGGCCTGAGGCGAGATACTGACGACGAATCTTGGCCTGTTTGTGATCAAATTAATCACAATGTGGAGCAGAGCAAGTTGAGAGTTGTATTCATCGATCGGTCGTGGTATTGAACATTTCGAATGATCCGAGAGAAAGAAGCTATCTGTGATTCTGGTGAATCATAGGCCGATAGAAAAGGCGTCACATTAGGATTCTACTTGTTCTCATTCTATTTCACTCTCTATAGTAATCCCGGTAATACATAGAAATACAGACAGGCCGAAAATGTTAAAACCCAAAATAGAAGCAGTCCCACAACGATATTTTACATTATTGTATCGAATCCCAACACTCCGAATTTGGACGTTTAACAAAAACCCGAGTAGAAGGAGTCCTACAAATGGTGACCACGACGTGATTACTTCGTGAAAACACCAAGGTCGACAAACAGGGCAAACAAATATACGCACTTGAAAAAAATAAAAAATAAAATAAAATGAAAATTGGAACAAAATACAAATAGTACGGAAGTTTCGTTGACAACAGTAACTCTGAATTTACTTGCATATGACCTCAACAACATAGTTTATATAAATGCAGACGATATTCAATGCGAAGAAGATTGTTTCGCAATGAGCCCGGTACTGCTATTTATTGGTAAAAAAATAACTATCTGCAGAAGTTGTAAAAGTGGTTACAGACTTGCTCGAGACAACGCCATAAGAAAACCCTTAAGATAGACTAAAAATGGCCATTTTTAAACGAATCGGAATTTCAAACGAAACAATATTACGCGACTTATTTACCGAAGTAGAGTTAGTTGACCGGGCTCCATCCCAGTTATTGAGATATATGAAGACTTTATTAGGAACCAACGTCATAGCAGTAAATATTCCAAGGAGATTATTGTTGGACAAACTACCCAACAAAATGGCACAGATTTTAGCACCAATGACAGACGAATTGGATGAAACTTGCAAATTTTGCTGACTGGATCCACGATGATTTCAGAGACAGGGAGGTGAACGCATTGACACCACAGCCTACGAAACAACAACAAAACGAGCAATCTTAGCGGCTGCAAGCAACCGTTGCAAGTTTAGCAAAACAGATGGCGTCTCTTTTAAACTAACAACAACGCGCTCCTCGTGAAAGTACAGACGAAGGAGTAGCAGCATAATTTTCAATAATAGCTGAGGAATGCGAAAATTTGATGTTTGCTACTACTATTATAAATTTGGTACAGAGGCAAACCTTTTGCCTTTGTAAGCACGGCACCGGAAAACCTGCTGGACTCTGACAAAGAGTCGTCTGTTTTATATCTAGGATATAAATCAGGGGTATAATTATTTAATATTCACCGGAGATGAAATGAGTGTTTTATCATTGAATCCAAAACAAAATTCAAAACCAGGATTTTACAAGCTTCAAACTGCTAACGGTATGAAAATTGATACTTTTGGTGAAAAATCAGTGAACATCAATCTTGGTATGTGATGAAATCTTCCATGAGTTTTCATCCAAGCCAATGTTACCACAACAATAGTGCAGACTAACTAGATTCAACTTATCAGTCAATGTGACCATTCATTCTCTTGATAACAATCTGATAGAACTTTCCGTGAGAAGAATTTGTTTCCAATACCAGTCAACAAGATAACAATATTAAGGAATTAATAGAAAGATATATGGAAATTACTCAACCTTTTAAAAACACGGACACAAACACAATGCCAAACACTACATAAAAACGACAGGATATCTAGTAAACTGAACGCCGGTACGATTAAAACCTGGCAAATATAAAATAGCCAAGCCAGAGTTCCAGCAAATGCTGCAGCTGGGAACCATACGTCTATCCAAGAGAGCATGTTCATCCTCATCGCACATGGTCAAAAAACAACACGACAGTATGCCGTCTATGTGGCGACTTCCGTAGACTGAACACTAAAACCATCCCTGAAAGATACCCAATCCCACATATATACGATTTTGAAAAGCACTCGCATTTTCTCGAAGCTAGACCTAGTGAATGCGTATTATCAAGTACCAGTTTCCGAAGAGGATATCCACAAAACGTCTCTGACGACGCCGTTTGGATTATACTAGTTCGTGATAATGCCTTTTGGGTTGCGTAATGCCACTCAGACCTTCTACAGACTAATTAACGAGGTATTCAGAGGTTTACCTTTCATATATGCCTATATAGACGAATTTTTAATCGCCAGCAACCACCAGGAAGAACATAAACTACATTTGGAACAAGCTTTTCAAAGACTTTTACATTTTGGACTTAAAATCAATGTCCACAAATGTGTTTTCGGAGGACCAAAAATGAATTTCCTCGGAAATGAAATTGACCGAGACGGTATTTTACCTTTATCAGACAAAATAAAGGCGATTACCAACTTTCAGCAACCGACGTCACTAAGAAAATTGAGAGGAGTTATAGGCCTTATCAACTATTACAGAAGATTTATACCCAGTTGTTCAGCGGTATTGTCACCCTTGACAAATCTACTCAAGAACAAGCACAAGATTACGTTACAGGAAGATACTCTAGAAGTACTCAACAACACAGAAACAGCTTTAGCAAACTTTATTAAGCTGAATTACACCAAAAATAACGAAAAAAAACTTACCCTCACAACAAATGCTATCTCAACACTCGTTATAACCGTACGTTATACACCAGATCTTGAATAAATGAATCACACCCATATGTTTTTTCTCCACTAAACTAAATTAGGTACAAATTAAGTACGTCACCTTTTCTATGGAGCTATTAGCAATATACCTTTCCATCAAACATTTTCAACACCTTCTGGAGAGCAGAGACTTCACCATATATAAAGACTATAAACCATTAATATATGCATTACACGCACATAATGACAAATATAATCCACCAGAAATCAAATACTTGGATTACATTTCCCTATTCTCTTCAAACATCAGATATGTGACAGGTCAAGAAAATATAGTGATAAATGCACGATAACGTTCCACAATTGCTTCTTTTGATACTAGTTCTTTGAACCTCGAATTAATTGCTAAAGAACAAACAACAGACACTTCGCTGGAAGAATTACAAAGCACACTTTAAAATTAGTTGAACTACCTGTTCCGTTCAGTCGTACTAAATTTTATTGTGGCATTTCGTGATGAAACAAAATTTTATCACTGATACTTTTATCAATCAAAAACATTGTTAAAAAGGACTTGGGTTGTACAGCGGCTGAAATAGTTTTCGGTACATTCTTGACTTTACCTGCTCAATACTGTGATGACAACCTGAAATATTTTCCTACAACAACGTTTGTACAGAAATTAAAACACAAAATGTCAACATTAACCTTTAAACCTACACAAAATGCAAACAAAAATATGTACCTACCAAAGGAATTTTACACCTGTACATATATATTTATAAGAGATGACAGCGTAAAAATTATTTATGTTCAAACTACTCAGGTCCATACTAAGTCATTAACAGAAAGGACATGTATTTCACCATCATGAAAAATGGAAAACATTATTGCTATCGATCGTATTGAATCCAGTTATATGTTCATGACCGATTCTCATAACAGCAACAAACAGAAAAAATATGAGCATCCAGATTCAAATATCACTCAAACGATGAATGAACATTCAGCAAAGCAGATAACACCCCTCCATAAATAATAACACTGAAGGATGCTACAACAAGATATGGGAAATATATGCATTGGCCAAAATATTACAAAACACCTTAGATATTAAATTATTGTTTCCTACATATTAGAAATAAATTACTAATGACTTGGAAAAGCCTTTGTCGTGTCCAATAAAATATCTAATATAATCGCTGAATAAGCATTAAAACATGCCTACAAAATATTTATAAACACACAATAAATTGCTTACATTATAAACACACCAATTAAATTGTACAATACAAAACCATAGAATACAAATCAGAAAGGTCGTTTTATTAGTCATCATAATTTAGGTAGATGCCACCAAAATATCACGCGGACGACGAAGTAGACAAACTACATGGTATTTTAGATTAAATTAGGTATAAATCAAATGATATAATTCTGGAGCCGATTTCTTAGAAAAAAGGTAAAAATAAGAGACTCACAAATTAAAGACTCACAAATTGCACCAAGGTCTACGTCACTGTAACTACTCATATTCAAGACCCCATTCACGTCTGCAGGCAAAAGCAACGCTCAACTCAGTGCTGACAAAACTACAAAGAGACCGTCTCAGACTACGGCGTCACAGTAAGAACTAAGTTTTACCTATCTTATCCTTGTTACTACTATTTACACGTACATATACTGGCTCTCATACAAAACCACATGTTATCACATTTCACTATTCTTACATACGTACGCAATACTTTTTCATATACGATATTCGATGCTATTGTATCGAATACCGACATTCCGAATTGGAAAGTTCAGACTCTCTGTTTATTTTTACCTCTTTTGTTTTACTCTAAATTTACTTTATGGTTACTTAGTTCTAAAGATTTTATATATTTAATTTATTATTATCAAATATTTCCTTATTACTGGAATTTGTAGAGAATCTAACATGGACTGATTTATGCAAATTATCTAGAATGTTATGAGATGGTTTGATTCTTTACTGACGTATCTATGTTAATATAGATGTTTGGAATATGATTTGTAATAACCAGTATTCAAGTCCGAGGTCACATGAAGGACGTTGATTAAATTAGCATTGGTGATAGTGGTGATATTTAGCTCGTGATCGCTGAAAAAAATATCAGTTCCTTTCTCAATCAGTCTATATTTCTTGGACTTGTTTTACGGGGTAGAATTACACCGTTATTTTTATAGATTCCGGTGTCCTTAATGTCGAAAATAAATCTTAGTCAGCGTTTCTCTACCACCTCAAACCAGACCGGACACACGTGTACACTTGTGTTGAAAAAAATAGACACGGCACAAAATAAATAAATAAATAAATAAGTTCGAAGACGTCTGGATGAGTTACGGAAAAGTCTTTATATATATATATATATATATATATATATATATATATAACAATAAAAGCAGAATATACAATCGTCGAATTCAATGTTCACAACGGAGCGAAAGATTCGTTTAAATAATCAGAGCTTCCAATTTTCCCAATTACTTTTAAAACAAAAACTTCTTTCAGGGATCTTTATCGAAGCTTTACGGAAATAGCCGAAGTGGGGCGAATGGTAGCGACGGCGGTAGTGGGGTCGTTTGGTCTCTGTTGCTCGGCAGCTCTGAAACTTAACTTGGCTCTATACCGAGGCTTTACGGAAACGGTCGAAGTGGGGCGTTCTGGTGATGATAGTAGATTCGTCTTGTCTCGTTCGCTCGTCAATAAAAAAAATCTCTTTTCAGCTAGTTTAACTCTTTCTTGGCTCATTCTGTTTCTATACATCTTTAGCCAGGACTCTATCGGAGGCACATTATTCGACTTTAACTCCTTTAAGTCGATCGGCGGTAGGCTTTTCTACGTTTTTTACATCTTCAGCCCGGAGCTCTATGGAAGGCGACCAGTGGCTCCCAGTTGGGAACACTTTTCCCTCAGTCGTTACATCTCGACTGCAACTGACTCCAACTACTACTGGTTTTTCTCACTGGGGTCTCGATTTTTATACTTGTCCCCATTTCTCTTGGGAGATGGATCACGGACACTGGGTATCTATGCAAATCAAAACTTTGATCAATGAGATTATTTTCCACCTACACATACAAGGTGGAGTTATATCATGCCTTTGGTTTAACCAATGAAGCAACAACACCTCATATGACGTAATTTTCTCTTCGTCCTTTTCTTCTTAATTACATCATTTCAGGTTTTCAAAAATTTTAAAATCCTTTCTCATCAAATGTGGGAACTAAGGATCTGACCTTACACTAACGCCATCAAAAGTTTCTGACAATTTGTTTTGACTATCGTTGTCTTCCACTTTTACGGTCCAAAAATTCGCTTCTGAATACAATGGGGAAATATATTTTTCTTTTTTCCCAATTTCCAGATAATTTCCCTATTTTCAGATTTTACAAGCAGATAAGTTTTAAATATTTCTAAGCAAAGCTCATATGGCGAATTACAATAAACTGCAAAATCAACAATACCACTAATAATAATTTCTTTCGCTCCGTCGTATTAAACCAAGAAGTACATTTTTTATGTGGAAATAGGGTTACAGTTTTATAATTTTGATTTCGCAGTCACTAATAGAACAGTAATTTTTTACTAAATTGATAGCAGACATTAGCAGATTCTCAGTGATGGACAAGTAAATGTCACAAATATCGAATTGGATGAACTTACATTCTTTATTTCTTTTTATATTAGCAAACTATTTTATGGCTTCTATTGTTTTATGCCGCTGGTTAATTGAATGCTCCTTCAAGGATGTTTTCAGTGATCTTACAGATTTTATTTTTACTTGGGTTGAGTAATTGGCATTGGGAGTTGTTTAAGAAATTCGCTTTGTGGTCTTTAACTGTGATGAATGCTTGTTGCTTGCGGAATTTATAAATCCTATCATCAGTTTTTAATTCAGTGGCTATTCTCTTGGCTTCACTGTTCGTGTTATTTTCCTAGTAGTTGGGTACTTAAAACTTATTAACTTCTTTATTAAAAGCTTTGTGGTACTTATTTACATCAGTTTCGTAATGGTTACCCGTCTAGTCTGTTTTTGATAACTATTTTAATTGGACTTGAATATTGGTTATAAAGAAACAATATACCAAAGATCTATATTACCATAGCTACGTCAGCAAAAAATCAAACCATCTTATAACATTCTTGATAATTTGCATAAATTTGCATAAATCAGTCTAAGTTAGGTAATCTAAAAACTCCAGTAATAATGATAATAATAAAATAATGATAATAATAAAATCAAATATATAAAAGCTTTAGAACGAAGCATCCATAAAGTAAATTTTAAACTCAAATATAAATAAATAAGTTAAAAATAAACAGAAACATCGTAAGCGTAACATAATATGGTTTAACCCACCTTTAATAGTAATGTTCAAACGAATATTAGAAGAATTTCCTAAATTGAAATCACGAGCACTTTAATCATTCACCAACACTAAAAAAATCTTTGACAAAAATAATGTGAAAATCAGCTATAGCTGCGTTAGTAATATCGATAAATCTATATCTCAACATAACAATATTATATTAAACAGATACAAGTCTAACAAAGTTAATTGGTAAAAGATTCAACTACCGAAAAAATATATATGTATAATAATATTTTTTACCGAACTAGCATACATTCCGGTAAAGATGTCAAATTTTATTTTGGTTCCACTGAAAATCCTTGGAAATTTCGTTTCAACCATCACCGAATAAATTTAGGCAATGTAAAATATATAAACAGGTACTGCTCGCTTAAATAATTTATGGCATTTAAAAATGGTGGTCATACACCCAGCACTACTTGGGATATTATAGCTAAACCAAATTTTACAATAGGAAAGGCGATAGATGTAATTTATGCCTTGTAAAAAAATCAGTTGTTTGAAAACACTTACATAATCCTAGCATATAAAAAAAGGAAATAAATTGATGATTACAAGTAGACATAAAAATAAATATCTGCTGAAATACGTTAATGCAAATGATGGTTGTTTTTTCAAAAAACCAATAATCTTTCTTCACACACACACACACACACACACACACACACACACACACACACACACACACACACACACACAGATAGATAAATACAGTTTATTTTAGATGCCAAATATTTTTTTAATAATAAACAGAAATCTGCATAATATTTGACTGCACCAACATTGTTGTAATCAGATATGTTTTAAGTAAAATTGAAATTACGTCACATTCAGTCAGTACATGAAGACTGCGTTGTGCATAAAACACCGAGTCATGCTACCGATGACGGAGAATATAAAATTTTGTCACTTAGCTGATCGGTGTTATATTCAGCATTCCAACTTCAGAATTTCCTAAACGAATTATTTTGTAATTGTTTAGTCGTCAGGAGGTATCAACAATTGTCTGAAGATTTTCTCATTTTCGTTATTGTTATATTACATTTTTAAAAAATGCGTTTTTATACGTGATCGGTTGATTTTTTTTTCTTCTTTTATGTGTGCGTGCGTGTAATAGTGTGTATATGCGTGTTTGTGTGTGTGTGTGTGTGTGTGTGTGTGTGTGTGTGTGTGTGTGTGTGTGTGTGTGTATACGCCTGTACATGTGTGTATACGCCTGTACATGCATGCATATGCACATAGACTGTCCTGTTTATTTATTCCTTCCATAACTTTCCTCTACTTATACTGCCTAACTATACCTTTCCTTTACCTTTTTCTATTGTTTCGGTTCTGAGTATCAATAACGCAACAATAACTTTAAATAAGAGAACAATAGTATTTACTGTTTCCTATGTTAAGACATGACTTATTTTTAGATTATCTTCTTATCCCCTTATACTCTCTCGCTATTCCTTTTCCTTCCTTTTCTATTTTTCGGCTCTGAGTGCCAAAAATAATGCAACAATGTTATTTCCAATATGATAGGACGTATTTTTACACAAATACTCTTGCCCCCTTATACTCTCTCGCTAATCCTTTTCCATTTCTTTTTCTATTTTCGGCTTTGAGTGTCAGAAATAATGTAACAATGTTATTACCAATGTCATAGACAGGACTTATTTGTAGACTAATTTTCTTACATCCTTGTACTTTCTCGCTATTCCTTTCCTTTCCCTCTTTCTATATTTCGGCTCTGAGTGTCAAAAATATGCAGCAATGTTATTTCTAATGTGATACACTGGACTTATTTTTAGACTAATTTTCTTGTCTCCTTCTCGCTATTCCTTTCTTTCCCTCTTTCTACCTTTCGGCTCTGAGTGTCAAAAATAATGTAACAACGTTATTTCTAATGCGATAGACAGGACTCATTTTTAGCTAATTTTCTTATCTCCTTCTATACTCTCTTGCGATGCTTCTTTCTTCTCTTCTTTGGCTATGAGTCTTAAAAATAATGGACAATGTTATTACCAATGTCATAGACAGGACTTATTTTTTTGGCTATTTTTTTTTTTTGTCTCCGTGTACTCGTTATTCCTTTCCTTTCGCTTTGTCTATTTTTCGGATCTGAGTACCAGAACTAAAATGCAACAATGTTATTTCCAATGTCATAGACAGGACTTATTTTTAGGCTAATTTACTTGTCTCTTTATACTCTCTCTCTCTCTCTCTCTCCCTCTCTCTTTCTCTTCCTTTCCAATCCTTCTTTTTAACGTTAAGCTCTGAGTGTAAAAAATAACGCAACAGTGTTCTTTCCAATGGACTTATATTTAGACTACTTTTCTTGTTTATACGTTTTCGCTATTCCTTTTCCTTCTCTTTTTCGTCTCTGAGTGTCAAATATAATGCAATAATGTTATTTCCAATGTGATAGACTGGACTTTTTTTTAGTCTAATTTATTGCCTCGTTATACTCTCTCGTTATTCCTTTTCCTTCCCCTTTTCTATTTTTCGGCTCTGAGTGTCAAAAGTAATGTAAAAATGTTATTTCCAATGTCATTAACTGAATATTCTGGAGTTTTCTTTAGTTTTGAAAATATATGGGTGTTCCGTTTTTTTATTTAATTTTTGTCGAAACAGATAATTTTCTGAAATTAACACATAATATTCGTTAATTGGCGAAGTAAATGTTTTGTAAATGTCTGCGCTAATGCATTATATAATATTTATAAATATAATATTTATTTTTTTCTGGCCTGATGGTATCTTAAATATTTATTTATTTTATTACAAATCTGAAAAGAAGTGGCTTGAAAGTAAATCTTAAACGGATCCTATTAATATTAATTATTAAATATTAAGTTTTAAATCTGATACTGCCAGAGGGCTCAATGTAATTAAATTTGTTTTTTTACAGTGCAAATATTTATTACATATAAACTAATTCAAATTTTCTAAAATATATGGCCATTTCAACGAGTGGATTTAACACTCGTCTCTCTAGCGAAAACGAGTCATTATGGCAAAAATCAATTATTTGTTTGTTTGTTTGTGTGTGTGTGTGTGTGTGTGTGTGTGTGTGTGTGTGTGTGTGTGTGTGTGTGTGTGTAAAAAATAGAAGTAAGAGTAGCACAAAAGAACAGAAAAAGAGAAAGAAAAAAGAAAGAAAGAAAGAAAGAAAGAGGAGAGGAAAAGGAAAGGAAAAAGCCCGTCAGTTTGGCTGACGGAACAGAAAAGCTGCTATTTGGTGGAAGAAGTTAAAATAGATACACTAAAATAAATTAAAGATAAAAAATAAAAATATATATAAGAAAGAAATTGGTCAGACATTGCACGGGTCCTTCAAGTTGCCAAAGTTGCAACCTAAAAATTGCAATCTAAAAAAGGCCCGGATAATGTTAATATCAAAATAAAATTACATTTAAAATTTACCTCGGAAATGAAAAGAGATAAAAGAACGGGTAGTTATTCTATAATTTAAATAAATTATATGGTTAATAAGAAGAAAAAACAACTATTTTAAGGAACTTTAATTTTAGATTAATTATAGAAAAATAAATTAGGAATAGATAAAAAAATATAAATAAATAAACAAATAAAAATAGATAAGTATAAAAATAAATATAAATAAATCCTTCTCGAGGTAAGGTTTTAACCCTCTAGGGCCATTCGTATCATATTTGATACAGTATTTCCCTATAAGGAAACATTTGGTATTTCCCGATAAGGAAACATTTGGTATTCATTGACTGAGCAGTCAGTACTGCTTTCATTTGAAATTTATAAAATATTTCTCTTAAAAAAATTTTCAGGAAAATATTTATTTCAAGGCTTGTTTTCATACTGTATCAAATATGATACGAATGGCCCTAGAGGGTTAACGTATTTTGAGTGACTGTCATCACTAGCAATCACTCCAAACATCTTCATAAACACCATTAGACTCATCCAACTCTTTCCGAATCCTCTGCGCTGTTCTCAGACTGACACCCAAATACACTAAAATGTTTGTATTAGAGATTCCGGTGCGAATGCCAAGCAGTACAGCATGCGGTTGCCAAATTTCTGGCGGAGTGAGTCATGATGCTCTTTTTCTCACAGAGAGTGCCCAACTGACCCTACTATACTGTGCAGGCGAGAAAAAAAACGCGCATGGGTGAAATTAATGTGGCGACAATTTACCCCTTGCATGTGTATGTGTGTGTGAAAGGATGAAAAACAAATCAGAAACATTTCCTATTTGTTCTTTATCGTATCATTCTCTCAGATTACGATTCATATTTGAGCTGTATTTGATTCCAGTTCACACACACACACACACACACACACACATATATATATTTTTATATATATATATATATATATATATATATATATATATAGTTTTGTGCATTCACTTGTTTGTTAAGAAAATTTAAAATTATAAATTCTTCCCTAACTTTGTTCATACAGTAAGACAGCTAATACAAATTTAATGTATGCAAAATTTATTGATATTGTAACAAAATCATTCTAAAGCCATGGTTCCCAACCCCGGGGTAAATTACCCCAGTGGGGTAATGATTCCATATTTTGGGGGTAATGGATGTTCGGTTTGGGAACTTCAGGACAATATTGCTTCATTTTGTGGGAAATTGGAACTATGGACCAGACGTATTGGAAAGGGAATTTTTGCACAATTTTCTGCATTGGATGCCTTCCTTGATAAAGTTAATTCTGAAGACATCCTCAACCACATGAAGAAAAACATCAGTGATCACCTAAATGGCCTCTTGGAAAACTTACGTAAGTACTTTCCAAACTTGAATAATTCCAACAATGAATGGGTAAGAAATCCATATCTTGTGAGTGAATATATTATTCGTGATGAGGACTATCCAGCAAAAGAAGAATTTCTCACACTCAGGATGAACAATGAATGGAAGCTTTTGTTTGAAACCAAGTCTGGTCTAGACACCTTTTGGATCTCTCGTCTGCAGGATATACCAACACTAGCCTCTAGAGCAGTACAAATTCTCATAGGATTTTCAACTACTTATCTATGTGAAAAAGCTTTTTCTACTGTCCTTGGAATGAAGACCAAGAAACGTAGCAGACTCAACGTGGCAGACGACGCCCGAATAGCCCTTTCAGTCACAAAGCAAAGAATAAATGAACTGGCACAGGCAATACAAGCTCAACACTCACATTAAGAATCACGGCTAGGTTACGGCTACTATAACTCTGATTATTATAGATTGGTACTATTGTATTGAATAATTTCCATTAACTTTGTCTGCTGTTGATGTATAAAAATATAATTACTTCTTTTCCTATATTACGGGTATTTGTTCATTGGAGTAATGGATAATAGTGAAATTGTATTTTGCGGTAATCGCAGTAGAAAGGTTGGGAACCTATATTCTAAAGCATATTTGCGAGGTGTACTGAAAAGGTTTATGATATCAATGAAAGAGAAAGTGGTAGGAAGTGGAGATTATGAGGGTAAAAAGCTAGATGACATTTGGCTCTTGAAGAGGTCAACATTGAAGTGTTCAAGAAAGCACCAACACAGGAGCCTATTCTGTAAAATGGCAGCTCTTGGGAAAAACTGTATGAGTGGAACTCCCTTGGAAGTGGCGTTTTCTAGTAATAAAATATCTGAACTGGTTGAACTAAAGATTGCAACTCATTTTAACATTTGTCATCGAAATAGTGATAGAGTAGCGTTAGACTCACAACGTTGCAGTCTGTGAAAAAGATATAGACTGAAAAATAAGTCATTATCCACTCGGTTGCGTAAAACGCTCTCAAAGCTGAAATGTGGGGATTTAGCACCTCCAACCTAAATATGGCAGTAAGACTATCTTTTGGTCCAATACTGACTTTTATAAAGATAAATGACAATAGAAAGAGTCATATACTTATGTCTGGAGCAACAGAGCAAATCAACTATTTTTTTTAGCGTTTTTAGCAATGGAATGTACATATGAGTTCTTCTTGAGGTTTGAAGTGAACTTGAGTTACAGAGCTCAAAATATGAGAGGCACATTGAGAATAAAACCGCTCATCGTGAATGGAGAAAACTCGGTGTCTGAACAGTGATGATGAAATGACACTAGCTCGATTTTTTAAATACTGAAATTAACATGTCAGTTATTTCCCCATTGAGCTGTAAGATCTCGGTCAGAGGAAAAATCAGCTCTAAGTACCCGATCAATCATACAAAATGAATCTCAGATTGAGCAATACTAAAAATATTTCCTAAAAAGAGCAAAAATAAAATCCCTTGTACTCTCTTATGGACAAACATATGAGTGAATAATGCGAGTAACAAATATGTTCGTTGTGTCTTTTTCAGTATCTAAAAAGATATGTGAAATGTGTTCAATGTGATCATTACAGTCAGAAATTGCGAACAAATAGAAGCTATTTCTGTGGATTGCTATCAGTGCAAAACGCCCACTTGGCAAAAAGTCTGTGATGCAAACAAAAAGACAAAGCTTGGGCGCACAAATTGCTGACCCTTTCGTGTCCAAATGACTAACATTTGGTGCATCGTGTTATTAAGCCAAACTACTTAGTTGATAACTACAGGTGTTTCACGATAGGTTGTATTTTTCCGGTCTGCATGGTAGCATGCACGTTAGTAACATGCAGTTTAATGATTCATAGTTGATGCTGCAATTTGCATTCCTTATTTTTTTTCTTTTGAAGCTCTACTTATGTGCTCACGATTTCAAACGATATTATCAAACATAGAAACCAGTTCTGAAAAAAAAAGTTAAAGTGAAAAACATTTGTACGCCATTTTAAGGCAATAACAACAAATTTAGGAGTTGGCTGTATTATTAAAACAAACAAATATGTCAACCGTAGATATGAAATTTTATCTATCTATCTATCTATCTATCTATCTATCTATCTATCTATCTACTAGCAGTATAGCCCGGCGTTGCTCGGGTGTAATGCAAGCTTTAAAACTAATCCATGGTCCTGGAGCTCAGACTCTTTGAACGTTGGCACGAAAGTCTAAAAAGCAATAAGTGTTTCTAGTTAAAGCGAAACCGTAGACTGAAAGAAAATGAATGGATGTAAGTCAAATTTTGATTTCCTTGTATTGATATCAAATTTTCTGCACTATTGTAAGAACTGCAACCTTGAAACTTCTGAATATCGTTTCTTATGTCTGTCTATGAGTGTATCAAATTTGATTAAAATCGGACAACTCCTTCTATAACCCGTTTTTTTCGGTTATCGATTTTCGATATTTATCGGGGGTACCTCGACACAAAACCTAGCTAAGAACACTCGCAGACGCTTATATTACAACTGTGTAAATTTTCAAGAAAATCGGTTCAGCCGTTTCTGAGTCTATAGGTAACGAATACACACACACACACACACACACACAAAGTTCCATTTATAAATAAGTTTAGATCTATCTATCTATCTATCTATCTATCTGACTGTCAAATTTAGAAAACGAAATGAATGAAAAATACCTTAATACAATAATTTTGACACGTTAAGTTCATAACATATTTATAACTAAAGACACGGACACTGTAAAAAAAGAAAATCTGAGTACAACCTTAAAAAATAGCTGTTCTTCGTTTCCCATATTACCTAGACACAAATAAAAAAAATTCCTTTATAGACGTAATAATTAATTCAATTTATGAAAACTCAATACAAACTCTACCTATATAAAATACAACCAACTCAAACCTTTGCCTACTCAACTACAATAACGAATGCCCATATAAATACAAACTAGTCATCATAATCTAAAAATACACCACATTCAATATTCCCCACATGCACCATGTTTTATAACGAATTAAAGAAAAAATAAAGCAAGCATTAATTAGCCATAATTTCCCTGACCACATAATTGATAAACAAATTAAAACTAACCTCAGAAAAAATAAGAATGGGACTGGCACGTAAAGACGCGATAATTTGAAAAACCTGACATGACGTGTGAAGATGCGATATTTGAAAAAAGCAAAAAATGACAAATAGAAAAAATAAAACGAAAAAAACTTACATGAAATCATAACTTTATCATAAAAGAAAACTTATAAAAGCCGGAAGTACTCGAAAAAAATATAGGTAAATTTTCAATGGATACAAAGGAAAATGGCCTGAAAGATAACAAAAAACGGCATCAGAAACTTGAAATATTTTCATAGCTACTCAGGTCAGTCAGTTAAGTGCCATACGTGATACACGCTTTGGGCAATCATGTCTCGAAAGAAACATGACTGACTGGGCAGAAGATTATCCCGCAGTAGGTTGCCATTGCTTTCTGCAGTAAACTGGTTGCCAACCAAGGCTATAGAACCCAATCTGTCCTATTATTTAACCTATAACTGGAAGGAAGAGACGGATTAATACCTTTCCCAAGGATATTTGTGCATAAGTGAATGCAAGGAATTCAACTGGAATTCGAACTCGTTTCCCGATTTGTCGTTCCGAGTCGATATCCACTGCACCATAACGCACATCCGTCTATATATTATACGTGAGACACGCTTGAGCGATCATGTCTCGAAAGTAAATAAACAAATTTTTTTTTCTTTTTCTAAGAGATAACTATATATCCGCTTTTTCTCCATTGAGTTGTTAGAGCAAGATCAAAGGAGAGATCAGCTGCCAGGACTTGGTCCCTTGCTACATGCTCATGACACCAGTTTTTATAACGAGCGTATGATTGTAAAGGAAAGAACCAAACAAGGATTACAATTTCAATGCGATCAAAATGGAATAGTTCATTATTTATGCGGTATTGGTAGAACATAACGGTGGTGCGAACTAACAGGGTGGGTGTACAAGCAGAAGTATAGTAGGATTTTTGTTTTATATTTTTAATTTTACTATATAATAATGTGTGTGTAGAGGATATTAACCCGAGAACACTAACCATGGTTATATAGTACCCAGCGCAAATGATGCCATTTTAATTACAATTTAATTACAGTTTTCAGTACCTGATTTTCTTACCTAAATAATGTTTCCCGATTCCTATTAATGTTAACTCAACGTACAAAGTTTGAAGTTTCTACATGTAAAATAGTTAAAAAAACGATTTATATTTAACATTTTTTGATATTTTCAAATAGGGTATGATATGCCCATGTTTAGTAGTAGTGTAACTTTAATTGATGGTTAGTGTTATCTATTGAGTTGTATGGCATTTACAGAGTTTATCTAACTATTAATAACGCGAAAAATCTTTTCAGTGAATGGAGTTCAAATTTCAAGTTCACTATGCATCAATGTCCTTGAGAAAGGCTCGAGCCCACCTTTTCAAATAGATCAAGTTAGGGAAAATCCATCAAACCTATCGGATGTTACTTGAGCCAATTCAAATATTTTAGCTCTATTTTTAGCAAAGAGGGTACAATAATAATAATAATAATAATAATAATAATAATAAAAGAAGGCAGTAAATACAAACAATATTTACAGTTAGTAGATTCTGTAGAAAAGCAAAACAGAAGCCAAGAACCAACTATTGCGGCAAAAAATATGAAAATGAAAGCCAAAGATAAAGCTCTTGAAAAGATGAAACAGCGCTGGCAAGACAAACCTCTGCATGGCCAATATCCAGTACGTGCCAATAAATCCAATGTTGACAAAGTTAATACTCATCGATGGTTACGTGCATCTGGATTAAAGTCTGAAACTGAAGGATTTATACTTGCAGCACAAGACCAAAGTCTTTTCACGAGAAACTTTCAGGCAAATATTATGCATAATAATATGGATCCAAAATGCAGGTTTTGTGATAAACACCAAGAAACAATAGACCACCTAATCTCAGGCTGTTCCGTGCTTGCCCCAAACGAATATAAAAATCGCCACGATAGAGTTGGGCAATATTTACATTGGACAATGTGCAAACATTATGGAAAAGCTGTAAACAAACACTGGTATGAACATCATCCAGCACCGGTTACAGAAATAGAGGATGTAACCATTCTATGGGATTACACCATCTACACAGACAGAAAAATTGAAGCAAACAGGCCAGACATTATTGTTAAAAACCAGAAGGAGAAAACTTGTCTATTAATTGATATGGCTTGTCCAGCGGATTGTAACATAGCAACCAAGGAATTTGAAAAACTGTCAAAATATAAAGACCTGGAAATTGAAATAGAAAAAATGTGGAAATTGAAAACAAGAGTTGTGCCAGTGATAGTAGGTGCACTTGGAATGATAAAAAATGGAACAAAACAACACATTGAAAGAATCCCTGGAAACCCCAGCTTAAGAGACATACAAAAAATTGTCTTATTAAGTACAGCCCACACACTAAGGAAAACTTTATCTATGTAATGCTGAGGATGATAGGGAAGATAGAAAAACATGAAATGGAGCCATAAAAATACGCCACTACCTGCCTTAGGTCTCCCCGCAGACTTGGTTGGTAGTGAGACCAAAGCAGAAATCGAAATATGATGAAAAATGACATAATAATAATAATAATGTAATGCTAGGGATCATAGGGAAGATAGAAAAACATGAAATGGAGTCATAACAACACGCCACGACCGGCCTTAGGTCTCCCCGCAGACTTGGTTGGTAGTGAGACCAAAGCAGAAATCGAAATATGATGAAAAAATGACATAATAATAACAGTGATAGTAGGTGCACTTGGAATGATAAAAAATGGAACAAAACAGCACATTGAAAGAATTCCTGGAAACCCCGGCTTGAGAGCTATACAAAAAATTGTCTTATTAAGTACAGCCCACACACTAAGGAAAACTTCATCGAGGTGTGAAATTTCGCGAGTTTTGTGTGTGCTAAGCAAAGTTTGTAAATTCGAGAAAATTGGTTTATTTCTTACAAAATCAATGAGTCATCGTTTAGCATCTGAATTTTTATTTCTAGAACTTGCTTTGTTCATTACAGAACCACATCCGGTCATAGAACATTATATGATGATAATGATGATGATGACAACCATTGGTCTGAACAATACAAGACACCTTGACATTCTACTAGATTGATTGGGTTGTTGTGTGTGTCTGAGAATGCATACGAGTTCAAATTAATATTATAAGTGTTCATGAATATACAGATTCGAAGGCTCACACAAATTTTTCTTTGGTTTCCAAATGATGTTTCAGAGTATAACGTCTTATTATGATTTTCCCTCTTAAATTTTTATCGGTGAGTAAAAAGACGCGCCGTCTTACAAGACTTTACAAACAACTGTAAGTTGTATGTCATTGTTATCCGTCAGTGTTATCGACAAAAAAAAATAAAATAAAATAAAAATAAAATAAAATAACAGAGAAATTATTTGTCTCAGTTTTTTTGTTATTTTCCATTGTTTTCCTATAAGAGAAAATATTTGCTCCAAAAAAATATTACATCAAAACGTGTTTTCTTCTGTTATATCAAAGGAAATGAATGGAAGGAAAAACCTGTCATTTCTGATAGCTTCATGAAGGTTCCGATACATATTTGATGAATGATGCATGCATTTTTTTTTAAGTCAGTCTACATACCAGTTCATTTGAATATACATTAATGAATAGTTGTATCGGACAGACAGAAATAGTAAATAAATAATAAATGAGACATTAATCACTATATGCATATCAGACAAACAGACGTCACAGATTTATTTTATTTTATTTGAATACTGCTATGACATCTAGTCGGGTGCCCCTGCTATTCATCTCGGGGGTCTTGATAAAATCCAGCGGAGAATCTGCAGTGTAATTGATACCAACCTGGTAGCCCAAATCCAATCACTTTCTTGCCGCCGTAATGTGGCTTCCCTCTGTCTTTTCTACAAATACTTTCACGATTTCTGTTCCGATGAGTTTAGCTCCCTTGTGCCCCCCCCGCATGAATTTACTCGAGCTACTAGACTAGCAACTATGTCCCACTCTTTTACAGTGAAATCTCTGAGAATTTAAATGCAATGTTAATTGCCATCTATCTTGATTTGCATCCTTTCCCTGACAACCCTTGTATCATGCTCTTTTTCCTTTCCACTCTACTCTCATTCAGCCCTCTTCACACTAGGGTTCTCATTCTTCTCTTACCCATTCTCCTACACCCTCGTAACTTGTTCCTCTTTCTCATTCCCCATCTCTTATATAACCCCTGTGTACCAGTGGCAGTTCTGCTTTGCTTGGGGTGAAATGATTAAAAAATACAGTCACAATAATGTTACTCTTTAGCACAGTTCTAAGTAAATCACTGTTCTTACCTTTTCTTTATATGGTCAAACTCTATCGGTTTGCACAGCTCTAACTGAATCACTGCTCGTACCCCGTTGTGACACTTTTCATATTCCTATCAAGTCGCAATCACTTCTGCTGCGATTCACCGTCTCGTATATATTTCTTCAAACAAATTTGTAGTTTTTCCGTTTTTATTTTGATCTGCTTCGATATAATTGTTTTTGACGTTTCTCCACGTTTTCAGTAATAGGAAATTCTCTTTATCTTAGGTGACTTCTGCATAATTACGTCACTGACTTTCGTTAACTGTAGTTTCTATCTGTCTTTTAAATTTTCGTTGGAGTTATTTGCCCATTTTCATTCTTTGTATTCTTTAGTGTTCTTTTATTTCTTTTGCCTCAACACATTTCGGTGCCGTTTTCCAAAATGATATTATAAGATATATAAGAACGATTTTACAAACATTTAATTCATAAAACTAAATTATATTGAAAATAATTGTTTTTTGAAAAAAAATCTATCAAAATAACTAATAGTGTTTATAGTTCCATATTCCTTTCATACAAATTTAGATTAATATTTCAGTATGTATTTCTTGAACCCACACACGCACTATGTAGTCATTCATGCATTTCCGACCATAAGTGATTTGACTGATTAGTGATTACATTAAATTTTTATAAGCAATATACCGCTATGATATCCAGTAATAGTTTTACATTTAATGTATGAAATATGTATACAAATGTAGCAACAATTATGAGACATAGTCAGTCAGTTAATGCACTCTTGGGCGATCATGTTTCTTTCGATTCATGAGTAACTCGGCAGAAGATTTTCCCACAGTAGGTTGCTATTTCTTTCTGCGGTAAACTGGTTGCCAACTAAAGCTTGGGAATTCAGGTTATCCTGCTATTCAACTTATATCTGGGTGGAGAAAAGATTGATTCATAATTTGCG
Source organism: Ascarosepion bandense (assembly GCA_037127315.1). Classification (NCBI taxonomy): domain Eukaryota; kingdom Metazoa; phylum Mollusca; class Cephalopoda; order Sepiida; family Sepiidae; genus Ascarosepion; species Ascarosepion bandense. Next base: position 91,288 of record JBBBDQ010002398.1, read on the forward strand.
CGTAAGTGAATGTAAGGAACCCGAATGGAATTCGAACTCAGCTTTCAGATTTCTCATTCTGAGCTGTTCTCCATTACACCACCCGCATACCAAAGACATAATATTGTATAAAACACATATGAACAACAAGGATTATTTTTAAAGAATGAGACATTTTTATCTACGATGATTCGCTAAAGATGTCGGAAAAATGGATGTATCCTTTTAACCTTCCAGAAAGTAACTTGAGAAAAAAATGGAGTATTGCTGTCATATTTGGGTTGAAGCTGTCTAATCCTCACGTTACGGCCTTTGTCAAGTTCAAAATTGTTTACGCGATCTTGTGGACGATGGGTTATTTTCCACCTTACAACCCTTTTCCCACCCGTCTTGTTACGTCCACAGATTTGAATCACCCCGATTCACTGTACATTCCTTTGGTAAGAAGAACATTTCACTTTGATAGTTTCTTTCCAAGAAGTTATGACTCCCGCACAGATGCTTCCCTGAACATTATAACATTCTTCTTCTATGTACCCTGTCCTTTCAACCCCTCGTTCTGTCATCCACCTGCTCAAGCCCTTCAAATATGTTATCCGCTGCTTTCCCCTGTCTCCTTTTCTCTCTATCTGGTCTGTTAATATCAGTTTCTTCAAACCCTCATTTCTCATTGCATGTCTCAGGAACTCTCTTCCTGCAGCATCCTTCTGTAGAACCACATTTCAAATGCTTCAAGTGTTTTCTTTATCTTCGATGATATTGTCCAGCATTCACTGGCACATTGAAGAACTGACATCTCATAGCAATTCAGCACTCTTTTCTTTGTTTCTAGCAAAATTGTCCTGTTTTTTAATACTTTACTCAACTTCTGGAATGCCTCCTTCGCCATGTCAACCCACCTTCGAATCTCTGTGTCGCACTTTTCGTCCTCTGTTAGAACACTTAACCTCTTCAAATCTAGGGTCATTTGTTATCCATCCGCCATATCCTCATGACCTTAACTCTCTACTTCCTCCTATTACGTTCACATCACACGCCTCATTCATTAAATCACTACCTTGAATGACTTTTGAGTCTTGTATTGATTAACTTTAGTATATATATATATATATATATAGAGAGAGAGAGAGAGAGAGAGAGAGAGAGGGGGAGAGGGAGAGAGAGAAAGATATATATATATATATATATATATATATATATATATATATATATTATCATCGCTATTATTCTTATTTAATAAGTAATGCAAAAAATGTTCATACCACATTTATAAACATTTTCTTCCTATCTCCAAAAAAAAAAAAAAGTGTTTCGTTGTTTATACTCTTTCATTCATTTTTTTATTTTACTGAAGCTGGTTAGGTCAACATTTGATAAATTAAAAATACGAAAATATAATAATAATAAGTCATTTATCATTTTCATATCATATCAACTTACGTAAAATATCAGACGATCAGGGATTTTTTGAGAATTACCTTAGTTGGTAATAGTCGAAAGCTGATATAACATAAGATGCAGTGCTACTAACAAAGCGACAAATAGCAGAGGCAGTTACAACAGAAATACCTGTAGCACACGGAAACTGAATTGGGTAGAAAGAAAGAAAGAAAGAAAGAAAGAAAGAAAGAAAGAAAGAAGGAAGAAAGAAAGAAAACTTTATAATGGCAACACTGCTTGTATTGCGCATACTATTCACAATTTTATATATGAGGTCTGTTCAAAAAGTATCAGGACTGTTGCTATAACACGTATCAATTTGGTACTTAATCTCGAAGTAGTTCCCTTCTGAATCTACACACTTTCTCCAGTGTCGTTTCCATTGATAGAAACATTCCTGGATTTCCCTTTTTGGAAAAGCGAACAGCCGCATCTTCGAATTCTCTTAGATTTCTTCTACGACTTGAAAATTTGTTCCTTTCAAGTGGAATATGATTTTTGGAAAGGGGAAAAAGTCGCAAGGGGCGAGATCTGATGCATATGGTGGTTATCGAACCTAAGGAATGTTACACTTTGTCAAAATCTGCTGCACAAGCCATGGTCATTGATTGAACCCCTGTGATATGATGAGATGACCACACTCTACACACTTTCCTTCCAAGCACTGCTATAAACAACAGAAGTGAGAGAGAACGTTATAACTTATAACGTATACATGGAACAAGTCAAAGTCAATCTGCACCAAGCGGCTTCACTCTGCATACTTTAGCTCCGTTATTATAGCAATAGTCCCGATACTATTTTTTTATTAGATCTCATGCACATATATACAATGTACAATCATGGGCTTAAGTTAGCGCGGGCCTGTAACACATAAGGGGGACTTTATTATCGGAGTTTTATTCCGATATAAAAAATTAATATTCATAAAACAAAAAATAGTGGAGTTATTATGCATACAAAAAATGAATGTTACTCAATGTGAAGTAGAAGAGAAAGAATTGATTTGCAATTAGATTTAAATTCGGGATAAAAGAAGGATATAATGGCTTCCTCAAAATATTAATTTGAATTCCGAATTAGAATTAAGCTGGATAAAGAGAACATTATCAATTGAAGCTATGATTTACAACTGAGAAAATTCAAAAATGTATTTAAAGAGGCACAGTGAAAGTTCTTTAGAATTTGTCAAATTTAGACTTGTCGGCAGGATAACGGCGAACAATGTAGTGGTTGGGGAAAGCCAAAAGAGTTGTTTTTGTTTGTGTCTTTTTCGTCGTTTTTCGTTCTGCGTCTCTTTGAAGTTGGTTTGGTTTTAGAACAAATTGGTAGTTTTTGGTTTTTCTCAGCTGGAAGGTTATTTTTATGATTATACTGTTGGTATGTAATTATTGTCCCGATCAATGAACAGTGATTTTCACCAACTAGGGACTTTGTTTATGTGGGTCCCCAGGATTACCACCGAGCAGATATTGAACTTTCACTTATCATGATGGAAGGGTCTTCTCTCAAGGAGGATCCCCACCTGGAACGTCTACTGGGACTCTACAAGATCTCTCCAGACCTCAAGTAGAACACCTATATCCGATCTAAAGAGGCTGAAAAATGTTCGGTTCATTTTACTACTCCAGCAAGTATCTGAGTTCCCCTGCTTTACTCTGTCTTTACAAAACCAGATCAGGCCAAAAATCGGAGTATTCCTGACATATCTGGGTCGACCAGTCCTCACTTGCCTATCTATGCGGCCCTGTGGGTGATTCTTTATTTTTCACTCTACAACAACTTTTCCATAGACGAAACATCAAGTGCTTCTTATTATTCTATCGCTATTACCACGGCATGTATTCTGACGCGCTACTTCCACTCTCTTTGTATTAGTAAAGAGTAAGTTTCCATTCTTTTTCATTAATAATGAATAAGTTCCACTCTGACAGCTTCTTCTCAAGAATTGCTGATTTGTGGAACTCCCCACAAGATATTTTCAGAATCATTACAATCCTAACTTCTTCAAGTTTAGGGTTAACTGTTATCCTGCATAACACCATGAACTTTAATTCTAATCTTTTCTTACACTCATACACCACCACATAGTATCCCTATGCATTGATTGGCTCTTAGGTCTTGTATTAGGTGAACATAAGTATGAAAATATAAAATTCAGATTATCGTGGGTTTTAATTCCTTGCCTTTGATTGGTGAAAAAAATCCAAGAGAAAAGATTTACTCCTAAATTCTTTTTTTTAGAACACTCGAATTTTTATAGCGACGCAAAAGCAGGCTCAAATTTAGGTATACCGAAAGGCTGTCTGAACACATCATTTTAGGTAGGGTTAAAAGATATACAATTCTATGTTTTTTCACATAAAGTTTTATTTTTTTTTTATTTTTTTTTTAATCATATTATATTAAATCATAAATTATTCATTATCGTAGTGATCGATTATTTTAAGCATAGTACAAGAGCTTAAAAATTTGTTATCTTTTTTGCATAACCCCATGTATTTATTAACTTACGTCCAAATACCTCTTGGAAAGGTTTGTAATTAACTCCTCTTCCCAGCTATGGGTTAATTAGTAGAACTAGTACCAGTAAATCATTATCTTCACTAAAATATACTTAGAATCTAAAAATAGTTTCTGGCTTTAAGTAATCTGCAAAGGGTTGATAAGCTGCAAAAAACGAATCAGTCAATCAGAGAGAGAGAGAGAGAGAGAGAGAGAGAGAGAGAGAAACAGATGAAGAAAGAGGGATGGCGGGAATAGTGTAGATAGACTGAGAGAGAGAGAGAGAGAGAGAGAGAGAGAGAGAGAGAGAGAGAGAGTAGTCTTTCCCTACCTATTGTATTTCTGTGTCTAGCTCTGTAACTGTAAATATGCTAGTATTTTTTGCAAAGTGCCTCTGACGTTTCGCGGGAAATTAACATTTTTTTCTTATTCATCCGAATCTCATAAAGTCCTTGAAAATAATGACAAAAGGAAATGGTAAATAAAACATATAATTATGAGATATGCGTCCTCCTGTTAGTCTTTTCAACATTATATCAATATCAATAAAAGGTCAATATTTCTAAGATTCATTTGAAAATTAAAGGAAACAACAAAAAAAGATATATTTCTATGTGTACCTGCCCACCCAATTGACTGTATCAGATATTAACCTTTAAAATTAGAACACGGTTTCTTTCTTTCTGTCTTTTTAAAAAAAAACTTTTATGTTTTTTAACATTTCAAATTTTTATTTTAAATGTTATTCGGTAACAAGAACGTAATAAGCGAGTTGCAAAACCATAAAAAATATTTTTCTAAAGAAATGTAAATATCGCTTAATGCCATGAGAGTAATTGAACTTGAATTTTGGTGTAGGCAAGCCGTATCAACATTCACCAATCCACCTTTTTTTAATATGTTATAAAAAGTAGAAATATTGAAGAAGAGGGTGGATTTTATAGGTTGTTTTTTCTTTTTTCAATAATGAACTTTAGAACACACGCCAACTATGGAATGAGGATGTTACAGTCATCCTGATAAAGCGTTAGGAAATTAAGGATTTTCAAGACAGACAGAATTTCTATTTTTTAAATATTGGTGCAACACAGTCTTCCTCCTTCTTTATTCTATTTAGCAGTTTAACAAAGAACAATAACAGAAACGAATTAAGATTAACAATACAAATAATCTAATCAGTGAACAGAGTTCAAATCACATTGACGCATTTGGGAAAGAATTATGAGAAAAGATTAGAGATGTATTAGAATTTATGATTACTTAAATTCCAATAAAATTACAAAAATAACATTCCGGGTTTTAAAGAAATAACAATATTAACTTTTTTTTGTAGGGAATATTGGTAACGTTCCTTATTTCCGTAACCGGGTGCTTAGGACATTTCTTTAAATGACATGTCTCTTTAGGACATAGTCTTAGGAGCCTGATAGAAGAGAAGGGTATTTATTTTTATTTGGGGAAATTTTCCGGCCACTCTAAGTTTATTAAGACACCCCATTTATCAATTTCGTACTTCTCCTCACTAGAGCTCAAACAGGAAACAGTAATTATTTAATAGTTAATAATAATTAATAATAAACCCTTTATTCATTTACTCCTGTCAGTCTGGTCAGTTCGACAAGGTCAAATTGGCTGTTGATCTAAAAAATACCTACTTTCTGGGGCAAAGAATGGGTTGTTAATTTTAATGCTTCCACAACGAAACTGATCTCTATGAATCGTCTGTGAGATTCCTTTCTGCCTTCCATCAGCATGTCTAATACTATAAGTAAGTGACTCATTGCGCTTCTCGGGTTAACGTTTTCCGCTGACATTAAGTGGAAACATTATATCGAATCAATCTCTATGTCTGCTGCTACGAAAGTTGGTTCACTGTGTCGTACTAAACAATTTCTCACTCGAGAAGCTGTCTAAAATTATTTATAAATGTGTGTGTGTGTGTGTGTGTGTGTGTGTGTGTGTGTGTGTGTGTGTGTGTGTGTGTGTCCGAGACAGCTGACCCGATTTTCTTGAAAATGTACACAGTTGTACTATCAGCGTCTGCGAGTGTTCTTAGTTAGGTTTGGTGTCGAGGTACCCCCGATAAATATCGAAAATCAATAATCGAAAAAATCAGGTTATAGAAGGAGTGGTCCGATTAAAAAAAAATTTTAATACACTCATAGACAAAGACATAAGAAACGGTATTCAGAAGTTTCAAGGTTGCAGTTCTTACAATAGTGCAGAAAATCGATAATATATATATATATATATATAGCAAGATGTTTGTGTGTGTCTAAATGTCCTTTATACAAATCAACAATTTTTATCCGATTCTCACCAAACTTCACACAAATATTCTTTAGGCTGAGTCTGAGCTCCAGGACCATGGATTTGTTTTAAAGCTTTCATTACACCCGAGCAACGCCGGGCTATACTGCTAGTCTTACATATTTATAAGTCGTCATTCGGCTATACTGCTAGTCTTACATATTTATATACTCGTCATTCGTTGAATATTATTGCCACATATGGTCTGGTTCTTCTACTAAATATTTAGCAAGAATATTGAGGAAGATTTTGGCAAATTTACTGTCAGTCGATGTCCATCAATGACTATCATGCACCTGGTGTGAAAATAATTAAATAGTAAATTATAAAACATGTTTTCATGACCTAACCCTCCACGTCATCTTTTTATATATAAAAGGCAAGTTGCTTGTGTGTGTGTGTGTGTGTGTGTGTGTGTGTGTGTGTGTGTATGTCCTTTATACAAATTCACAATTTTTATCCGATTCTCACTAATCTTCACACAAATATTCTTTAGGCTTCCGGTCAGGTCATGGACTACTTATTTTTTCGATTTCCCCCTGATATCGGAAATCGATACCCCGATATCCGATCAGGTCTGATCAAGATCAGGATTTCAGCCCTTTTATCAAGACTCTTGCTGCAGAATTTGCTCTAACTTGATAAAAATCATAGTTTTTAGTCTCAAATATTAGTAGATCTTCTCAGACGATTTATTTTCCCCGATATCGGAAATCGATACCTCCGATATTCTATCGAATCTGATCAAAAAACGATATTCAGCTATCAATATGGCTCATTTTCTCTAATTTTACTCCCGATGGGTACGGTAAGTTTTCATGGACTTACTTAGGTTAGTTTATCCTTGGATGATTTATTGGAAAGTCAATATAGGGTCTGATCAAAATCAGGTTTTCAGTTCTTTTATTTTGGTTTTTACTTCAGGTTTTCCTCTAAGTAGGTATAATTGTAGTTCTTAGTCTCAGCCATGATACCATTTACTCAGAAGACTTATTTAGCCTTCAAAATTCAGTTTACGACGGAAAACTTATTTGACATCGATATCGAAAATCAAAATTTTACTGACATCCATTCATTTTTCTTTCAATGTATGATTTCGCTTTGACTGGAAACAGCTATTGCTTTTTAGTCTTTCGTGCCAACATCCAAAGAGTCTGAGCTTCAGGACCATAGATTAGTTTTAACGCCGGGCTATACTGCTAGTTACAAAATAAAACTTGATTCAAAAATATTTTTTGGAGAAATAAATATCAAGTATTATATTTATTTTCAAGTTATACTTTTTATAATAAGTGTTTTCAAAAGAAAAAATGTTTTAATTTCAATACTCAGCTCACATAAATCCGAATACAATTGGTGAATTAACCCGTTTCAGTCGGTTAAATATTAAGTTTTGCTTTGTTGTCAGTGAAAGAGACAGTTCAAAGTGAAAGTTATGTATTGGGAGTGTTAAATTTAAGCAAGTATACTGAATGATTTTTTTCAGCTTATTAACCGTTCGCAGGTTATTTAAAGTCAGAAAATATTTTTTTAGATTGTAAGATTTTATTTTGAGATAATGATTCACTGATATAAGTTTTACTAATTAACCCATAGCTGGGAAGAACAGAGCGAGTCATACCTTTCCTGAATGGTTGGTTGATTTCGTTTAGCGGCATATCACCCTCTATGTGTTATTTAATGACGAAATTTACATATATGGAACACAATTTTATGCCTTCAACTACAAATATTTTGTATATAATTTTATACTTTCAGAGTAAACGTATGTTTTTAGATAGATAGATAGATATTTTTATATATTGTAGCTGATAAAATATATTGTTGGTAATTTTAAAAAGATATATTGCAGGTAATTTTACGATAATAATGTATTGTTGGTAATTATATTATAAAAATGTACTTTTGATTTCTTTTTGGGGATTCATTATTTGCCCATAGTTGGGACTCTAACAGGTGCTACCACCCCGAGTCAGGGTGGATCTGGGAACAACAGCAGTTAAGAGATGGTTCCACACTCCTCAAAACATCAAATCACTCGATCAGAGACCTTGCTGCTGAATGTAGTTTATCACCTTTTCAGGGGTATTTGCGCGTAAGGGAACATAACAAACCCGACTGGAATTGGAACTCAGCTGACCGATTTACCACTTCTGTCAGTGTATCTATTACACCACCCGTATATCGAAGCTTACAGCACCTGTTATTTCGAAGCAGTCACCCATCTAGGTACTGACCAGACTTGATATAGCTTCACTTTGGAGTTTCAATGTGATATGTCCGTAAACCCTTAAGCAGTTACAGAAATCCAATCATCGAGATAGTGTAGAAATAAACGACAGAAAACATGACTCAGAAATCTGAAGGAACGTAGGAATAGCGAAAGATGTCTTCCAGAAACTAAGCAAAGTGCTAAGACACAGAAAAGTACCGTTAAAAAGATTATTGACCTGCTATCTAATATATAATCGTTTGTATGGCGGTGAACGCTCGATAATCTCCTCACAGATTAAGAAGAGACCTGAAGTGACAAAGATGTATTCCTACTGATGCATGCTAAGAATACCATGGGCAGTACGTGTGCACAATAAGGAAGTTTTAAGAAAAATAGGAACTACAAGGAAACATATACTTACAATCAGAAAGAGACCGCATGAATTTCTGAAACGTATAATGAGGAAAGAGGATCTAGCAAGTTTTATACACACAGAGAATAGTGAAAGCAAGAGAAGCAGTGGGAAATCGTATGCAAATTACTTAACGAGCTTGTGTGAATGGATGAAAAAACAGAGAGTATACAAAATAGATAAGAAAAACAAAAGACAGGAAATAGTGGAGAGCCATGGTCATCTATGTCATGAAAATACTTGGCACATAAAAGATGAATGAAAATATGTTGACTTATTAACTTCAGATGATTTCTTTTGAATATTAAGCGTAGTTTTTATACCAAATGCAAGTGTCGTCTGGTGGAAATTTTTCGGTTTATAAAATAAGCGGAAGATTTTTATGCTTGGAATACTATAACAGCGCCATGGAGAAAATATTTCTTAGTTTATTAGGTACGGTCACAATCACGAGTCCCGTAACTCTTTCAAGTCGTAGGGGCACCACATGCAACGCTACCCCTGCCGCAGCGGCAGCAGAAGTGGTGTGTCTTGGGCAAAACAAACTGGCACAGCCTAACCCTCTTCAGGCTGATTTGAATTTAGAGTTTTTCTTCTCGTAGGCCGGTTGCCACCTAAGGATATAGAATGCAGTTTGTCTTGCTATTTAACCATAGCTGGAGGGAGAAGAGATGGATTCATACCTTTCTCCAGGAAAAGTGAATGTAATGAACTCGTGTGGACTTCGAACTCGGCTCTCCGATTCATCAATCTGAGCTGCAATCCATTACCCCCACATTGCCTCCATTTTGTACAGTATAAAATAAACGCCGTACCGGATGGTGAAAATTGAAAAGAAATAATTTAATCATGCCGGCACTTGTATTTGGTTCACAAGAATACTTTCAACTAGGAAACTAAAACAGAAGAGTTATCTTTCTTTAAATGAAAGTACCCATTTAAAGAACAGATATTATGTTCAAGAGTACTCAAATCTTATCGGCGCATTGTTCCTGAGATAATAATGACAAAAGAGAACTAGACGTTGAGAAGGCAACCATTTTTCCACATCGTAATCAACAACTCTGAAACCTGATACTCTGAAAAAAGCTTCTGTAAAATTTTATCTTGAGAAATGAGGTTGTGCTTCGAAAACTGCAAAAGAATTTCATTGGAAGGTTCCATTTTGCATGTACAGGGTGGAGCAGAAGTAATAGGATCGTCAATAATGATATAAAGGATGTAAGCATTGTTAAAAAAAGAACTTGTCGAAGAAAATCATATTTAATTTTAATCATCTTTAATTTCATATGAAAATAATAAAAAGAAATTGGAAAATAAAATGAGAGATTTGGGTTCAAAATGCTGACCATTTCATTGAATGCATTTAACGATTTAATTTTTTTTACAGAGTAAGCACACCTTCCTATATAAGCATGAAAATCCAATTATTTTATAAAGATGTATTGTGCACGTGTATAATGTTACCAATTGTTTTATTTCTTGTCCAATATGGTACATTACGGCAAACGTCTAGAATCGGGAGCCATATTGTGATCATAATTTGTATGCGCAACAATCGCGACCGAGTGCTTCATCAAAAATGGCTCTTTGGAGGAATTGAAAGAAATTCTGAAGAATTTAATTAATTTGTAGAATTTGTTCCAGATACATCGAGAATCAGTCATCCAAATACGTATTAAAAGTTCTACGATCATTAGCGATTGGTTGATTTGCTTATAATGAGCAGTGATAATATTCTTCTTCTATGTGCCCTGTCCTTTCAGGACGTAGGCGATCATGGATCTCCACGTCTCCCTATCCCTTGTGGCTCTTAGTATGTTTGCTCCTGTTGCTCCTGGCAACCCCCGTTCCGTCATCCACCTGATCAGATCCTGCAAATATGTTATCCGCTGCCTTCCTCTGTCTCTCCTTCCTTCTATCTGTCCAGTCAGTATCAGGTTCTCCAGGCTCTCCTTCCTCATTGCATGTCCCAAATATTACAAAGTTATAATTCATTAAAATAATTTTGTTGATTTGCACATGAACTTTACTATATACTCGACAAATAATAGAGTAGCTGGTTTCATCTAAAAAGCGTTTTCTCAGAGAAAAAGGAACCAATAAGCACCCTCTTCTTCTTTTATGTGCCGTGTTCCTTCGGGACGTGGGTGATCATGGCCCACCATACCCCTATCCCTTGTAGCTCTTAACACCTTTTCTCTTGGTTTCTCTCCAAAACTCTGCTTTGCTAACCACTTGCTCAAGTGCATCAAGCATGTCTCGTGCTGCTTCCCTCTGTCTCTCTTTCATGCTATCCGCCCTGTGAGTTTTCGATTCTACAAGCCCTTCTTCCTCATTGCATACCCCAGAAACTTTAGTTGTCTCTTCCTGATGTTAAGTATAAGTTTCCTTTTTGTTTCCATTATCTCTGAAAACTTCATCTTTGATGAAATTGTCCAGCGTTCGCTGTCATTTAAGAAAACATATATCACATAAAAGTCCAACGAAATTTGTTTCCAACGAAATTTTCTTGTTTCTCAATACTCAACTTTTGGAATGCGTCCATGATCATTCCAATACGCCTTCTGACAAATGGGAGGGGTATATAAATACCGTATATACTCGTGAATCACGCAAAATTTGAAAACCTAATTCTGAAGTTAATTTTAAGGAGACGCATAATACACGAGATATGAAATTATCGTGTCTACTGCTGATATATTTCGAAAAAGTGCATTTCAAAATAAAAACCAAGAAACGATATACGTAAATTTTAACTCATGAATTATGGCACCTGATTTTAGACTTTTACATACATTACATTTAAGAAATAATCCCATCGTCGAGAAGGAGAAGGAAAGATTTAGCAAGTTGCTTTAGACTACAATGTTTTTTCCTTTTTCTTTTTTCTTTTTTTTATCTCATTTCATATTTGAAAAATAAAAGAATAAATAAATAAAAATAATAAAAATAAATAAATAAAAGTATAAAAAAATGTGTGTACCAGTACAGTATGTGACCTACCCCTTTTGACTGTGTCCTACCTCTGTAAGAGTATATATATATATATAAGCATTCAGCTATTTATTGAAACTAATTATTTTCCCTACCTACCCTAACCCTAATCATTACAAGACAGTTTTAGGTACCACCACTCATTTCCGATAACTAACTTTTAAATTGAATTTTTAAAAATAAAAAAAACGTTTTCTTTAAACTTTTATTTTAGTTTTAATTGAAAGCTAGATGATTAAATTTACTATTTCCAGCAAGCAAAATACTCTGGTGTACTTCAAAAAGAAATTATATTGATTGAAATTTAAAATTTTGAGATTTTTTCAATTTTTTTCAATTTTTTTGGTCATTTTTAACCAATCGACACGTTTGTAAACAAAAGTTAATTCTCGGTTTTAAAAATCTTGCAAAAATAAAATATACACCTGTGATAAGTTATTTTTTGAAAAATTAGCAAATTTAATGTTAAATTAATCTAATTTACACAGCTATTACTTATTTATAGCATGAAATTTAGAATAGAGCTATTTCTAACCTTTCACTGTGTTTGACATGTGATGACAGCCAGACAGATGCGAGATAAGATAAGTGTATGGCAACCGGAATTGACAAATTTGTCCCAATTCTTTTTCCTGTAAGGGGAAGAAACCGTGAAACACATAACCTTTTAATGTACACACAGAAATTACCATAAAAAGAATTTCAAATATAAACACACAAAAATTAAAATTTATTTTAAAAACACAAAGGCACGATGATTCGTATTAAACTTTTCAATTTTTGGTTAGTAAATATAGTTTTCACTTAATAACTAACGCCATCAAATCTTTGAAGTATTTCAAAAATACTTTTTGAAACTTTATAAATTATTATAATTTAAAAAACGAAACAATTCTTTTAAAATTTTAATTAATTGAAAAAGAATTTTTTAGACTATAATGTCCTTAATTCATATTACTTTTTAAAGCAATTAAAAGTTTATCTAATTAAATAATGTCATAGTTTCATGCATTTTTTATTTTACAATTGGGAGCAGATTTTCGGAAATAAAGGCAAAATGTTTGAAAAAATAATAGGTGATTTACATTCCTCAATGAGTCCTGCGTTTAACTAATAAAACCAATTTTCCCAACAAAATTTAATTTCTTAAAATTTCATGAAATTTCTAAAAATTTCATGGAATGTAGGAGTAACAGATGTAAAAAGATATTTTTACCAAGATTTTCTAAATATAATTATTTAAAAAATAATTTCATTCATTTGTGAAATCCTGAAAGTTTAAAGTTTCATAAAAGTCCGAAAAGAATTACATTTTATTTTTAAATAATTAAGAAATACTTTAATCTTTCCTCTTAATAATAACATGAACATTTTGATGGAAAAAGTACGTTTTTATTAAGTTTGGAGTCGTTTTCTTCATACTAGGATGTTTTTCAGCGATTTAGTGGAGATACCTCGTTATAATACTTTCTTATAATACACTTTTTAAAGTCGACCCCATACTATAAATGTTTTCTGTTATTTGACCCATAGCTAGAGGAAAGAGATGGGTTAATGGGTTAATACCTTTCTCAAGGATATTTGCGCGTAAGCGAATGCATCGAATTCAAACTCGGCACTCCGATTTCTCGTTCCGAGCCGATATCCACTGCACCTCAAGGCACTTTATTGATATCAATTCTAAATTCTTATAAGTGATCAGTCAGAATAACTTTCTGAAAACGCACTTCTTTTAGTAAATATTATCAGGTTTTTCTGCTTTCTGGTTTTAACAAACTAGAACGCAGAAAAATGTGCTGAAAACGACTGAAAAATTTACCAAGAAAGATTGAGAAATACAGTTTTTTGGGGTAGCTTTCCAGAATAAAAAACCAATTTAACATTTTGTAAGAAGGTAAATATGCAATAATTACAACTTACCGTTTTTATATTCCAATGTTTTTTGTTATTTGTAGGCTAAACATCATGAAGTAAAAGAAAAGAAATGAAAACAAAAAAGAAAGCGAGAAGATAAAACATCAAACATTTTATAAAACATTTATGTACGTACATCACTTTTCAAAACATCGATTTTTTTGTTTTGCTTTGTTGTAATTAAAGAATAAAATAATTATTTTAAATAAATCGTATTGTGTCGGAGTTTCTTTTAACAGGGGTGAAATGAAAGATTATATATACGGAAAAACAAAATAAGGCCAAACTTGTGATAAAATATTTTCCTCTCTTTTATTTTTTTAAGTCGACACCTTGCATTCATTTATTTAATTTAATTTGACAGACAAATATAAAGTTTTATATTTAGTTTCTTTTTTAGTGTTTTTCTTTAAAACGTCCTGTGAGATTATTGCTTCAGAAAAAAGACCAAAAACAGAACAAATCAACAGCGCCTGCAGATTTATAAGGCATAAAAATCAGTCGTGAATCTGCGTTTGTGCTTGCATGCATATCAGTATAATTAAGCGCTGTTCACTGTATGAAAAGATGTGAATCTATATGCCTATACGTGGGTGTGTGTTGCTACGATAGAATTTTATACCTTTGTAGTAGTAGAGTCTAACATGAAGCTAGTCTATCTTGCAAAAAAGCATTGGCCCTGCCTAAAGAACGGATAAAGTAAGCAAATCATTCGATAAAATAATAGTTCAATTTCGTCCAGACTGCACAGCTGATAAATAAGCAAAGCGTCGAACTTTTTTGTGTTCATCTCATTGCTTATCAGATTATAAATATTATTCATATAGAGCTTTTTGCAAATAATGATTATTTTCAATGCAAGATATATGGTTTTAAAACAATAGCTATACACAACTTTTCATATCGTTATAAAAGATAATACTAAAAAAAAATAATATTAGGTACATAACTTCAGAGAGTCCGAGAGCAACAGTTACAGACACAATGAAACATAACCAATTAGATAATAAATGTACAGTAGCAGACAGTGGGTGAAATAGCACTCCTGACCATAATTACCTAAAAGTTATATGTGTGTATATATATATATATATATATATATATATATATATATATATATGTATATGTGTGTGTGTGTGTGTGTGTGTGTGTGTGTGTGTGTGTGTGTGTGTGTGTGAACACTTGCAGATTGATGATCTCACGTGATAACGTTTTTAAGATAGAACAAATGTAAAATTTGGCTGATGTCAAAAATTAACGTTTTAATGAAACGTATTTTAAAATAGATATGATATCTATTCATAAAATTAATAGATTTATCTTGCCCCTGGTGTGCGGATTTACCTCTGCAAAAACGCTGAGATGAAAAATAAGTCTTTGACTCTTTTAGGCATTTCATATATATATATATATATATATATATATATATATATATATATAGAGAGAGAGAGAGAGAGAGAGAGATGGTTGTTGAATAACTAGATATTCCATAAAGAATAGTATAAGCAAAAAACAATGAAATTCACAAATTCAAACCAAAAGGAATTAATATGGAATAGCAGATCCCAGCCACACATCCAAATATTCTATTAAATGTTCACCAGGTAAACAGTTTTTTCACGCCATTGCGGAACAAAAAAAAACAACTCTGGTCACCTATCCAAAAACATTATCGTCACAAGATGAAACTTACGAACACAACAGTCAACAATATAAATAATAGTAACAATAAGTCTATTTTCCTCTATTTTTTTTCTTTTTAATGAAACCAATTATCTGCCTCTAAGAATACCTGACCGATTTTATTCCCTTTTGTTTCTGTACTGTAGCGAACATTATATTTGTAAAACTCGCTAACTTTATAATAGAACTTCATAATTAAGCATTAGTCATGCACAAATCAAAGGACCAATATTTGTACTTTGGAGAATGTATACATATATATTTTTCTTTCAGAACTTAAATTAACATAGTGAAATTGCCCATTTTCTTATCTTATGTTGTTAATATTTAATTTAATTTCTGAAAAAAGAAATAAATGTATGAAAAATACCTACCCGATATTTGGAACACCCTGTACTTATGGAACAACCATGTATATATACTTTTGAGAATATATATATATATATATATATATATATATATATATATATATATATATATAAAAAGAGAGAGAGGGGGGCTTTAGAATTTGGAGGTTTTTATAATTTTACCAGAAACTTATCCAAATTAAATCTGGCAAACGATACCGACACCCAGTGACTGTTTTACTGCTGAAATAAACTAGTCAATATAGTGTGTGGATGTACATGGGTGTGTCACTTGATGTGAAAGTTTTTTAGTGCCTTTTCATATTAAGAACAATAGAAGACAAGCGAAAACGAGTTTATCAATTAAAATATTCCGTTAATGAGACTATGTGTGTGTGTGTGTGTTCGTATGTATGCATGTATACGTCTGTTTATGTATATATGTATATGTATAGAGTGTGTGTATGCGTGTATGTGTTTCTTCATGCGTTAATAATTAATGTCAAAATAAAGCCAAGAGGAAAAATCCATACAATAAAACAAGAAACGCTCAATGATCCACAAGAAAATTACTGGTTTAAATTTACTTGGTTTTATATAAGTCTGTGTCCATATGAACGCCTATCAACAATGTAAGTCTGGTTGGATTAGAGAAGAAATTAAAGCAATAAAGTTGAAATAAAGTTAAATTCTTAAGCTCCACTCACTGTCATTGGCAGCATATTCAGTAGTAGTTTTTTCCATATTTTCCGAACTTTTTTTGTGTCTTCATCGTAGAAATCGCATGTCTTATATATATATATATATATATATATATATATATATATATATATATATATATATATATATATATATATATGAAATAATATTATCCTTGCGCAATGTTAGACTTTCAGGACGAACGTTCCGTATTGCGAGAGAGAAAACTAAACATAGATCTGGCGGGAGTTGCAGCGGAGGCTGCAGTTGCAGCCGCTTGGGTTTGTTCCCTGTTCAATTGAAATTGTCTTTCAAAATACATTAAGTCGATAAGAAAAACAGCCCCAATCATTGCAGCTTTGCTTTTTACATCCAAATTCATTGGGAATGTAACCCCAAAATTGTCAGCCCTTGTAAACATTTCTTTAATAAGCCCTGTTCGAGCTTTGCTTATTTTACCGACAGTTGTGTTCTTGTCGGGCGCCAAAACCTGAAAATCTTGACCCGCTACACAGAAGGGCACCTGGGCAACAGGTCCACGGATTTTAAGTACGATTTCGTCTTCGGGTGTAGTAATGTGGAAGTAGGGTCTGAGGAAACTGCATGTTTGCTTTACTTTGCCGATCACCTCACCCACGGGAGCTTCGATGATGACCTCGAGGGCACACGCTTTGCAACAGATACACCAGCAACAACCTGCTGAACATTTGAAATCCCTGCTAACTCTCATCACTTCCTGTCCGTGGTTGTCGACGATATGCATGACAAAACCCCGGACACTACCACAAATTTGACGGAGACATGTATCTGTTTCTTCTGTTGCGAAATACACTTGTTGTCCAGCGCTGTTGACTAATTTATATTTGTTCTGAGTTTCGATGTCGGTTAGCGTTTCAAGAACTTCGGCTTTTTGTTTGACCAGAATTTGATCAATTAGCGTTAAGTATTCCAGGCCTGGAGGACAGCCGGGTATTGTCTCCGGTTTCGGCATCCATGGGTTTTGCTGGTTTCCTTGTGCATCAAGGACTGGATAAACAGGAGCTGCAGCCCCGGAAACTTGTGGTTGCGCAGGTGCGTAACCGGGCTGAGGAACATAACTTGGTTGGGGTGCGTAACCTGCTTGAGGCCCATATCCAGGGGGTGGTGGCGGCGGTTGCGGGGCAAATCCAGTCTGTGACTGGGGTTCATATCCTGGTGGAGGTGGTGGTTGTTGAGGAGCATATCCTGGTTGTTGCTGGGGAATGTATCCTGACGGTGGGGGCGGTTGCTGGGGAGCATATCCCGGTTGTTGCTGGGGAGCATATCCCGGTTGTTGCTGGGGTATATAACCGGGTTGTTGAGGTGTATATCCGGGTTGTTGCTGGGGTGTGTAAGTCGGTTGCTGTTGGGGTGTATACCCTTGTTGATTTGGGTTATAGCCTTGCTGCGGTGGTTGAGGAGCAACATATCCTTGTGGCGGCTGTGCTTGGCCCGATTGAGGACCAGAATATCCTTGTTGTTGAGGCACGTAACCTTGTTGTGGGGCCGTTTGTCCTGCGGGTGCAGCAATATAACCTTGCTGTGAAGGTGCTTGTGCCGGCTGTGGTGCAGTGTACCCTTGTTGAGGGGCCGGGTTTTGTGGTGCCGGGGTTTGTCCTGGTTGAGGACCTGTGAACCCTTGTTGAGGTTGTGGAGTTACATTTTGCGGCTGAGGTGCGGGTACAGTTTGCGGTGTTGGCTGTACCGTTGAGTTTGGATCAGTAGAAGGCTGTGTGGTTACCACGTCAGGCATTTTGCACAGGAAAGAAAGACCTGTTTAGTAAACTCAACAACCTCCACTAGGTAGTCCAATATGAAGACTATTGCGATTAGAAATTAAAAAAAGAAGTCTGATTAAAAAAACAAAACAAAACAAAAAACAACAAAAAGCAAAATTTAGAAAAAGGCTCGGAGCTAAATAATAATGATAATAATAACGTTAATATAATAATAATAATGTTTGTATTATGAGTCACTGTCTGAAGCAGTTGTGGACTAAGTGTGGCATGCAGCAGACCACTTGCAAACCACGAAAGAGCTTCAAATGTGGCAAGATGTCAATAATGTAGACGAATAAAAATAAACTCCCTCCTTCCCTCTGTATGCTTTGTTCTCCTCTCGGTTTCCCTTTCTCTTTCTTTTACTCTCTTTAATATTCTCGCTCACACTTTTACTCTCACCGGTCATTAATATCAGGAGAACGAAGAGTGAAGAAAGGGAAAGAAATAGAGAGAGTAAGTTGGGAAAGAGAAGAAAAAGTAATGATTAGAGGTAGAATGCATTAATTGTTGGCCAGGAAACCCGTTAGGTAGTTGCCAATTTCTTTATTCAGAAGGGGGAAGCGACATTTGTTTTCTCACTTTTTCTGATTACGGTTCTTACTTCATCGGAAGCATTTTTCCAGCTGGTTCTAAACCCTTATGAATGAAATGGACTCACCCTCCGAATTGTCATCAACATCAAGCTACGTCCTTTTTCGCAAGAATATAGGAAGATGGAGGGGAAGGGGTGATGCATATACAAGAGCTACTGTGTCAAAATTATATGGTATCAGTTTTTAATTGATTGTTCTATTGTAGTTAATTTGTTAGATATGAACAATAATAATATTTAGGTGCTTCAGAGCTAACAACAAAGACTTTAATATGACGTCATGAGCTAGTTTAAAATATAAATATAAATATATACTTGTTTTTCAGTTACAAGTAAAGATAAGCATTTGATGCATTCTATCAATTATATAAATACCACAGATATATTAATGAGGATATATATATATATATATATATATATATATATATATATATATATATATATATATATATATATATATAGGCACATATTATAAACGCGCTCACAACTAACAATGTCACGTTGACTTCTGACTTTACCGAATTCCTGCTTAAGTTCCAAGTGTACATAACGCCAACGCAGTGTAAGAGAGAACGTGAAACAGACTCTTCTGTTAAGGGTAACAATAACAGGTTTAAGAATTAAGTACAATAGAAAAACAAAGGGAAAACGATGTTATTTAGCAGTTAAATATTATAATTTACAAAGATTTTAAAAGTTCTTAACTGAACATTCAGCTAGTTAAACAACACTAAATTGGTATCTGTCGACAGCGAAATAATCAAATTTCAATTATAAATTGTTTGTCCATTTAATATATATATATATATATATATATATATATATATATATATATAAGGCAATCTGTGAGTCTGTGTGTGACTGTTCCCTATGCACGCCTACATTTTTTAAGCTACGCCATTCAAACTTTCTAGGAACACATACCTACAGGGAAGACAGGTTTTGAGTTTAAGTTCAGCAATTTTCCCTTTCGCACTTTTTGGCCAATGGAACCGATTGTTTACATTTGCTCCGTAAAACATCTAAGATGGTTGCTGAATTACGTCACAGAAATCAAATTACGTGTCAAACGCGACTAAAATATTTTTTATTAAAAACAAATGAGCCTTTATGTTTAATTTTTTTTCCTCTAAAATTAAATGTCTACATTTTTAAATATTCTTCGAAAATTTCTGAACTGTGAGCGTAATAGTTTTTATGTTTCTAATTTCAGTAAAACAAAATAGATAATTTTTATTTTTATGTTAAATTCATTTAGTCATCAAAAAATGTAAATATTTTCCCCAGTAATTTTGAAACAAAAACAAACGCAATGTTGTTTACATTGTCACATAAAACATCAAATCACGTTTACGCAAAACAAAAGAAAATAAGTTTTTTTTAATGGAATTTTTTAACAATTTTTAAACAACAATTTTTTATATAATTATTTTTTTTTTATATAACCGAGTCCTACTACTAAAATTTTCTGAGTTGCACGGGCAATGCCGGGCTATGATGCTAGTTTTTATTAGAGAAATATTCAGTTTAAATACAGAAATCCTAAAAATGACGCATTTTTTGAAATGCTTAAGTTGGCCCAGAAAAAGTTGAGAACTTCTGATCTAGTTTGTATGTTTAGAGAAAATAGCGCTCATATTTTTCCTCCCTGATTTCCATAACACAGCACATAAGTTATCAGCTTGAATCTTGGAACAGAAACTCATAAGCCAATTGTCTAATTTCTCTTCGGAACAAGACATACACGTTTAACATTACAGGGATTCATATTTTACATTTTTTCTTCTTTTATGTGCCGTGTCCATTCAGCCTTTTGGTGATAATTGCTCTCCACAATTTTATGTCCTTTGTAGCCTTTAATAAATCTTATCTTTTTGTTATCTCACCTAAACCTTGTTCTGCCATCTTGTTCTGCCATCCATTTACTCAAGCTTACTAGATAGGTTACGCGTTGCTTTTCTCTGTTACTCTTGCCTTCAATCTGTTATGTGCGTATCAAAACTTCAACTCTCCGTTCCAGAGATGGAAAGACAAAGACCACTTTTTTATTTTTTATTTTATTTTTTTAATTTTTTTTTAATTTTTTTATTTTTATTTTTTATTTTTTTATTTTCAGTTGGAGTAGATAGACTAAACTATCGCCCGGTTCACACTCCACCCACGTCTATTGAACGGCTGAAGAGGCTCATCTCTTGTTTCCTGTTTAGGATGTGGTTTCCGGCTTTCTCTTTTCCAATCTTTTCACTCTACGTAGCCCCCTGCTCATCAGTGGCGTTCCCGCCTTGCTCGACGTGATATGATTAAAAAAAAAAAAAGTATCCTTTGTCTTTCCATCTCCAAAACCTCGCCGTTGATCACATATTCAGTCCATGGTATTCACAGCATCTTTTTGTAGAACTAAATTTCTGTTGCATCAAGTCTCTTCTTCATCTATGTGGAGATTATCGAGCATTTACTGTCATATTGGATGATTGATATTACGTAATAGGTCATTTATCGTTTATTTTGTTTCTAACAGAATTTTCCTGTTTCTTAATACTTTGCTTAGCTTTTGGAAGACATCAGTGTCACACTTTCCGTCCTCAGTTAAAACACTTCACTGATATTTAAATCACACTTCCTTTACTTTGCTACCTTCAATATGTAATTTGCATGTTGAGATGTTCTTTTTGCTGACAACCATACATTTTTCTTCTTGTAATTGTTGTTTAGTCCCTTTCCTTCACTATCTTCTGTTGGAGTTCTTGCTTTTTTTTTTTCTATACCTGCTATCAACAATATGTCATCTGCATATTTTATATTGTGGCTGCCAATAATGAATCTTGTTAGGACTTCTAATTCTCTGAGAATCGCCTCACCGTATAAGTTGAATAACTCCGGTGAGAAGACAAATCCTTGTCTTACACCGCTTTATGGCTGTATTCACTTCTTTCAAAAAGGTTCTTTTTGTTCCAATGTAATAACGACGAGTCAATCAGTATTGAGCCAAGAGAAAGTAACTAAAAGGTGTATTTCTTTCTTTCTTTCTTTCTTTTTTGTTTTGTTTTTAATACGATATCCCTTTAGGACGTAGGTAATCATGGCTGACCAAATATTCCTTTTATTTATTATCTGTAAATTGTCATGATTTCTTGGGAAAATATAATTTAGTGGTTTCTCTGTAGTTTTTTCCACGAAAGAGTCGTTCTTCTAGAGTGGTTGTCCTCCAAGGTTGAAGAGTGCAGTCTAACCTAAAATTTAAATCATATCTGGGCTGGGTGGGGAGAGATTCATGTTTTTCCAAAAGTATTAATACGAAGTGAACGCAACAGACTGGGCTAGAATTTGAACTCTGTTAACTGATTCCACTTTCTCCCATGGTGATTGTTATGGCGTCTTATGGACGAAAAAGGAGCATAATGGAAGATTAATCTCAATGTAAGCTTTCAGAATTTTCACAGGTATAACTTTAACGGCTTGGTAGAAGGACTCTTTACTGTAGCTTGAATTTTCTTTGTCTAAGTTTTCCTAGATAAACTTTAAATAAAAAAGCATATTTCTGTTTTAACTAAAAATAGCCATAAACCGCAAATCACGCACAAATACCTTTAGGGAAGGTATGACTCCACCTCTTTTCGCTCATGTCTGGATTAATTAGTAGAACTTGTATCAATAAATCTTTATCATTTCAAAAACATTCTTAAAACCTAAAAAATATTTTCTGCCTTTAAATAATTTACAAAAGCTTGATAAATAATAATAATAATTTACAAAAGCTTGATAAATAATAATAATAATTTACAAAAGCTTGATAAATAATCAATCAATCAAATCCTTATATGAAACTGATCGGTTCGTTTTATACGGATTATCAACCCACTGCACGTTATTTAAAGCCAGGAGATATTATTAGATTGTAAGAATCGGGGGAATAATAATGGTTTAGTGATACATGTCTTATTCATTAGACCATAGCTGTAGAAGAAGAAATGGATTCATGCCTTTCCCAAGGGTATTTGCGCGTAAATTAATATAACGAAAACAATGAGAATTGGAACTCGGCTCTCCGAATTACAATTGCGAGCCATTATCCATTACACCATCCGCACATCCAAGCATACATCACCTGGTATTTCCAAGCAGTCACCCATCTAGGTATTGAAAAGGCTCGACGTTGCTTTACTTCGGTGATCGTACGGAAACCAGTGCTTATCGTGATGTGGTCGTAAGCCTCCATAAAAAAGACAATAGCATATTAAAAGGCATTTAAGATTAAAATTGAAGAAATGAATTAATATAGCTGACATCGATCAAAGGTTTTAATATGAAAGCACTGACGTATAACCGGATTTTTTAATTTGACAGAACAACTAAGTAATTGTTACATTGCGCTAAATTTAGTTATGTCTACCACTTAAAACGAGAAAATTAAGATAAAATACCTTTTCTAAGGAACGTATGCATTTAATTTTTAACACTTTTCTATTTTAGCAGAAATATTTCTTTCTTTTCTTAAGTTTATTTGATTGTAGATTGGTTTAAAATTGAAATTAAAGTTTTAAAAATATTTTTCTTCGGTATTCAAGAATATTCCTGCTAGTTTCGAAAAATAGTCAGTATTGTCAATGTAGGGCTTAAATAGATGGCTATTCTAAATTATTAGTGAATTGTCAATCTAGGCCCTAAATTGATAGCAATTCTAAATTATGGGTGAATTGTCAATCTAGGCCCTAAATTGATAGCAATTCTAAATTATGGGTGAATTGTCAATCTAGGCCCTAAATTGATAGCAATTTTAAATTATGAGGGAATTGTCAATCTAGGACCTAGAATGGTAGCAATTGTAAATTATGAGTAAATAGAATAGCACGCTGAAAATGTTTTTTTTTTTTGTTTGTTTGTTTTTTAGTAAAGGTTGCCAGATATACATATTAAAAATTAAACCGTGAAAACTGAAAGGTTTATTTTAAAAAAAAGGGATCAACGGTTAAATTAGACTTCCGAATCGTTCAATGAAGAATGAATAGATGATTGCGTGTTTTTGAACAAACGTACGTTTATACAGTATATTTATAACAAAGTCTTCTTAAGTGAATGCAAAGATGAAAACAAAAATTTACTAAGTTTACCTTAGTCTGGCCAAATTATGAAACGTCTAGCTAGTAAGGATTAAACGTATAGCAGTAGTAAATATCTTTGCCATTAGCTTCGGTGCATCCTTAGCTTATTTTGACATGTGTGGAGGACAGGGCCGATATAAGTGTCTTGTGGGCCCCCACTGAATCTATGATACGGGGTCCTCCATTCTATTATATCTCAATTTTCATAAAGTAGTATTCATATGAAATACACATTTTATTGTAATCTAATTATGTACAATAGTAGATCATATGCAATATAGGTGAACAATTCAACTAGAAAAATTGAAAATAAATACAATGTATCTAAATACAATAGAGATATTTCATGCGAGATCATTTCGTCATAAAATAAATCAACTATTTTTTTCGGCTATTTTTAGCCTCAACTTGTGATTTTTGCTTTAAAAGTTGAATAACTTTAAGACATTCAAATTTATGGATAAAAATAGTAAATCTTATATAGTGATTTTTGCGATATTTAGCAAAACGAATTCACGGATTTGGGTGAAAATAAAAGTAGAGATCAGAATTACCTCAAAATCCTCGAAAAAGTTTAATAGTTTTATCCTTTAATAGCTAGTTGTGCTTAGTTTAATTTGTAATGTATGGAAATGTAGTTAGAAAAAAGCCAATGTTGATAAGATAGCGAGGGTCACAAAGCACTGCTTGGGGCCCTCAATCAGGCTTGGACCCCTCTCGGTTGGGGGGTTCGGAGGTAGTACTCGCCGATTCTATGTGGGGTATCCAATGAGGATTGAACTCACTTCAGGTCACATGGAAAGAAAATATAATTATGCGCCAGCATGCATGGACATTTACAATTATAACAAAATAGAGATATTTTAATCAAAGTGATTGTTAATGTTAACACAAAGACAATCAGAGATTCTTAGGACAGAGCAAGTGATGGGGGTTTCATTCATATTTCTGAAAGCCCCCTTTTTAAATAAGAAAGGTTTATCCTTTATAAATGCAAAGCGAAAGACAATATGATTTATATAATTATATATTTATTACTGCTGTGTGCAAACTTGGACAGAAAACGTGACTGGGTTTTCAAGTTCTGCGTCGATTGTGGGAAGGGAAAGGGAAGTATGGTTAATATTTACATATTTTGGTCATCTCTGCGTACTTTTTTTTTTTTTTTTTCGTTTTCTTCTGTCGTACTATTGTATCCCCCATTGAATCAGATGGACAAATCTATTTTTAATGCAGGGTGGACCGGGTGTGGGTCACCGTGCCATGTTGCAACTAGCTTTGGAGAGACGTTATTGGATAATTTTGTAATTGTAGGTTGAGTTGAGATGCTGTGACGTAGGGTGTGGTGTCCTGCAAAGAGTATGAACCAACTCATTTTGCATATTCATTAGAGTAGATGTTGTAATAAAATGTGATGGCAATAGCGTTTATCTTTTTGTGTGCGCATGCGTGTACACGCATGTGTGAATATGTGCGTACGTGCGTGTGCCTGAGTGATCAACGTTAGTGTGCCTAAGTCTATGACATATACACATAGAATATCTCTTTGTCATGTGTGTTTCTAGAAGTTTATGTTAGTGTATTTCTTTTGTGCTTGCATAGGTAGACTTGTATATGTTTGTGAATGAATATCTACTTACATAGGCAATCATATATACTATCAGGTATGCGTGAGTAGACATATTTTTTTCTGAGAGCCTATATTTTTTGTTAAACTTCTGTGGGCATTAGTGTAACTGTGTATGTTTATTGCTGATGTGCGTGTATATGTATATCTTTTGTTTATACTTGTGTAGACAGACAATGAGAAGGCAAGAAAAGAGACAGAAAGAGAGAAGAAATGAGAGAGAGAAACGGAAGCAGAACTGACCGAAACGATCTGCATTGCGCAAAATTTTCCAATCGTTTGCCAGAAAAAAAAAGGACCATCGATCAGTTTCATTTTTTTTTCTAAAAATCCATTTCTTTGAAAACAAAGCCGAATGAATACCAGAGTGAATACTAAACTGGTCAGACGGGTTATAAAAGAAGGAAAAAGCGGACGGGGAAAAAGTCGTCCTTAAAATAATGAGAACATAAACTAGTTGTAGTAATTATCGTTATTCTTGTAGTAGTTGTCAGTCAGTTAAGTGCCATACGTGATACACGCTTGGGCGATCATGTCTCGAAAGAGACATGACTGACTGGGCAGAAGATTATCCCACAGTAGGTTGCCATTGCTTTCTGCGG
The DNA here is from genome assembly GCA_037127315.1 of Ascarosepion bandense. Lineage (NCBI taxonomy): Eukaryota > Metazoa > Mollusca > Cephalopoda > Sepiida > Sepiidae > Ascarosepion > Ascarosepion bandense. The sequence goes on from JBBBDQ010002398.1 coordinate 117,508, forward strand.
TAGACTGGTTGCCGACCAAGGCTATAGAACCTAATCCGTCCTGTTATTTAACCCATAACTGGAAGGAATAGACTGATTAATACCTTTCCCAAGGGTATTTGCGCGTAAGTGAATACAATGAATTCGGCTGGAATTCGAACTCGGTTCCCCGATTTCTCGTTCCAAGCCGATATCCCATGCACCACAACGAGTTGTGCTTTATTGTACATGTTTTATATATTTTTCTCACGGTTTTTGTATCGTCTGCTTAACTTTCCTAAGGATCTTTTGGGCAGTACCAATTTACTTGCCAATCTCAGTAATAAACATTTAAACATCACCTAATCTAAAAATATATCAGCACCTCTATTTATCAGGAATTTCAATCGATCTATTACACATGTCTTTGTAATTACACCTGTAGGTATAGTTTGAGTAGTAGCAGAGATGACTAAAGAATAAAAAGCCAAAAAAACAAAAAACAAAAACAAAAATCGTTTCTAAACAGTAAATACAAGTAATAGTAGGCCCTCTTCTTCAAGCGGTCTGTTTAGTACTCGTGAAATATCTGTAATACACGTTGTAGTCTGTATATACATTATGATGGATCAATGATTACAAGTTTGCGTTAGACGACAAAGGACTGAGACTAGGAACGGTGAAAGGATCTATCTTTAAATTTGAACTGATTAAGGTAACTGCAAAATCCGCAGTACTCGGGCAATATTATTACTTTTGTATTTGCCCCGATAGATAGAGGTTAAAATGAATGAATGTATGTTGATAAGTTTAAACTGTTATGTAATATCGGTTCTCCTATATGGCAATGGAGGCTGGACAATCTCTTCACAGGTTAAGAAGAAACTTGAGGCAACGGAAATGTAGTTCTACAGAAGGATACTGAGAATGCCATTGATATAGCATATGAGTAACGACGAAGTTTTATGAAAGCTAAAATCAGAAAGGACAGTTGAATGTTTAAGAGCTTATAATGAGGAAAGAGAGCTTAGATAATTTGACGCTCACAGGACATACTGATGGCAAGAGAAAAGCAGCGACTAACATGTCTAATGAGCAGAACAGGGTTCTAAATAATGGTTAGCAGAACAGGGACAAGGAGAGATGGCAAAAAGACAAACCTTACTCAAAGCTACAAAAGACAGAAAGTCGACAAAGGGACACGGCACATAGAAAAAGAAAACCGGGTTACTATTACAAGTTAGTGAAGTAAAGCTACTAACAAATAACAGGAAACACATAGTCTCATTTTTTATTTACTATGTTAGCGAATTATTGATGTTTTTATAGTGTTCTGTCTGGATCGTCTTCTTTACGGGTTTATATAGCAATATGCGATGAGGGAGTGAAAGAATGTCCCTTTAACTGAACATGACAGCTCAATACAGGACGCGATGTTTTTATCTATCTAATATATATATATATAATGTAGTACACTTGTTATGTAATCCGGGTAAATTCCAAAGGAGACGAACTCGAGAGAACTCAATGTTAAATTCATTTATTTAACAGAGTAATATTTTATATAACAGATTTTTAATTATTAGTTTGGATTATACATATTTCACCGCTGTTGTGTTCTTGGCAAGGATCTTCAGATCCATTTGGATCTGAAGAGCCGTGCCAAGAACACAAGAGCGGTGAAATATGTATAATCCAAACTAATAATTAAAAATCAGTTATATATATATAAAAGAATTTGGATCTGAAGAGCCGTGCCAAGAACACAAGAGCGGTGAAATATGTATAATCCAAACTAATAATTAAAAATCCGTATATATATATATATATATATATATATATATATATATATATATATATATAAAATAATTTTTTGTGACATATTTTTCTCAAATCTTAACCGTTATTTATTTTTGTCCCATTCTTAATCCAAACTTTCTTCATTTTGAGATGGAACGTTGCTGCTGAGGAGACGTGAATTCTCTCTTAGGGATTTCATGTTGAAATGTTCATTCAACATTTTTGAATTTTGAAAGACTACTTTAATTTATATTGGCTCTGTAATCGTAAGTACATTGAGCTCTCCTCTGTATCATTTTTTAATATTAAAAAGTTTTTAATATTAATTAGGATCGGGTTTTGGAATTTACCTTCCTACTTTTTCCATTTCGGATTAAAGAAGAATATATATATATATATATATATATATATATATATATATATATATATATATATTAAAATATTTTAGTTTGAAACGAGTGCTGGCTGAGAGCAGTGATTATAACTTAAAAGGAATCATTGCTAGTCAGTCAACCCCGGCCTGTGGTACAAGTAGGAACTGTATTTGACACTATTCGCTTTCTGCTTTTCCAAAATTTAATACCAACCTTCTCGCCGTTACAGAATATAAATGAACAGCTTTTCGTAATCTATGATCTTTTGATCACGTCACTTTTTCGACATTCAGCCATAACGATCACCCAAGAAGCGTTATCTAAAAATTAACAAGTTGATAGTCGAACACCACAATGCTATAAATTTGAAAAAAAATAAAATAAAATAAAAGTAAATTACTGTTCTTGGTATTCTTGTTGATTTCGGTAAAGTTGTGGTAATAACTGTTCCAATGTTATTACAAGGATCACTGTAATTCTCTCTAATAATTATTCTAATATTATTACAAAGATCGCTGGAACAGTTTCCAATTTTTTCAATGATGATTGAAATGATCATTACATTCATACAGCACACGAGCAAAGTGTTGTTATTGAATCAGAGAGGCAAACAAATTCCATTATTTGAGTGATTTTCTTTTCTTTGTTTCCAACAACTAAATTAAATAAATCTACCATCCGCCTGTGCATTGAATACTGACGTCATATCTGGCCGGGTGTCCCTGCTATTCATCTCGGGGTTCTCGACAAAATCCAACGGAGAATCTGCGCTGTAATCGATCCTGACCAGGTTGATCAACTCCAGTCACTTTCTCACCGACGTAATGTGGTTTCTTGCTGTTTCTTCTACAAATACTTTCACGGCTTCTGCTCCAATGAGTTTAGCTCCCTGGTGTCTCCTCTGCATGAATTTACTCGATCAACTTGACTAGCTGTTAGGTCCCACCCTTTTACAGTGAAGCCAATCAATGTAACCGCAATTTCTACTATAATAGCTTCTTTTCTCGCACTTTTCGCCTGTGGAATTCTCTTCCATATACTTGCTTCACTGACAGCTACAATCTCCAGAAATTTAATTGCAAAGTCAATTGCTATCTTTCATCTCCTTGATTCACATCCTTTCACTGACAACCCTTGTATTATGTTCTTCTCCCTTTCCACTCTACTCTCATGCAGCTCTCGTCATACCAGTCTTCTCATCCTTCTCTTACCCATTCTCTTACACCCCCTCTAGTTTGTTCCTCTTTTTCATCATCACTCTCCTCTTATGTAACCCCCTGCGCACCAGTGGCAGTACTACCTTGCTTAGGGTGAAATGATTATGAAAAAAAATACCCTAGCTCGGATCGGTTTTGATTTCAACATTTTATTATTTCTGATTGAAAGGTTTCATTTTTAGATTAAATTTATTTTTCGCTTTCAATTCAGCTGTGCATGTTCAACAATAAATTCCTGACCTAATGATAAAAAAAAACATTTATTTTATACAAGAAATATTTATTTTTCGCCACAATCTCCTTCCATGTCAATGCACTTAACTCAACCCTTGATCACATATATCAAACATTATACAGCGAAAATTATCAAACATTATACAGCGAAAATTATCAAACATTATACAGCGAAAATTTCAAATAAAAATATAGGTAATAACTGTTCAGGTTGATCCACTTTCATATACTTGTACTACTTGGAATTTAATGTTTCATGTTTTTTTTTCTGGAAGAATGAGAAATCGGTCAGCCGGGTTTGATTCTAGTCGAGGTCGTTACATTCACTTACGCGCAAATAGGATGTATGCATGAAATTCCAATGAAAGTTTTTTATTTGTTGTTTTGGTAGAATTATCAGATATATTTATGTGTCGTCAAGAGGGGTATTGTATGTTGTGAACTATTCTGTTTTGTGTTCAATGCTAAGTGTTAAAAAGTCCCCCATGAGAGAACGAGACACGTGCTATCTCTCAGGCATCTTGTGTGTAAAGAGAAGAAAGATTAGACTTTTGCACACTTTTAATTACTGTTTTGGCAACGCCAAATGTTCTTTTGCAAAATAGTGGGTTAATCCTGAGATATTGATATCAAAATAATGGGTTAATCCTGAGATATTGATATACCTGGGAAATACGATATTGTATGAATAAATAGATAAATAAGTAAATTTAAAATTAAAATAGGATCTTGATCAAGACATGAAAAATGGTCAATGGCGATATTTATAAAACGAATAGGCTATTTTGACAGTCCCAGTAAAATAGACACCAAGTCTATTTTGCCTGTAAGTATTAATGCTTTAGAACTAAGAATATATTTTATATACACTAAAAATATTAATTCAGTATAGCCATGGAATGCAGATATTTTATAGTTTGAAAGCTGTACAACATGTTTATGGAGTTTTGAAATCGTCAGCGCAGTGGTTGTGTGAGCTGTGTAAGCAAGACTTGAATAACATAAATTCTGTGTTCTGTAACTGTGGTCTTCACTGGGTGCACCTGAAGTGTATTGGCAAGAGTTATGCTTGGAGTGCTTAAAATATTCAGAGACTTCTATATTTCTTTTAATAATTGATGAAGAATAAATTATTTTAACTTGTGTTTTAACAATTGATGGTGAAAAAGATTTTAAATTGACTTAACAATTGCTGGTAAAAATAAATAAACTTCTATATTATCTCTGTGTGTTGTTATTTTTAACATTACCTACCTTAACAACAACAACAACAACAACAACAACAACAATAATAATAATAATAAATATTTACCGGCCAAATAGCCTGGGGATTTATTTTACTGAGACCGGTAAAATAAACTTAAAACGAATTATTGTCATTCCCGGACAAACTAAAAATTTATCTGGTACTCACTAAATAAATCATCTATTATTCTAATACTTTCCATGGATTCTTCTTCTTCTTTTATGTACCTTGTCCCTTTAGGACGTAGGCGATCATGGCCTTCCACGTCTTCTTATCCCTGGTGGCTCTTAGCACGCTTTCTCCTGTAACGTCTCTCAGCCCCCGTTCTGTCATTCACCTGCTCAGGCCTTTTAAATATGTTATCCGCTGCTTTCCTCTATCTCTTTTCCCCTGTATCTGGCCTGTTAGTATCAGGTTCTCCAAGCCATCCTTCCTCATTTCATGTCCCAGGAACTTTAGTTGTCTCTTCCTGATGCTCAATATTAATTTCCTTTTCGTTTCCATCATTTTCAAAACCTCGTCATTGCTCACATGCTCGGTCCAGGATATCCATAGCATCCTTCTGTAGAACCACATTTCAGCTGCTTCAAGTTTTCCCTTCATCTTTGTTGATATTGTCCAACATTCGCTGCCATTTTGTAGAACTGACATCACATAGCAATCCAGTACTCTCTTCTTTGTTTCTAGTGAAAGTTTCTGGTGTCTTAATACTTTACTCAGCTTCTGGAACACGTCTTTCGTCATGCCAATTCGCCTTTGGATCTCTGTGTCGCACTTTCTGTCTTCAGTTAGAACACTTCCCAGATATTTGAATTTTCGCACTTGCTTGATTTTAACACCCCCAACCTGTATTTGGCACTTTGAGCTGCTCTTTTTGCTGATGACCATGCATTCGGTTTTCTTGCAGTTTATTTGTAATCCCTTTATGTCATTCTCTTCAGCTATCTTCTGTAGGAGGTCCTGCAGTTTTTTTCCGTGTCTGCAATCAACAATGTGTCGTCTGCCTATCTTATGTTGTTCAGATTGTGACCTCCGATGACAAATCCTGGCATAACATCTAGGATCCTCAAAATATTCTCACTGTACAAATTAAATAAATCCGGTGAAAATACACATCCCTGTCTTACGCCTCTTTCTATCTTTGTATAACTGCTGAATTCGTTACCTGTCCGTATGCAGGCAGTTTGCTGCCAGTAGAGGTTTTTAATTACCCTAATGTCTTTCCCAAATATATCGAGCCTGCTGAGCATCTCCATCAATTCTTTGTGGCGTATTTTGTTGAACGCTTTTGCATAGTCAATAAAGCACAGGTATAAGTCCTTCTTCATTTGTATTGCCCTTTCAGTGAGCATCCTAATCATAAATATGGCGTTCCTTGTCCCAGTGTCTTTGACGAACCCGCACTGTTCTTGTCTTATTTCTGGCCTGATTCTACTTCTTGTTCTATTCATCAGTATTCAGACGATTAATTTTGTAATGTAATGTGACTCATTAATAAATGTACAAATTTCAAGCAAAACTCATTGGTGTATATACACCGTGAATGCAATCTTAACACTGTACACAAGCAAACTCAATGCTGTCTCATTGCTGACTGAGTAACCTCATTGGAAAGTGTCTATTCACGCATGTGCAGTAAATCCCTCGTTCTTCTGTATTCATTTCTCAATTTTTGAAACGTAGTTTAATATATCTCTGAATGGCAACAAAATAATGTTTAGGTGCAAATCTCTATATAACCAGATAAGCGTATACAATACACATGCATTACAACTGAATGTGCACTATATAATGATAAATGTTTGATAAAAAAATAAATTTGCGGTTAGAATTAGCTTCAGTCCATGAAAACCTGTTTGCTTACACAGCCTCTGGTTGAAGGTATTCCCAAGTATCTAGGTGTGACTTCCAAGTTGCTTTGGCTGACTCATCCTTCAGACTAAAAAGCAAAATCTTTCGATACCCGACACTGATACCCCTTCACTACTTCCGCACATGAACATAGTGGTACTATGTGTCACTCATTTGGGGGACATACCACAGTAAATGACAAGCAAAACTATGGTACTGTGTTTACTGTATTCCATCTTAATTTCCCAAAGCAAAACGTGTACATATTAACACCACCAATCAGTTAAGATCAGAAGCCACGAGAGACATACCTGTATTATTATTATTATTATTATTATTATTATTATTATTATTATTATTATTTCTTGTTTTATTATTTGCTGTCTGACACAAGTTTTTATCAAGTTTGTTTTTAACTGTGAACTGAGGTTAAGGAAGGTTGTCTTAAGTTATTGAGCATATCAGCAATATTGTTGGTCCTGACTTGGCTTCTCGTCTTCAGTTATTTTTTCACTGCCGTAATGCAACTTCCCTGTGCCTTTTCTCTAAATACCTTCACGATAATTGTTCTGATGAATTTTCTTCTCTGTTACCAAAACTTAATTAATTTTAGGGCAGTACTTGATTGGAAAGAAGGTTTCATCAATCTAGAGTTGAATTGGCGAGATGTAACCATAAGTTCTACGATAACAGTTTTTTTTCTCGCACTTCTTTCCTGTGGCACTCTCTTCCGGCTCCATGTTTTCCAGCCAACTTTGATCTTCAGAATTTTAAATACAATGTCAATCGTTATCTACTGTCTTCTTGATTTTTCTTATATTGCTCCTTCACGCTTTTCTTTTTATTTGTTTTTTCACACACTCGTGGCTTTAGTGTTTTGTAGTGGGTGAAAATTATTTTAAAAAATATTATATTGAGAAAGTTTTTCTGCGTTTGTGAGCATATAATTTTAGGTTTCCAGATAGGTTTTAATACTTGTTTCAATATTCTTAAACACCTCTAGTGTTCATATTATTATTGGAATCGCGGTTGTGTTTAAATGCCACATTCTTGCCGTCGCTATTTCCAGGTTGTTATATTCTGAAAGTTTCTTTGTCAGAGATTTCTTTTTATCGGACGTAATTACTATGGCGATGAGATAGCAATTATATTGTTACTGTTGCAATCATTATTGTTGTTGTTTTGTAGTTTAGAAGAACAATTCCACCACTATTCGGGGCATCATTTTTATCCAATGTCAGTCAGTTAATTTCCATCACGTGACACACGCTTGGTCGATCATGTCTCTTTCGATCCATGACCGACTAGGCTGAAGATTTCCCGCACTAGTTTGTCATTTCTTTCCGCGGTAGATTGGCTGCCAACGAAGGCTATAGAACCCAATCTGTCCTGCTGTTCAACCCATAGCTAGAGGAAGAAGAAATGGATTAATGCTTTTCCCAAGAGTATTTGTGTGCAAGGGAATGAAACGAATTTGATTGGAATTCGAACTCTGCTCTACAATTTCTCATCCCGAGCTGATATCAATTACACCACAAACAATGACCAAATTAGATTCGGGCTTGAATTTTTTCTCAGTCACAATTATCACTGCACAAACAAGAGCTAAACGTTGCGCCATACGGAGGGATAAAATTAATAGCTACTGACTTCGTATCTTTCACAAAATAATTTCCATCTATGTATTACCGTCATTTTTTTTTTAAAAAAAAAAAAGCTACTTGAGATTTCTGTTTGTTCTAATTTTTTTCACAAGGGATTTGGAACACTTTTTAGCTCTCCTTTCATTAAAGATGCAAATGGTCTCTACAAATGGTTCGTTTAGGGTACCTCGAGGAGGTGTAATGGTTAGCAAGCTTGTCTAGCTAGAATCATTACAATTGAGTAGTGAGTTCGATCCTCACTGGGTGTTCCTTACTTTCGGCCTTGTGCCACATCTAAGCTATGCTTAGAAAATCACCATCTGGGCATCTCGGCGTGGTGTAATGGTTAGCAAGCTTGTTTTCTAGAACCTATTACAACTGAGTAGTGAGTTCGATCCTCACTACGTACCCCATACTTTCAGCCTTGTGCCACATCTCAACGGCGCTTAGAAAATCAACTTTTATGGTTCGTTATTTTTCGAGATCTCAAGTTATAGTTTAATATATTTTTCTTTTTAATCTACATTTGACAATCCTAATCTACTAATACAAATACAACTGTATCTTCATAGTTTTCTTGTTGATTATGAATATATCAAGCCCTACCCCCTCTTATCCAGCGATGGTTAGCTAAGATCGAAAGCAATTGACTTCAAATTTCCCAAGGCACCTGTTAACACTAACAGGGTTAGTCTCGCAAGCCTTTGCTAATTGTTTATCCTCATAGGATGCATTACTGTTTTAGCCCAGTGCCAAACGGGACTACTCTTTATAAATATTCACTTTCATTTTCAGTACACTATTGCTGATAATGCCCCACCCTTGCATCTTTCCATACAAAAAAGGGCAAACATAGTGACCGTTTTCTTAGGAAATTCAGTTAAATTCTTGACTTGAACTGCTTAATAACAATATTTCGTTTCATTCACTAATAGGCATGCGCGCATCTATCTATCTAACTATCTATCTATCTATCTATCTATCTATCTATATATATATATATATATATATATATATATATATATATATATTACTCATCGTACTACTATTCTCATATACGATATTAGAAATTTTGTGTTGGGGGTAACATTGTAGTGAACCCCTCTGGAGAGCAAGGTACGAATTCAGTTGAGGTACTAAGGTTTTTTAAAGTCGTGAAATCTGACAGGAGGAACGCAATAGACAACAGAACAAGAATATCTAAACTTATTTATAAATGGAACTTTATCTCTATCTCTATCTCTCTCTCTCTCTCTCTCTCTCTCTCTCTCTCTGTGAGTGTGTGTGTGTGTGTCCGTTACCTATAGACTCCGAAACGGCTGAACCGATTTTTTGAAACTTTACACAGTTGTACTATAAGCGTCTGCGAGTGTTCTTAGCTAGGTTTTATGTCGATAATCGAAAAAATCGGGTTATAGAAGGAGTGGTCCGATTTTAATCAAAGTTGATACATTCATAGACAAAGACATAAGAAACGATATTCAGAAGTTTGAAGGTTGCAGTTCTTACAATAGAGCAGAAAATTTAATATCGATATCAGGAAATCAAAATTTGACTTACATTCATTGATTTTTCTTTCAGTCTACGGTTTCGCTTTAACTGGAAACAACTATTGCTTTTTAGTCTTTCGTGCCAACATCCAAAGAGTCTGAGCTCCAGGACCATGGATTAGTTTTAATGCTTTCATTATACCCGAGCAACGCCGGGCTATACTGCTAGTTAAGGATAAATACAAATTTTGCTCACAATACCAATCAGAGTCGTTGCAGGCTAGCATGCGAGTTCGATGAAGGAGTTGAGTTGTTACTGGTCAAAAAGAACATCCCGATGTTGGCTTCGAGTCATAGTTGTGGTCAAGTCCGATGCTGGTGTTACGTAGTTGCCAGTTGGGCGCAGTGGTGAACCTACTGCGGAATTATAACTGTAGTGTAGTCAGTGCCAAGCAGGAATGTTATAGGCCACGGTAGCTGGTCAGTGCCGGGCAGGAACGTGAAGCTGGCGTGCGATGGGGCGCTGGCATCGTGATTCATTCATTTTCTCTCTCTCTCTCTCTCTCTCTCTCTCTCTCTCTCTCTCTCTCTCTCTCTCTCTCTCTCTCTCGCGAGAAGTCACCGGGTTATATTGGTGAGGACGTGTAAAAACATCCGCAGATTTCACGAAATACTAACAATCTCGAGAAAAATGTAAAAAAAAAAAATTAAAAGAAGGTGAGATTTACTATAAAATATGAAGGTACAATATGGCCGTGAAGTGCATTACAGCTAGGTTCATGACATAAAAATAACTAAAACATCTTTTGGGCAATTATGCGTAGGGAACACAATGAAAAGATCAAGGTCGAAGCGTCTACCTAGGTCAAATGTACAGAGTAGCATGAGCTACGAGAGAATTTAAAAACAAACCCTACTTCATTATTTTTTGACAAAAAATAATCGAATTATGATATAGAAAATCAATTATTTTACAAAAAGTCAAAAACTCGTAACCCTAATACACATATACATATAAAACGTACTCTCCCAAATAATAATTAATCTCTTCTCTTATTTTCTATACTAATCATTCGAGCAACGCTAAATAAGTATCATCATCCTCATGTGTTTATTGTGTAGAAAAAAACAAGCATAAAAAACACCGTAACCCTAGTTTTGGGGCAAACAAGTGCCAAAGATCACCAGTAAATAGCAATGGTTCAGATTATTGAGGGTAACATGAGATCATTGTTACTTATATTTTGCCCACATCGAGACTCTATTGTTGGGTGTAGTTTTAGTTCATACCCAAGACTCACTTTCCAATCCACCTCAAATTTAAATAAAAATCCCCAACAGTACATATTATCCATAATTTCTCCGCTCTTTCTCAGGATGCAATAAATCCTCTTAACAAAAAAATATTTTTCAGATTACATTTTAGTTGAATGAATGTCTCGTTTTTTTATCCTAACATTGATCCCAATGAAGAGATTAAGACATGCAGCAAAGCTTTTGAGAATCGAAGAAACCAAACTATTCCGTCAAACTTACTCTGTAGACTTATACGGTTCGATTTGGAGAACAAAAAAATGAAGTTTGAACAAAATTTTTCCCGCCAGACCAAAAGATTACGGTAAACTTGAACCTCCGTGCCGACAAACAAACCGGGGTGTCAAAAGGACAGGTTTTCACATTATACCGTTTTTATATCTCAATTTTTGCGCATGAGACGAATTTGAATAGAGATAAAAGGTTACTAGAAGCGTGTCAATGATTTCATCCGGCATTACGTCAAGCGCGGCTATCACGTGTCGTCACTGAAACAACTGCCAATGAAATAGATGGAAAGAAGTTTGCCATAATTTTACCCAAATCAAAACACTGAAAAGCACAATAAACATTCTGACCGAATCCCTTTAGTCATCAACTGGCACCGAAATTTTGCTGACATTTCAAAAATGCCGTACGACAGCTACGAATATATTTCGCAAAAATATCCTTATTTTAAAATTTTACCTAGCTCATTTAACGTTTGTTTCAAAAGAAAAAAAACTTCAGACAAATTTTAACGGGTACAAACGATAACACTCAAAACTTAATTGGAGTTTCCGATCGTTGTACTCCAGATAGCAATCGTAGGATAAAAATCCCTGTTCATCATGCAACAACATGAATCAAGTCAGTTCCATCAAATTCAAAGAGAAACATAACGATTTCTTCAAAAGGTGGCAGTTGTACTGATTCCTATTTGATATGTACCAAATATGACTTGATTTATGTGGGTTGCACAGTAGACAAATTAAACAAAAAATGTAATGACCACAGCTTTAATGTCCGACAATAAGACGTTAATAGAACTTAAGGAACATTTTATCATGATTAACTGTAATTTCGAGGAATATCTTAAGTACGCATTCTGAAAATATATCCAGAAACCACTTAAATTTCAACCCTTAAAACGCATGAAGAAAATTACGTATGCAAAGTACTAACATGGGTGAGTTGCAAAAGTGTTTTACTACTTACTAGCAACTTTTAACTAACGTAAAATTTCACGATGAGCCTGATCTACATCATTCTCTAACAGCGTTTAATTCGCGTTGTCACATTCATCAGTACAACCGTTTTTCTCAAGACAAGCGACGTTTGTATAACACTTGGTATTTTAAAAAATATTTTCTATATTTGTATACAATTTTTAAACTTAACTTGAAACATACATACTGTCAAAATATTGTTAAAATAGGTACCTCCAAAAATTCGTTCCAAAAGAGCATAGCATGATGAAAAGGGTATCAAACTTAATAAAACTTTGTTTTTGTCAAAATGTTTATGTTATTATTGAAAGAAGAGCCCAATGTATTTTTTATTATTTTATTAAATTTTTAAAATCCTTTCTACTACGTTCGGAATTTTGGTTAAAATTTTGTTTTTCTTGCGTTAGCGGTGGGCGAAATATTAGTATGGAAAATTTCTTTTTTTCCGATAAAAAACACATTGATTTGGAATTTCTTTTTTTTTTTTTATAAAATCTTTGTAAAATATTTTTTACATCTTTGTTTCACTTAATTTTATGAAATTTCGAGAAATTATAATTCCACCTTCTTCATATTTATATTAGTTAAAAGCAGGACTCCTTGGAAAATTCAAATCATCAATTTGTTTTTGTTAGACAGAAATACCATTTACGGAAAATAAACTCTGAACCTTTTAATAAAAAATGCAATAATGCTATTACATTATTTAATTAGAAAAGCTTTTAATTGCTTTTATAAATAAAATACATTAAGGACACTATTGTCTTAAGAAAAATAAATTTTCGATTAATTTTACTAGATTTATTTTCATTCTTTTAAATTTTAAAAAGAAGAAATGTTAAGTTTGAAATCTTTTAAAATTCTACATTAATTTCATTCAACCTTTAAGATATTATTATTAAGTAAAACCTATGTTTACTAATAAATGTAGAAGCTTAAAATAAATTATCAAACAGGAATATTTTTGAAAAATCTTCCTATCTCTTGTTGCTCTTAATACCCCTTCTTTTGTCATCCCACTCAGTCCGTGCGTTGCTTTGCCTTGTTACTCTTCTTCTCTATCCGTTCCGTGAGCATCAGATTCTCTAAGACGTCCTTCTTCAATACATGTCCCAAAAACTTCAGCTGTATTTTCCTGATGTTAACTATCAGCTTCCTTTTTGTGTCCATCCTCTTCAAAACCTCGTCGTTGCTGGGATGTTCCGTCCATGGTATCCTCAGCATCCCTCTGTAGAACGACATTTCGATTGCTTTAAGTCTTTCCATCATCTTTGATGAAATTGTCCAGCATTCAGTGCCATATTGAAGTACAGACATCTCATAACAATCTAGTAAAATGGAAAAACTTGTTAATTTAAATTGTTTTTATTTGTTTCCTCTTCTTTAATGACATGCATTCGTACTTATGATTCTTGTTGTACTATTCTATTAATCTTGCTAAGTTCAAAGATTTAACAATACAATAGGGGAATTTCCATTGGTATTTTATTTTCAATCATTAACTTAAGTATTATGGTTCGTCATAAAGTAAAAATAGCAAAGTCGTAAAATTTTCACTTGTATTTCTATTTATTATTTTATTGCTGTTTTTGTTTGTAAAGGTTGATAAACCGTAAAAACAAAATCAATCAAATTGAAGTAGATAGACTAATTGGAGTAGATAGACTAAACTATCGCCCGGTTCACACTCCACCCACGTCTATTGAACAGGTGAAGAGAATCATCCCTTGTTCCTTGTTTAGGGTGTGGTTTCCGGTTTTCTCTTTTCCAATCTCTTCACTCTTACGTAGCCCCTTGCACATCAGTGGGGTTACCGCCTTGCTCAGGGTGATATGATTTTTAAAAAAAGTAGAAGTTGTGCATGAAATTATTAATATAGAAAATACATTGACCTGACGATCGTTTCTCAGCGCGAAACTCTTAGTTGCAAGTTTTTTTATTTGTGACGTTTATTAGTTTTACCATTTCTCTATCAACTTATCAAACATTGTGCGTAAAAATACCACTTTTCAAAAATTATATTGATTAGATATTTATTGAATTATACAAAATTATTTGTATTATCATTTTGGTCTTAGACCTGTTGTACATACGATCAGTATTTCAAAGTCTCTTTCATTGTCTTCTGAATACGCGTGACTCCATAATTGAGCAGATGGAGAAGCGTACCTGTATCAATTGCTTGTTTTTATGTGCATATCAGTCAGTTAAGTGCCATACGTGATACACGCTTGGGCGATCATGTCTCTTTCGATCCATGGCTAATTAGGTTTTTAATCCATGACTGACTAGGATTTTCCCGCATTAGGTTGCCATTACATTCTGCGGTAGACTGGTTGCTAACGAAGGCTATAGAACCCAATCTGTCCTGCTATTTAACCCATAGCTGGAGAGAGAAGGGATAGATGCATACCTTTCCCAAGGGTATTTGTGCGTAAGTGAATACAACGAATTCAACTGGAATTCGAACTCCGATTTCTTATTCTGAGCCAATATCGTTTACACCACAACGCACATTCGCCCATATATAAAAATTTAAATTTTATAAGAAAACAGAAGTGTTCAACTTTTGATCACTTGATCCATAATTCTTGATGGAGCTTCAATAACCCGAAGATTGAAAGTTGATTTTAACAGTTTTCAATTTTCGGGTTATAGGAAACTTCATAAAAAGTATTGAATTTTATTGCTCAAATGCAAAGATTCAAATGGTTAGGTGTGGCACATGGTTGAAAGTATGAGATACCTAGTGAGGATCGAACTCACCACTCAGTCGTAATTGATATAGCGAGACAAAGTTTGCTAGCCATTACTTCATTACTGTCGAAGTGTTCAGTTATGATTTTTTAAGGTGTAGCTTAGATCTGGCACAAGGCCGAAAGTATGAGGATCGAATTCACTACTCAGTCGTAATTGATCTAGCGAGTCAAGCTTGCTAAACACGTCGAGGTACCCCCACAAATGTAATGAACTCGACTGGAATTCGAACTCTGCTCTCCAATTTCTCATTCCGAAGCGCTATCCATTGCACCACTAAACATAGAAAGAATATTGCAGAAAATTTCTGTAATCGTTTTCTTTTTTTTTCTTTTTTTTTTTTTTCCAACAAGATCATTAATTTTCAAATGGCTAAATCATTATTTAAAACGATAAATATTCCGTAATTGTTCAAATATATTAATTATTTTGTGTTTTCCTACAGGAGTGGGATATGCATCGAGGAATTTACAGTGTCTTTTAAAATCTTGCTTTGAACCTTTTATATAATTTATGAAATATTCGTTGCCCATTTATAGTTAATTCTCATCAAAATATTGATAATATAGCTAAATATTTTCCAAATGTTGTATCATTTGTGTTCCATTATCCTTATTACTGCTGAAATAGTTGTAGTTCTTGTTTGTGGATCTACCTTGCAAAGAAATGTTTATATGAGTCTTCGAGAACGTACACAAAAGGACATGTTTGTCAGATTTAGCCACGTTATTATCACAGTTCTTTTAGGCATAATTTGTATTTTTGTGTTGTCCTATTGTTCAATGTTTGGTGTACTCACCAACAAGAAGCGCTGCTGCTGAACAAGCAACACTCTTCTAACTATTTCTTCAAACGAAAAACAAACATTCTTTTATCTTGGCATCCTTCGTTATTGCATAAATTGCTAAAACAATTTGAGAGACGATAGAAGAATGGAAGAAAGACCATTTCACAGAGAGAAGAAAGAAAAGATAAAGAAGTAGAAAGAAGAAGAAAAAAAAAGAAGAATACTAAAATAAAACAGAGGAGGGGGACGAGAAAAGAAAGAAGGTTGTAGAAGCATGAAAGAAAGAAAGAAAGAAAGAAAGAAAGAAAGAATGTTCTATTAAAGAGAAAATGGGAATGAGAAAGAGAATTTTGAAACCAAAGCGAATGAGCAGGCTATAATAATAATAGGAATAATGATAAAGATCTTGAAATAAAAATCTAAAAAGTGTGGTATGTAAGGACATCAATAATTCCAGTTGTAATTGGAGCACTCGGATTGATTGAAAGAGGGTCTGATAGACTCATTGTATGAATTCCTGGTAGCCCAAACCTCAAAGTAATACAAAAAATGCACTTAAAAGTACAGTACACACATTATGAAGAACTTTATCGATGTACAAAGTGTGTGATCTTAGTTTTTTTTTTTACAAAAATGATCGGTGGAAAATGTCATGAAGCCATTTCTGATATTAGGTCTCTGGTTGGGATCCGGAAGGAAATGCGTAGTCAACAAAAATCGAATCAGTTGCCTAACCATAATCAGTTGAATGCGTCCCCTAGAAGGTTGGCACATTGTAAATCTCTATTAATACGGGGGAGTACTGACTGTACATCGTGGCAAGCTGTTGAGGGTTTTTTTCAAGTTTGGGAGTAACATCTAAATATTTGGGAACTAATCTGAGGTTGGGTTACCCGACCTGAATGTATTTCGAACTGAGTCCCATCTGCAAGGTTACGTGCTGCTTTTATTAAGCCCCGTTACCATGTCGCACACCTGTGGCTATGATGCGTGTGCTTGGTATGTTCTTATCAGACTGGATGTCATGGTGAATATACCGGGCTTCGCATATTTTTACTCCATCATCACTTTGTTGGCGTGCTGCTCTCTCACTCAACAACAACAACAACAAGAAACAATTGACTGACTATTGTGGAATAATAGCCAAACAAATTACAACAGATGACAACAAACATAACTTTGAAGTTGTTAGATTATAACGCAGTTGATTATCTTCTCACCACACAATGATAAGAGAAAAGGATTGTCGGCTTGCAAAACTATTAACGATACAGCCTCTCAAACTATCGACGATTTACAATGATAATGGACAAGGGTTGTCCGCTTGCAAAAATTTCAGCGATACAGCCTATCAAAGTATCAATGATTTTCACAGGCATGAAATATTTTCACAACGAATCAAGAACAATAGCAAAAAGTTCAACTCGAAATATCGTTACATAAAAAAATACTTTTTTGTTTTAATTAGCAGAACTACAAATCGTAAATAATTTCATATCCTGAAAACAAATTTATAAATAAATGCTGTCTGTCAATCATCACAGGCAACCTCTCCTGCCTCCCATAAGCATGGACCAAGAGAGTCTCCCTGAGAGCAATACACTGCGCCTCCTCTTCTGATCTCAAGTGGAACCACTACATTGACTCAATAGCTAAATTCACTACTAAGAAGGTTGGGTCACTGTGTCGGACCAAGATGTTTTTCCCGCCTGAATCCATCCTGCATATATACAAATCAACCATTCGTCCATGCATGGAATACTACTGCCATATATGGTCAGGCGCCCCTGCTGTTCATCTCAGTGTTCTTGACAGGCTCCAAAGGAGAATCAGTAATGTGATAGGTACCGACTTGGTGGCTCGACTCCAGACACTTCCCCACCGACGGGATGTGGCTTCCCTTTGTCTGTTCTATAAATACTTTAATGGCTTCTACTCCAACAAACTTAAGACACTGGTGGCTCTGCAACAGGTATTTACTGTGCAGCCAGATTGGCAACTGGGTCTTACCCATTCACAGTTAGATCAACCAAATGCAGACGACAATTCTACATCTTCAGCTTCTTTTCTCGCACTTTCCGCCTGTGGAACTCGCTTCCATATTCATGCTTTCCTGACGGTTACAACCTCCAGGAATGTAAATGCAATGTCAATACTCATCTCTTAACCACTTGACTCTAGTTCTTTCTTTACCACCCTGTATATCCTTTCCTTTCTCTCCACCTTTCCTTTCTCTCCACCTTTCCAACTGTCATCATGCCTGTATTCCCATCCTTCTCTTGCTCCTTTCTAACTGGTTCGTCTTTCTCTTCAATCTCTTCTACCTAATCTTTTTACTCTTATGTAGCCCCCTGCACATCTGTGGCCTTACCACCTTGCTCGGGGTGATACGATTAAAAGAAAATCTATTTAACAAAGTTATTTTGAGAATCACTCATTATCGAATTTATGAAAATTCGAATTCTTGTATAAAAGCCACAAATAGGAAACGTTAAAGGAAATTTAAAATTATTTAACGGACTTCATGATAATATATATAAAAAAAGTTGAAATAGCATTTTTTCTTAGTCAATGGAAATAAAAATGGCCATTGTATTTCGTAGTTGCCTAATCATAAATTAAATTCAAGCGATTTCTTCTTCTTCTTCTTCTTCTTCTTGGCGGCTCCAGGCATTGCTTTGTGACCCTTGCTACCTTATCAACATTTGCTTTTCTCTACATACATACATACATATATATACGTTACAAATTAAATTAAGCACAACTCACAATGGAAGGATGAAAGATTTTCGCGTATTTTTGGCATTCATCCTGGTGTCTTTTTCCTTCTTGTCCAAATCCATGAATTTATTTTGCTCATGCCAAATCTCGGAAAAAACACTATATAAAATTCACTATTTTTTATCCATAGATCCATTTATCTATTGAATGTGTTAAATCATTCAATTTGATTTTAAAAATTGTCGCAAAATTGTTGATTTACTTAAGATTGAATGATTTATTATAACATGTCTTTAATTTGTATTTAGTTACATTGTATTTATTTTTAATTTTTTACTTGAATTGTTCCCCTATATTTTCATAAAATTGTTACTTTATATGAATACTACCTTATAAAGATTGAGATATAGTAAAGTGAAGCCCGGCCTTTATTATTATACTGTCTGGAGTTGGACTAACTTAATAACCAGAATAAATGTTTTCCCTTCATTAATGATGCTAAATATCAACATATAATTAACTGGTTTATTACCAATAAAAAAAAAACTATACAAAAGACGATAATAAACGCATACACGGGGCAATGCAACAGATGACTACATAAAGCAATATAATAATTTGTACACTAGACACTAATGGAATACATTGCGTACAGAATGTAATGAAATAAATATATGCCAGAAGCAATGTGATAGATATACAGGATGTCTCAAAAGTCACCAAGGTATTTAAAAATGCCATAACATCTCAGAATTTTCATACGTTTTTATATTTTTTTTCAGAACTTAGATTAGCATAAGGAAATTAGCCATGGAAAACTTCACAACAGAACAAAGAACCAAAATCATGAAATTTTATTTTGGATTTTACAAGTTCATCATCTCGTATCCAAAAAGAATAATGTCGACACTTCCATGCCAAAAAACACTATTGGATTTCATGACTGATTGTAAATTCAACGTTTTAGCCAATATGATAGTGACTTGCCCCAATATGGATGATCATATACAGGCTGTTTGCAAATGAATCGTAAACATGTGCGATACTGTTAAAGAAGAACTGAAAAGATTGATTCACAAACACTCTAACCAGTTGAAGATATCGTAGATGTTCTTGTGTTGTATGCTAAGAGACAATTTGCACCTGTACCTATAAAACGTGCATTTTGTACAGAAGTTGTATCTGACATCAACAATGTTCATTAGCTGAATGACAAAGCTCATTTCCAGTTGAATGGATTTTGGTTCTTTCCTCAGTTGTGAATTTTTCCATGGGTCATTTCCCTATGTTAATTGAAGTCCTGAAATAAATAAAACAAAATTTATGGAAAATATGACCTGTTATGACATTTTTAAATACCTAGGTGACTTTTGGGAGGCCTTCTTATAAATATAGACAAAGCAATGTAATCAGCATATACAATTGCTATAAGTATAAGTTGTGATTTAGTGGGATTTGTCACGATAGAAAATATTTTACAGCTAAAATTGTTACAAAGACTACTTTCTGTAATTTACTAGGAGTGAGTCAAGAGTATTCAAATAAGTAAAATCAGTGGCCATAATCAGAATTAATATTTGAAAGAAAGTAAAAAACTGAAAAATATTTATATCTTGCGAGTGAACTATAAATCTTCTGAAATATGATGGCTTTGATTTTACCTCCCATTAGTGGAGCATTTAGAAGACTCCCGAAAGAAATTTAAAAAAGAAGATTTTATGTCACTTCATCTGCAGATACCTTTTGTGAATATACAAATGCAAATGCCAGAAAAGTCAAATGCTATGGAACAAGAATCTATTTTTCCTAAAGTTACTTTTCTTTGGGGATACAATGTCAGAAACACGGGACTGGAAAAAAAACCTTGGACAAGTTGTGACAAAACAATGTACTTTGAGATTATTAATTCAATACTACTCAAATCTGAAAAGTTATCTAAGTGATATTGCCATTGATAATAACAATTTTGCTATACATATTATTTTTAAAAGTATGTAGTTATACAGGAAGATACTAAGAATAGCATAAACCGAACATGTGAACAACGACGAAATTTTAGAGAAAATGGAACCATAAAAGACTTCGAATCAGAAAGAGACGATTGAAAATTGTAGGGCACTTTTTATAACCATTTCACCCAAAGTAAGGCCGTTGTACTGCTACTGGTGTGCAGGGGTTACATAGGAGGAGAGTGAAGAGAAAGAGGAACAAGTTATAGGGTGTGTCAGAGAATGGGTAAGAAAAGGATGAGAATACTAGAGTAATTGATGAAAGTAGAGTGGACGGAGAAAAGAACACGAGGGAAAGGATGTGAGTCAGAAAGAGAAGATAACAATTGACCATACGTTTAAATTCTTGGAGATCGTAGCTGTCGGGGAAGCAAGTATATGGAAGAGAATTCCACAGGCGGAATTTTATGTCAACACAAAATAAAATCGTTGGTGATGGTGGATGTTACTGTATTACCATCTTAATAACCTCTCTGAAGATGGCTCATGTGAGCCGAAAGCTTAGAATCAAATTAATAAAAAATTATCCAAATGTTGGAGAATTTTTGTCTTTATTTTCAACTGAAATTAAAGCCAAAATACGACGTTTAGAACGGCTCATGATTACACATAATAGACATTCATTGTCTCTTATATTTAACAGTATATGTTTAGAAAATTATCCGCTGCCTTAAACTTACTTTTAAGAATATTTCAAAGCTGATCATTGTCTAGTTGAGCCCCACCACCCCTCAGCCAAAAGATAAAATAATTCTTTTTCTCTTCTAGCGTTGTACACGTGCGTTTGGGTTTAGGATCAGCTTTGAAATATTCTTAAAAGTAAGTTATACTTTTGCTTTGATTTTATTTTGTTTTATTATTTGTGGCAAATTTTAAAATAGTTTTATGGTTGTTTGAACGGGTGTTCTTTACATTTTTTCAAAGAAATTTCTTTGACCGTTGAATAATTTTGTCCTTTTTATTTAAAAAAAAAAAAAGTCCTGTTAAATTCCTTGTTCGTTTTTTGCCTGGTCATTGTCTATTTGGCCCCCACCACCCCTCAGCCAAAAGACAAAATAATTCTTTTTCTCTCAATTGGGGTAGATAGACTAAACTATCGCCCGGTTCACACTCCACCCACGCCTAATGAACAGGTGAAGAGGCTCATCCCTTGTTCCCTGTTTAGGATGTGGTTTCCGGCTTTCTCTTTTCTAATCTTTTCACTCTTACGTAGCCCCCGGGACATCAGTGGCGTTACCGCCTTGCCCGGGATGATATGATTTAAAAAAAAAAATATATATATATATATACAAACATATGTATACAAATATATATATATATATATATATATATATATATATATATATATATATGCATGCATATAGGTAACTATATGTAAATATATGTATATATAAGTAGCAATAATTTTTATAAATATTGTTGTATTTAACCGACAAGTCGGTCTTTTTTCATTTTTTATTGTATTTTTCCAATTTTTGAATACTATGTATCAGTCACTCAGTCAAGTACCGTACGTG
This sequence comes from Ascarosepion bandense, assembly GCA_037127315.1. Taxonomy (NCBI): domain Eukaryota; kingdom Metazoa; phylum Mollusca; class Cephalopoda; order Sepiida; family Sepiidae; genus Ascarosepion; species Ascarosepion bandense. The sequence goes on from JBBBDQ010002398.1 coordinate 139,634, forward strand.
ATATACGTTTGGGCGATCATGTCTGTTTCGATCAATGACTGACTAAACAGAAGTTTTTTTTTCCAGCGGTAGGTTGCTATTTCTTTCTACGGTAGACTGGTTGCCAACCAAGGCTATAAAACCCAATCTATCCTGCTATTCAATCTATATAAATATTGTTGTATTTAACCGAGGTAGAAGAAATGCATTTATACTTTTCCTAAGTGTATTTGAGCGTAAGTGAATGCAACGAATTCAATTACAATTTGAACTCCCCTCTCCAATTTCTCGTTTTTTTTAGAAAGAAAGCTTAAAATTACTTAATTCGTGTCAATTTTGCATCCTTAAGAAAATAGTAGATTACAAGGTGCATTTTAGACACTTGATATTGTTTTATTACCGTAAAAGCAAAACTGCTTCGTAAGCAACAAAAAATATGTGCTCCGTACGATGAAGGTGCTTTAGCTGGCATAAATGACAGAAGTGGGTCGCTGAGTTGGTGATTGTAGCTTTATTGATGAAGAACGCTCAAGTCCCCCCCCTCCTACACACACACACCTCACTACAGATGACAACCAAATTTAACCCGCATTACACAACGCGAGAATTGGTAGAAACATTAAATTTATCAAAATCCATCATCCATTAGCACTTAATGAAGCTACGGTGTTTGGATACCACATGATTGAGTGAAAAGAATCTGTTGGATCGCATTTCTACCTGTGAATTTATAGATTCTAGGCACCATCAAGGAAAGTAGTTTGAAGCAAATTGTGACGGGTGATGAAAAATGGATCGTTTACAACAATGTTCAGTGAAAAAGACCCTGTGTTAAGTGACGTGAGCCAACTTTAGCCACCCCAACAGCAGGTCTTCAGATGCTATACATTTTGATGTTATTCATTTTGTGGGATTGGAAATGAATCCCGTACTATGAGCTTTTGTCAAGTAATCAGCCAATTGATTCTGAAAAGTACTGCTTGAAACTAGACGAATAAAAGACAGCAATTTAAGAAAAGTACCCAGAATTAGCAAACAGGAAAGGTATTATTTTTCCATCAGAATAATGCCAGATATCACGTTTCATTGGTGATCCGGCTGAAATGTTTACTCACCAGACATTACTTTTAGACATTACATTAGTTTTAATTTCTCATAAAAATCGGAAGGAACTTTCCGGACAACTCAAATGCCCCGTGGAACAGAGTCTCAAGATGATGTTTCCCCGATCACCACAATCTTAACCTGTTCAAGTCTAGAGTTAACAGTTATGCTCCCCTCCTATTCATATATAATTAACTCTTAATATAACCCTCGACCTCGAGTTCTCTTCCCAGGCCTTGTACAGGGTGAACCTTACTGTAAAAAAAAAAATAATTTTCTAAGCACCGCTTAGATGTGGCACAAGGCTGAAAATATGGGGTACCCAGTGAGAATCGAACTCACTACTCAGTTGTAACATGTTCAAGCGAGAAAAGCTTGCTAACCATTACACCACGTTGAGGCGCCTTATTTTCTAAGTGCTGCTTAGATGTAGCACAAAGCCGAAAGTATGAGGCACCCAGTGAGGATCGAACTCACTACTCAGTTGTAATAGGTTTTAGTAAACAAGCTTGCTAACCATTACACCATGACGAGGTGACCAGATAGATAGATAGATAGATAGATAGATAGATAGATAGATAGATAGATAGATAGATAGATAGATAGATAGATACTAACATTTTCCTTATTTTCTTACTCCACGAACGGATTTTCTTTTCTTTCGTAGACTCAGCCTAACTCGGATGTCAGATGAAACAAAAAGACAAACACACGCGGGTACACATACGCAAATAACTCAAATGTTTCCTACTGTTTCTACTTTCGATATTGCCTGGTTGTAATTGCAGCTTACAAACCCAAGCTATGTACCTGTTTGCAACTCAACTGTGTAATTAACCTATTTGAGCTACGATTTCAGCTTAACTCTTGATATTTCAGCTCAGTCGATGCGAATTTTTTTTAGTTTCAAAATAACCTCTCAATTGATTCAGCATGGTCCTGGCGAAGCAACTAAAAGACAGGATCCTTCGCATTGACTCAATGGTCCCCACTGTGGTCTACTCTTTTCAGCGTAATTAATTTGTTAATCTTTTCTTTTCTTTTTTCTTTTTTTACTTCTAAATACTCTTTTGAAAGTCAATTTACGCCTGGTATTTTATATAAAATTTGATAATGTTTGACAAAATGAAAACCAAATTGTTTTTTACGGGGTGTGTATTTTCCCCATGAAACTCTCGTGATTATTTTCCATAAATTACCTCTCATGAGTTTTCCCATAAATAATTATCCTCTCATAATTTTTTCCATAAATATACTCACGTAATTTTTTTCTCATTAGTATTATAGTGGGTTGCTTATCTATTATTTTTCCGGTTGTAGTGGGAGTCCGTTCTAGAGATGGGTCAGTTGTATACTGTTGCAGGTTAAGGGAATTTGGCATTGTTGTAGATAGCCCACTATAAGTCATAAAATGATTATAAAATCAAGAAAAGCAATTTGAGTAGAAAATAACATTTTTATAGATACACATATCAATGATTTTACAATTAAAGTAATACATGAATATAGGTCCAACGGAGGTCAAAATGTCCATGGCAAATAATAAGCTGAAAGAGATTTAAGGCTTAGGAATGTGGGTAGCGGTAAGTGAGGAATGTCTTTGATGTAGTCGCTCCTTAGGTCAGTAAGTAGTTTTGAGACAGGGAAGAAAGAAGGAGAGGTGAAGGGACGAGCGTAGTAGCCACTTGACTTGGTCAAGGGGATATTGATTACTCTGGCCTGTCACCGTCGGTCTGTATGCTGGGTGCTTTTCTGTCTCGGCTTTTTGTATAACAGCAGCTCGTTTGGGATTTCACACTTGAATTTGATTCTGGGCTTCCCATTGGCTGATGAATAAAATTCACGTAGGCTCGCGAAATGGAAATTTAATATTTGATTAATTTTTATTTTTCAACCGGAACATCTGCGTGAACCCGGATGCGCAACGATGACTTTTGGTCATTTTCCTTTTTGTCGTGAGAGAGCAAACATCCGGTTCATCGCTTTTTGCTCGGCCGGTATCACCACAGTATCCTCTCATGATTTGTTCCCATAAATATCCTCTCATGATTTCTTCCCATAAATATACTCGCATAAGTTTTCCCCATAAATATCCTCTCATGATTTGTTCCCATAAATAACCTCACATGATTTTTGCCATAAATATCCTCTCATGATTTTTGCCATAAATATACTCGCATAAGCTTTCCCCATAAATATCCTCTCATGATTTGTTCCCATAAATAGCCTCTCATGATTTGTTCCCATAAATATCCTCTCATGATTTTTCCCATAAATATCCTCTCATGATTTTTCCCATAAATATCTTCTCATGATTTCTTCCTATAAATATCCTCTCATGACTTTTTTCAATAGATATTCTCTCATGATTTTTGCCATAATTATCCTCTTATGCTTTCTTCCCATGAATATGTTGTCAAGATTCTCTCTCAATCTCTTCTATCTTCTTAATTCGCTCTCTTTTATTTTTCTCGTTATTTAATAATGCTTTCTTTTTCCTATATTATTTCACACTCAGTAACCCCTTGCGTCTTAATGGTTTTGTTGCCTTGCTTGGAACAAAATTATTAAAACACACACACACAAAAAAGAAAACACATAAATAAAATCTTGTAAAAGCTTGTAAAAGATTGTAACATTTAATATCTCCAAAAACAAACTGGTAATAATTCATCCTCACCAAAGAGACTCGGCAGTTTTACTTATCAGGAAAAATAGTTGTTTTCTGTAGTAGGTCTTTTACCTTGAACGCCTATTGGGACTTGAAAAATTAACATATAATTTCTATTGCAAAAAAATTCTGGAAAAAGTAAATGTTCCTTGTATCGCTCTAGAAAGAACCCGACTCTTCCTTTAGTGCCAGATCTTTACAAGAGTCAAATCAAACTAAAAAAAAAAATGGAGTGCTGCTCCCAAATCTGAGTTAGCGCTGTCCAATCAACACTTCCCAGCATTGTTAAAGTTCAAAATTGTTTAGGTGGTCTTGTGGGTGATTAATTATTTTTCCCTCTACAACTTCTCTCCCATCCAAGGGTTTTATGCCTCTCACTACTTTTTCGCTATTTCTATGGCAAAAGCTATGATGAACTAAATTCATTATTATTATTACAATTATTTCTTCTTCCTTTGATTTCTGTAGCATATTCTATTGAAATGGTGGGGGGAATATTAATGTATATTGTGGGTTCGGTTAAAAGCGATTAGAGATTAAGGAGAATGGACACCAAGCGACAACAAATCTCACCGTAAAAATGACGAGAGATGCTCATTGAGACATAAAACCAAAACAATTTGATTCAAATAAAATTTTACTAAATATTAAGGCTGTGTTGGTTTGTGCGCTCGGAAAAGGGGACAAGTAACTCATTTTTCCTAAATAAGGCTCAATGGTAATTTTTCCTAAATAAGGCTCAATGGTAATTTTTCCAAAATAAGGCTCAATGGTAATTTTTCATAAATAAGGCTCAATGGTAATTGTAGAAAAAGATCGTTTGCAATCAAAAATCAATCAAATAAAATGAAGTACCTATTATAAAGACTTCTTTAAGGGGTACGTTTTCCTATCCGCTTCTTTGAGTCTACGCTCGGTCAGGTTTTCAGATATTTTGGAATCTGCCTCGTTTCCCACTCCTGCAGGGATTTTAATAGCCAAAGGTCGGCTTCGATTTACTCGAAAAATATTGGTGGTCAAGACAAGAAATTCAGATTTCAACCGGCTCGAGTAGCCATTGGTTAAAAAATCATGTTTATCAAAACAATTTATTATTGTAGTAGAAAGAGACTTTTTCAACTGACGCCCCCACCCCGACTCCTTGTTGAAAGGGGTTTTGCACGCAGTGTGGTAAGGTTCAGGTTTCAGCAATTGTTTTATTCCTTTCATTCTTTCCCCCAAACTACAGCGAGCCAAAATTTCTTCTTCTTCTATGTGCCCTGTCCCTTCAGGACGTATGTGATTATGGCTTTTCACGTTTTCCTATCCCTTCTCCTGTTACACCATGCAATCCTCGTTCCGTCATCCACCTGATTAGGGCCTTCAAATATGTTATCCGCTGCTTTCCCCTGTCTCTTTTTCCCTCTATCTGGCTTGTTAGTATCAGATTCTCCAAGCCCTCCTCCCTCATTGCGTGTGTCAAGGAACTTCAGCTGTCTCTTCCTGATGCTCAGTATTAATTTCCTTTTTGTTTCCATCATTTCCAAGACCTCATCATTGCTCACATGCTCGATCCATGATATTCGCAGCATCCTTCTGTATAACCACATTTCAGTTGCTTCAAGTTTTTCTTTCATCTTTGATGATATTGTCCAGCATTCACTGCCATATTAAAGGACGGACAGCACGTAGCAATCCAGTACTCTCTTCCTTGTTTCTAGTGAAATTGTCCTGTCCGAAATTTTTTAACAATACCATTTCCTTTTGGTCCCAGCCAAAAGCCTAAGGTCCGAAATTGCATCATGACATTTTCACCAAACATTTTTGTATCAAAATAAGAATAAAACAACCTAAGATTATATACATTTTACGTTGATAAAGCTCTTCGTAAGGTGTGAGTTGAGCTTTTGAGAACAATTATTGCATTTCTTTAAAGCATAGGCTACCGAGAATCACTTTAGTCTATCAAAATCTTTTCCAAAAGATTCTGATAGACAAAAATGATTCCTGGTAAGGCTCCAACCACAACTGGTATTATGTGCCAAAATTTATTTTATTATTATTTTTTTCCTTCTGGTAAGCATAAAGGCATTTAAAATCTAATTAGGTCATTCTTTAGACTGCAGTGAAATAATTTTTTGTGGTTGTTAATGGAAATACATTTGCAAATGCTGATTGTTTCATTTTATGACGTTCTTAATTCTGTGTGTTTTATATAATATTTGCTTCAGTTTTATAAAGCATTGTAATTTGTTTTAAATGCTAATGAAAAACATTGCAATATTTCTTTATATAATCAATTTGTTTAAGCATTTATCTTTGTGGAAATACCGTATGAACGTTTTCCGACAATGCGATGTTATAAAGATTTTAGCTTGAATTAGTTGATGCCAAACTCTCTTTCAAAGAGACTTGTTAAACTTATCCTTTAAAGCTCGAATTTTTGTTATCTTAATAAGTTGAACATAACATGGAGATTTACTTTTTCCTCAAACGTCTAAATGATCGAGTAATGTGTAATTAAAAGGATTTAGGCCATGCAACAAACCAAATGGACATTCATCATCGCTAAGTCTCTATTTAGGTTCTTATTTGCTATTGACTAAATCAGTATTTAGAGAAAGAACTCATTACAAATGAAATAATCGGAACTGAAAACTTGATATTTGATTAACAGTTATTTCAATAAAAGATAATTTCTACTGATATTTCTAATGGATATAGTTAAGGTAAGTATTTTTCAGTAATATAATATATGGTTAAAATCTCGGATATCTCAGGTTTCGTATAAAACATTGCGGCAGATTGCCAAACATTTGGTTTTCAACTACATCTGACTAGTACTAATTAGTAGCAGTCTCGGAGATAATATGAGTGGAAAAAGGAAGAGAATTGTTTCAGTCTTAGGGATGACTCACTTGTAGTATTTGGCACTTATGTATGAGTGAAAGATGAGGAAACAAAGGAAAGATAGAAAACTGAGAGGGATTTACTAGTTAACTGGGAAGAGTTATTCGCTTTATTAACTAAAAATAAAAACAATTTATGCTTATTCTCGACATTAACTTCATTGAAAGAACCTCTTTTAATTTTTACTTTGGCCAACTTGTGCATTATGGTGCAATGGATATCTACTCCGAACGAGAAATCGGGTAGCCGAGTTCGAATTCATTGCGTTCACTTACGCGCAAATACCCGTGGGAAAGGTATTAATCCGTTTCTTCCCCCCAGTTATGGATTAAATAACAGGACAGATTGGGTTCTATAACCTTGGTCGGCAACCAGTCTACCGCAGAAAGCAATCGCAACCTACTGCGAGATAACGTTCTGCCCAGTCAATCATATCTCTTTCGAGACATGATCGCCCCAAGCGTGTATCACGTATGGCACTTGACTGACTGACTGATCGGTATTTGCAAGCAACCTTTTAATTTTAGGTAACTTCACTAAATCGCTGAAAAAAGAAAAAAAAGAAAAAAAAAAAAGAAAAACAGAATAGTATGAAGAAAAAAGGCAAACTTAATAAAAATAATCATTTTTCATCAAAATGTTTATGTTATTAATAAGAAGAAAATCAAAGTACTTTTTAATTATTTTTCAGAATTTTTTAATCCTTTCTAAAACGTTCGAAATTTTAGTAAAATCGTTTTCTGATTTTAGTTAGCGGATAACCAACTCGTTACGAGAGTTTACAGTAGATGGAAAATATTAAGAACTCAGTTTTTTTTGTTTTTTTTTTTGTGAAAAACACATTAATGTTGAAATTCTTGCAAAAATCAAATAATTGTCGGATTTTAATAAAGCTTTCAATATTTTTTCATAAATGAATAAAATTATTTTTGAAATTATTATTTTTAAAAAATCTTGGTAAAAATATTTTTTACATCTGTTACACTTCCCCATTCAATGTAAATTCATGAAATTTTAAGAAATTAAATTTAGTTGTGAAAATTGCCTTTATTAGTTAAACGCAGAACTCATTGGGGAATGTAACTCATCTATTTTTTTTTTCAAGCATTTTGCCTTTAGTTCAAAAAATATATTTTATTTTTGCAAGACTTTTAAAACTGAGAATTAACTTTGGCTTACAAACGTGTCGATCGCTCAAAAATAGCCGAAAATTTAAAAATTAAAAAAAAAAGGACCAAAAGTTTTTATTCTAATAAATATAATTTCTGTTTTAAATACACCAGCGTATTTTGCTTACTGGAAATAGTAAATTTAATCATTTAGCTTTCAATTAAAACTAAAATTAAAGTTGCAAGAAAACTTTTTCTTTTTTAATTCAGTTTAAAAGTTAGTAATCGAAAATGATTAGAGGTACTTATTTATAATTATGTCCTTCAAAAATTGTTTATCTTTCTCAGTAAAGAACTATCTTTTTCGATCGTCCGCGGAATTTTAACAAATTTTTTCGTTAAAAAAATTCTTCAAAGAGCAGAATAACTGTTCAATGAAAGTAAAATATCTGTTAAATATGGCGGATCAGTAGAAGCTTGTGTGTTGTGGTGAATGGGAAATCGGAGAACCGAGTTCGAATTTCAGTTGAATTCGTTTCATTCACTTACACACAAATAATTTTGGGAAAGCTATTCATTTCTCCTCCCTCCCTCCAGCTATGGGTTGAATAGTAGGACAGATTGTGTTCTATAGTCTTGGTTCACAACCGGTCTACTGCAGAAAGTAATGGCAACCAACTGCGGGAAAATCTTCTGCCTAGTATGTTATGTCTCGAAAGAGACATGGTCGCCGAATAGTGTATCACGTATGGCAATTAACCGATTGAGTACAAGCTTAGCAGTCAACCTAGAAAACTTTTGTTTGGTCATCAAAGTATTTGTTAGAATCAATGGTTTAGTTCTCTAAAATGAGCACATGGTACCTGGCTCTCTTTCAATTTCATCATCTACATAGTATCATCATTTTTAGAAAAAACAGCTTCTGGTGTGATTAGTAGTGTTTCATTTTAATGCTCGATAGTCTATTGTAATTTATGATGTTGTAAAGTATCCATTTAGCATTATCCATAATCATTTGTTTAAAAATAGTATCTCCGGTTGTTTCTTTTTCAAGCTGACGTAACATATCAAAGCGTCTAACATAACAAAGTTGGTGCAAATTATTTTTCATACATGTGGAAGTCATACGTCAAAGCGATTAACATGACAAATGATTTTCAGTGTTTAATTCGAATATCTTGAGCAGGTTGGTGTTGTAGCCAGACATAAAGACTCTAAGAAGGAATAGAGTAAATAAATATATTTAACAAAGACAGTAATCACAACCATATACTAATGAGAGATTATTAGTGTGACTGCTAGTCCAGCTGTCAAAGTTATCTGCTAGAATAGATTCCGCTCTCTTTACAAAGCAGAGCTGCTGTTTATATATAGTTTGTAAGAGTTCATGTGTCATATGAGTAAGTCATCATAACACCCCACCTCCTAAGTATCGTCACCCCACCTCCGTAGGAGTCTTAATATTTTTCTTTTTGGATTCACGACGTGAAAATCAGTCATTTTTCTTTTCCTCCGTAAACGGCGCTGTTCCGGGACCGCTGGCGGAATTGGCATCTCAAAATTATTGTAAATGACATCCATCACTTTTGTTTCATGAGGACCGCTGTCAGCATCGTCCGACAGGCGTTTCCTGATTTGTCTTTTGTAAGTGAATTGGGGACCTTTAATTATATAGGCTATATTTCCTACTCTTTTGTCAATTGTACCCATTTCCCAGAAACATTTATTACCCCGGAACGCCCGGAAAAAACTTTCTTTCTAGGTTGGTAGTGTTTTGTAGGTACCGAGTTTGTTTGTTTGTTCATGTTTTGTTTGTTTGGGAAGTATCTTGTCGAACACAGACCTGATTTTACGCGCAACCATTATCTCGGCTAAGGGTAATGATGATTGTATGATGTCGTTGGGCGTGATTATATACACCTGAAGGAACTGTTGTAGGGCTTTTTCTGTGGCTGTGCCGCTAGATTTCTTCAGAGCTCTTTTTAGCGTGTCAACGAAGCGCTCGGCCTGTCCATTGGAGCTTGGGTGATATGGAGCAATCGTGATATGATTGATCTTATTAAAATCCTTAAATTCACCGAACGTTGTGTCCCATTGTTTGACACTAAACAATTGGCTACCACAAATCTGGCGAGTAGTTCGTGTAGGAAATTGATTTTCACTTCTGTAGTGGGATTTCTACATCTAAGAACTTCAGGACACTTAAAAAAAACTATATACTACTATAAAATAGCAGAATCTGTCTAGCGGACCTGCAAAATTTACATGAATTTGAGACCATGGTCGGCCTGTTTTTGGCCAAAGACTATATTTGATCGGAGGTGCCTAAGCTGCCAAGGCACTACCTTTACAAGATTTTACCATATTTTCAATATCCTTATCCATGTTTGGCTAGTATACATAACTGCGCATAAGGCTTTTCATTCTTGTAATCCCTGGATGACCAGCATGGAAATCTTTCAGAATTCTTCTTTGTAGTGTTGTGGGAATGACGACTCGCTCACTATATAACAGTACTTCGTCGCATAAAGAAAAAATATCTGAAGTCTGTTTGTCATTTTCAAGAATTTCGATTTTGGTTTGCCTGATAAACTCATCGTTTAGAGCCGGGGTTTTCAAACTGTGGTCCGCGGTTCACAGGTGGTCCCCAAGGATAATATAGGGGGTCCGTAGATTAACTCATCACGTGAAATTCAAAGTATAAATTTTCAATGTCTGGATATTTATTTTTACTTATTAATGTTATCAAATGACAAAAGCTTGCACTATTGCCCATTACATGTCAGCGTTATTTATACAAAAAAATTATTTTACACATGCAAGAGCTTGATGTTCAAATTTACTTTTTTTTTCAGGGTGCAAGTGTCACCCATGGATAAATTTTTAAAACGGAAACCTCATAATGAAATCAACACAGAATAGAGACGAAAGAGATTGTTCTAAAAAACAAATTAAGAAAGTATGATGTGGAATATATTCGATTTGGATTCATTGAAAGTGTATCTAATGCTAACAGACCACAGTGTTTACTTTGTCATAAGCTGTTGTCGAATGAAGCCCTGAAACCAGCTAAATTACAGCGACATTTAACAACACTACACCATGAATTTACCACATAACCAAAAGATTTTTTTGAAAGAAAAAGAGATGCATATTTAAAGCAGGTAAAAACATTTGCAACGTCAATAACATCAAATCATAAACATCTTATTTAGTGGCACTGAGAGTAGCTTGTAATAAGAAGGCCCATAATATTGCTGAAGAACTTGTTTTGCCCTGTGTAATAGACATGTGTGCGGCAGTATTGGATGAAAAATGTGCTGCGAAATTGAAAGCTGTGCCACTGTCAGATAACACAATTGAACAAAGAATAAAATATATGTTAGAAGATATAAAATCTCAGTTGATTGACAGACTAAAAACGGTCTTTTTTGCATTACAACTTGATGAAAGCACAGATATTACTAGTAGATCTCAACTTATGATGTATGTACAATATTGCTAGAAAAATGAAATGCTTGAAGATTTTTTATTTTGCCATTCTATGCCCACTAGAACAACCGGCGAGGAAGTTTTTAAAGCATTGAACTCTTTTCTTCTTCAATCGGGCTTGTTATGGAGCCAGTGTATTGGCATATGTACATATGGGGCGGCTTCAATGACTGGTATTCACTCAGGTATTGTAGGGCATGTTAAGAAAGTAGCACCAAATATCACTGCAACACATTGCATGATTCATCGAGAGGCCCTGGTTGCCAAAAAATGGATGCTTCTTTGGCGAAGTCTTGTTATCTTGTATTAAAGTGGTCAATTTCATTAAAACCAGACCACTGTATAGTCGTTTGTTTGCAATACTGTGCGGTAAGATGGAAGCTGAACATTCAAGTGTGTTGTTTCATACAAAGGTAAGATGGCTATCACGAGGCAAAATAATTCCGCGTTTATTTGAACTTAGAGAAGAACTGTCGATGTTTCTACGTGATTATAATGCTGGACTGGCTTCGATAATGGCTGATAAAATTAGGCTTTGCAAAGTTGCTTATCTACAGATATATTCAACAAACTTAATGAATTGAATTTATCTCTACAAGGAACAAATTCAAATCTCTTATTTAGTCATGACAAAATTGAAGCCTTTAAGAAAAAATTAAACATATGGACTACAAAAGTTAGTAAGAAAACTTTAGATATGTTCCCCACACTGGACGAATATCTCAGAAATAATGGTTCGGTAAATATTGATTTGATAATTGTATATGTTAAAAGACTTGCTGAACATTTTTTACAAATATTTCTCGAAAGATGTTCCTGGTAATATTGAAAATTTTGACTGGATTAGAAATCCGTTTAATGTTGATATAGATAATAGCATGCTCACAGGAAAAGAACTGGAAGAACTGGCCGAAATTTCAATCGACAGAACTTTAAAAATCAGTTTTATGCAGCAACAACTTTCGAAATTCTGGCTCACCGTAGCCTTGGAGTATCCATTGTTATCTCAAAAGGCAGTTAAGATTTTGTTACCGTTTGCAACAACATATTTATGCGAAGCTGGATTTTTGGCACTAACCAATTTGAAAAACAAATACAGATCCAGACTTTCTCCAGAAAGTGACTTACGTGTAAGGTTATCAGTAATATCGCCAAGAATCGACAATTTGTGTAAAGCCAAACAAGCACATTCTTCTCACTAAGTGTGTTTTAAAAAAGTGTGTAATTGACAATAAAACTATTTGTAAAGTTCTATTACTGTTTTCATTTATACGAAATTTTAATTTTTGAATAAAACAAAAAAGTTACATGGAGTTCTCTTACTGTGTTGAATAATGTAATTTTACATTTTCCTTCTATTCGGAGAGAAGCAATCACAATATCTTCAAGAGGTTCTCTGTTTTTCGGGATTAATCTGGATATTCTGTCGACATGACAGAGTTTTTTAGACGGTAGGAACTTCATTTTAAAGTTATAATTTAAAAGGATTGTTCCCCATCTCCGCAGTCTATTTGCTGTATCCATAGGCAGACCTTTTTTTAGAACCGAAGATTATCAGTAACGCTTATGATCCGTTTGCAAAGTAAAGTGTCTACCGTGAATGAACCTGTGAAACTTCGTTACTGCGAAAATAATCCCTAACGACTTCTTCTCAGTTTTCAAGTAATTCTTTTCTGCAGGAAGAAGTGTTCTCGATGCATGAACTATTGGTTCGTGAGATCCATTTGGCATCTTGTGCATAATACATGCGCCAATGTCATACGATCTGGCGTGGCTGGCAACTATAATGTCCAGGTCTGGGTTATAGTAGATGAGAAACAAGTCTGACGTCAAAACTTCCTTTATTTTGACGAATGCTTCTTGGCATTCAGATGTCCACTCCCAGTCCTTGTCTTTTTTCAAAAGTTCGTTTAGCGGAGCACGTATGTTGTGCATATTTGGTATAAACATCTGGTAGTAATTTGCCAATCCTAAAGAAAACTAACTAAAAAAAGTTAAATATATTTTCGGGAGCTGGCATGTCCTTGATTGCTGTAGTCCGTTCTGGATCTGGTCTTATGCCATCTTTATCGATGATGTGTCCCAAGTAATTAGTTTTTTTCATAAAGACGCTGCATTTAGATTCTTTCAGTATCAACCCGTACTCCTGAATTCTTGAGAAGACTTTATGAACATGTTCCTCGTGATGTTCTACATTTTGAATGATAATTAATATGTTTAATATGATAATTTAATATGCAACCGCGAAGTCAAAATAGCTTTGCATAATATCCATCACTTCTTTACCTCGAACGGTAGACGTTCGAACTTGTACAACCCACGATGATAAAGAGCAACTTAGAACATTCTTCTCCACAGGTATTTGAAAATACGCGACACCGAAGTCGATTTTTTAAAAAAAGCTTCCCTCCATTTAGTTTCGTGAAAATTTCTTCCGATCTAGGTAAAGAATAATGATAGTCTTTGAGTGACGCATTAATCCCCGTCGAGAAATCGGGGCAGACCCGGATCTCTTTCGATTTCTTCACATAGACGGTCAGTGAATGAAGCCCATTGACTGTACACAATTTTCGACAAAACACCAGTTCTTTCTAGTCTGTCGAGTTCTTCATTTATTTGTAGAGGCAAAAGGCACATTCCGCTTTTTCTTAAACACTGGCTGGATATATTCTTTTAACTAGAATTTTGCCGTCTTTTTATTACACCGACCGGCCTTCAGAAAAAAAGCTTCCAGAAAAGTTTCTTTTAAATCTTTTATTAGATTATTTGCCTCGGCGGTCAAGTTTTCGAGTTTTTGGTAAAAAGAATTAATTAACATGTCCCACAACTTAAATTTGTCCATCCAGTCGGTGCTAAATAAATTGTCTGTGTTCTTTAATACGAATTTCTTTATTTTTAGCGTCCTTCCTTGAAATGTTACATTTCTGATAAGTTCTTCCGTAAACTTGATTTTCTCCCCTGCCACAGACTTGGCCATTTGATTAGTTCTTAGCAAAGTTGGTTTTCCCAATTTTTTCCAAGTATGTAGATTTATGATTGTTAAATCAAAACCAGAATCCAAATGCAGTTTAATATTTTTATTTAGGATTTGTACTTGCACGTATTTTCTAATGTTTAATACGTCTTGTTCATCTGCTTTTGTGTTTTTGACGGAGCTATTTTTTTTTCTCTCGACAATGTGAGTTCTTGTGTCCGATACGGGTAAAATTTAAACATTTTTTTATTTCGGTAAGGGTAGCCTTTATACCAATGTAATAATCCAAAACTGAAACACGGGTTAGGGAGCAAATTGTCTTGTTTTTTTTTATAAGTTTGATTTAGAGGGAGAATCAATTTGTTTTGTTTTTTCTTTTGGCATACTTTTCTTATGTGAGCAATGCCAGATTCTTCGATATTTTTAGAATCTGCTTACAAATCTCTGACAGTCTTCCGCTATTTGTTGGAGAGTAAGGTTTGGCTAATTTTCTAATTTATTTAGAACTTTACGTTTAATTTCAGCGTCTTTAGCTTAAATGAGTTTCTGAACAAATATCAGACACTTGAATTATTTTCACTCAATTCTAAAATTTTTAAATCGTCTCAATGCTTCTTCACGACCGACGCGAACGTAGTGTAATCTTCACTATCCTTTCTGGTTAAATTCATGCACTTCCATCTCTTATGAAAGAGTGAAGTTTTAGGACTAAAACGTTCTGTTAGATGTTTAACCGATTCAGTGAATGTCAATTCGCTTGTTTTACGGGGTATAATATAATTAACAAATTTGGTGTGCTCTGTGGTGTCCAGTTTTCGAAGAAGGCGAACTTTCTTAAAGTCCGACCAGTTTATGCAATCTGTGGTGTATAAATCCTCAAATTTTCTAAAATAGGAGACGAAAGTTATATCCTCGTCCGGAGAATATGTAAAAGTGTTTATTGCACCCCAGATCGTGTTTTATGAGAATGCATTTTCGCTTTCACTAATTTGTCCCAGTTTGCCAGTTTAAGCAAGTTTCTTTGCTCTTGTTGGGTATGAAGTAGAGTTTCTTCGAGTTTCTGATGTCTGAATTAGTTCTTTTTTTAAATTCAAGCCGTTCTTTTTCAACTTTCTTCAGTATTTTAAGCCGTTCATTTTCAATTTGCTTTTGAATTTCAAGTCGTTATTTTGTATATCAAGTTGGGATTGCTTTATTTTTTTTATTTTTTTTTATTTTTTTTTTTATTTTTTTTTGCTACTCAAGATGCTTCTCTTGCCATTTAAGCTCCCATTAGTTTTACTTTTCAAGTCGGAAAAATCGAGTATAATGTTTATCCATGTCAGAGTTGTTTGCTGAAATAGATTCTGCTCTCACTCCCTGCTCTCTACAAAGCAGAACTGCTGCTTATATATATTTTGGAAAACTTCATGTGTCATATGGATAAGTCACCAGAACAATTGGTTACCTACCGTACCATATAACTTTGATTATTTCCAAGTAATGTCTAATTTAACATTACCATAAGAGAATCAAATCAAGTCCTAAACATTAAAAAAAACACAATTCTTTTTTAATGTATTTAGTTAAAACTAGATGCTCTTTATGTCATCTAGCAACAAACGAAACAATCTTTTTTGTCAACCCAATACTGTTAGTTGATAATGTGATCGCTGAAGCTATTTCTGAAGAAGCTTCATTAAATTATTTAAAACATATTACAAAATTTACGACTTCAAATTTTTGTACAAATTCTCACAAAGATAACATCGAGACTAATTCATGACCCCCTCCAAAAAGAGTTTTATAACTTTAAGATGGTCCCAGTGCGCTACCGGTGTTACCAAACATAATTCAGTGAAGAAAACTGTTTTAACCATTTCACCCCAAGCAAGGCGATGAATGCACTAAGACTCAAGAGTTTACTGAGTAAAAACAAAAATTGAGAAAAATTATTATTAACGAGAAAGAAAAATAAAGGAAGAGAAATTAAGAAGACAGAAGAATTGACGATGTATTTAATTCTATAAGATAAAAGTTGATTGGAAAGCAAGAAGCTGGAAGAGAGTTCTACAAGTGAGAGAAAAAACTGTTAGCGTAGGACTTTTGGTTACAACTAGCAATTTCAACTGTAAAAAGATAAAACCTAGCTTCCAAGCTAGTACTGTGCTTAAATTCGTAAAGTCAAGGTCAGTCAGTTAAGTGGCATACGTGATACACATTTCTCGAAAGCGACATGACTGACTAGGTAGAAGATTTTCCCGCAGTAGGTTGCCATTACTTTCAATGCTATAAAACCCAACCTGTTCTCCTATTTAACCTATATGTGGAGGGAAAAGAGACGGATTAATACCTTTCCCAAGGGTATTTGCGAGTAAGTGAATGCAACAACTTCAACTGGAATTCGAACTCTGCTTTCCGATCTCTCGTTCCGAGCCGAACCACAATGCACATTCAATCAAAGCGAAAAGCTTATCAGAACAATTACCATGAAAATATTTATAGAAAAGGCACAAGGAAGCTACGTTATGACTGTGCGGAGGTGACTGAATCCGAGATTCATTTTAGCCTTTGCTGGGATCTATTTTGTCGGTGTATAAATACAACTCCAGTTAGTTCTGTAAACAACTCAAAAGCATATATTTTATTAGGACCTTGAATACGTTCTCGTTGATTTTTCGTGAAAAGTAATGTTTTATTTACAAAATTTAGTTTGAAACTGAATGCCACTCAAAGTATTCTCTATCGCTAACCACTAAATTTTCCCATCTTTCTGGCAGAATTTCCATTCCACGTCGGAAAAACAACACGTCTTTTGAGGCTAACCACGAGTTCATCAATTTTTTGGCGTCTTCATAAAAATGCAAGTTCTGCTCAGCAAGGCCATGTGGCATCAATCGGAACAAGTGATAATCAAACGGGGTAATGTCTGGTGAATACAATGGCTGGGGTAGGACTTCCCATTTAAGCTTTTTAAGTAGGTTTTCACCCGTTTTGCAACATGTGGCCTACAGTTGTCATGTTGCAAAATCATATTGAAGTTTCTCTACTCGTATAGCGGCCGTTTTTTCTTCAATGCTCGGCTTAAACGCATCAATTGTAGTCGATAGCAATATTACGTGATGGTTTCGGTCGATTTTAGCAGCTCATAATAAACTACACCCAGTTGATCCCACCAAGCAGAAGCTTCGAACGATGGGCATTCGGCTTTGCCGCGGATGTTGGTGTATGGCCGGACTTACTCCACGCTTTTCTGTGCTTAGTGTTATTGCAGTGTATCCACTTTTCATGGCTGGTCACGATACGATGCAAAAAATCTCTTCTGTCGTTGAAGCAGCTGTTTACACATGATAAGACGTCGTTCGACGTCTCTCAGCTTCAACTCATGTGCCTTGCTTTTGAATCATGTCTAATGCTTTCAAATGTTTCGAAACTGTTATGTTATCAACTCTTAATTATTCTGCAAGTTCAGCTTGCGCTTGACATAAGTCTTCATTCAGCGATGCCTCCAATTCTTTGTCTTCAAACTTTTTTCGGTGCGCCAGAGCATTCTTTATTTTCAACATCAAGATCATTATTTTTTAAGCATCTAAACCAATCTCTATATATTGTTTCCAACAGAGCATGCTCGTTGTAAGTCTCAACAAGAATTATGTGTGTTTCAGCTGTAGGTTTCTTTTGCAGTAAAATTCCCCGCAAATACAGTGAAGAGCGAACTCATTACTCAATTGCAATGATCCTAGTGAGACAAGCTTACTAACAATTGCACCACGTCGAGGTGCCCAAAACGCCTTAAAAGAGCAACATCCATTAGTTACTCTTTTAACATTGAATGTAACAAGATCTACTGGCTTACATCTCTCTGGCCACATTCTCCAAATCGTATTTGGATGATTAATGAGTAATGCGTGATGGTCGCTTCCTTATATTAGTGTCGGTAAGCACATCAAACCATCTTTTAAAATTGTCACAGGTTTCAATTTCCGTTCTTCTAATTGGTTCAAAATAATCTTGAAGATGATTAGTTTTCTCAGAACATTCCTTCTTTTTGCATTACTCTGAACTAGTCATCATTTAAGTACCATACGTAATACACGTTTACATGACTGAGTGGGGAGAAGATTTGCCACTACTTTCTGTGGTAGACTGGTTGCCAACCAAGGCATTAAAACTCAAGCTATGCTTCTATTTAATCCATAGCTGGAGGGAGAAGCGACGGAGTAATCTTTTCCTAAGAGTATTTGCGCGTAAGTGAATGCAATGAACTCAACTGGAATTCAAACTTGGCTCTGCCGACATCTCATTCCAAACTGATATCCACTGCACCACAATTATATCCTTAGACATAGCGTCCTCATAATCAGGCTCAGAAACAAGGCTTATTAAAAGAATTTTACCCGAAAACCTCATGGATTGGAATGTCTTGGAATGTTTTCGCGCTTGGTAGTTGAAAGCGAAAGTTTTTTTCGCATAATTTATTGTAGGTACCTCCACATTTTTGCTAAAAATTCGCGATATCTCATTTTTAAAATGGATTTGTATAAATGAAAAAGCTTTTTTGAAGCTTTCATTTTAGCTTTAATTGAAAGCTAAAGGATTAAATTAACTATTTCCATTAAGCAAAATACTCTGTAATGTATTTTTCAAACAGAAATTATATTGATTGTAATCGATTTTTTAATCTTTTCAAAAATAGGTAATTAGCACCCTTTTTAGCCGTCTAAATTAGCACCCCTTTTAGCCGTTAGAAAAAAAAAAGAGTAATGAACTGTTATGTGATATCTATCTTAATGTATGGTAGTGAATTCAGGAGAATCTCCTTAAAGATGAAGAAGAGACTAGAAACAACAGAAATATAATTTCACAGAAGGATGCCAGGAATACCATGGAGCGAACATGTGAGAAACGACAAAATTTTAGAGAAAATGGAAACATCAAGAAGAGACAATTGAGATTTCTGGGGCACATAATAAGAAAGGAGGGCTTGGAAAATCTTATACTCACGGGACAGATAGATAACAAAGGGGAGTACAAAAGAAAACAACGCAGAACATATTTCGTGAGCTTGAGAAAATGAATGGTGGATCAGGGTTTAGGAGAAATAACAGAAAGACAAAGTTTATTAAAAGCTACACGGGACAGGAAGTTGTGGAGAGCCATGATCGGCTACGTTCTGAAAAAAGGAGAAGAATCACAGGGACAAAATAACATAGTAGTCAACAGATATCTCATTCAAACAGAGGACACCTGATGATGGCCAGTTGGTATTTAGCCGAAACGTTGTGTCTATAATTATCTGTAACAATCAAGATGAGAACAGCAGTATGAATAAATTAAAGTGAATTAAATAAAGATTCAGCGTTGTTTTGAATTTGATGGACCCGATCAATCTCGGTCAGTAGTAACTTACTAAGATTCGATTGTTTTTGTACAAGGTCGCAGGTAATGGGCACCCAGTGAGGATCGAACAATCTGGATCTATAGTTCTTTTTAAAGTTAATAAGATCAAGTCCTACCATAAATATACAGGGTGCAATGAGTAAATTGTCGCCATTTTAAATATATTTCTTTTTCAATTTCACGCATGCGCATTGTTTTTAATTTGATCGATTGTAGGTTCAGTTGAGGACCGTCTGTGAGAAAAAGAGCACCATGATGCAATTCACTCCGCCAGTTATTTGGAAACAGCATACTGTAATGCTTCGAATTCCCGATGGAATACGAACATTTCTCAGTATTTGGGTGTCATTCTAAGAACAGTGCAGAGGATTTTGAAAAGAGTTGGATTAGTCTAATGGTGATTACGAAGGTATGGCAGCTCGGAAAACTCACTCTGATCGTTCTGATAAGAACTCAGGAATTTAGTTGTGAGTGCACCAGACGGAAGCCTACATCAAGTGCCTTGAGGAGATAGTGCTGCCCGAGTCAAAACGATGGCTGTTGGGAGACTCTATGGCTGGCAACAACTAACAACAGGACACTGGAGATAGTGCTGCCCGAGTCAAAACGATGGCTGTTGGGAGACTCTATGGCTGGCAACTACTAACAACAGGACACTGCACCATGCCATACAATCAGGAGAATCCAATCATGGCTGTCAGACAATTTCTCCGATCACAATACCCCATACATCTGGCCACGTAACTCCTCAGACTTCAACCCCTTGATTATTATCTGCGGGGAGCAGTTTAGGGAAACCAACAAAACTCGCTGTAACACCAAAGATGAACTGAAGACAAGCATTATGGCAGCATTCACTCACTTAATGAGAAAACCTTCCTGAAAATTTGCAGGAGATTCCGAAGTTGTCTGGAGATCGTGGTGGTAGCCAATGGCGATTTTATTGAATAAATTTACTCTTTAGTATTTCAAGATAATTCTGTGCAATTTTTGTAAATATATTTGTTCAAATGAGATGTCAGTATTATTTTTATTTTTGTGTAATTTAGACAAAAATTAATTCCTCGCACCCTGTATATATCCTAACATTTTGCATCCATTTCGTAAGGTAGAATAAATCGCAAACTATTTTATGTTCAATAACGAACAAAATTCCAATTATAAGTTGGGCTGGTTGTTGGTTCAGAATACAATCTCTAGTTCTGATACAGCTTTTCAACTGCCCACATATTCTATACGTGTTCTTCATGAAACTTATTCAAGCTAAAGGTTTTGCTCAGCTCCCTTATCGTAACTTAGGCTCGTTTTATTCACACAATAAATAATACAAAAAAAAAAAAAGATATTATGCAGAAATGCTGTTATAATTTTTTTGCAGAAAATAGAAATGGCTTTTAAATTCTGGATAACATAATATAGCAGGAAACGTTGCTTCGAGCGCTGCCAAATGGCGCACTCGTAAGGTGAGCGTGCCATTTACTCACCGGATTCATAGAATGTAGCAGATTGGATTTCGACTACTTTTACATCACCGACATTCCAACAACAATATTCAAAGAATATTGGCATATTCGTGCATCGAACTGCTCGTGTGCGTGTAACAAAACATCCATGCGTACATAAAGTGGCCTGTCTGCCTGATATGCGAATCTATGCGAATTTATCCACTTGTCTATCACAGACCCTGTTCTTTGAGCGTCGGCTTACGATCTGTCTGTTTTGTTATGTGATCATTTTATTTTTATTTTATGTTATCTACCGAAGGACCTGCTTAGTAGAGATATCAATAATGAAGTATACACTTTCAGAGCCAGAAATCAGTATTCATTACTTAGTAAATACGAAGTATTGGAATATGACATACACAGTAGGTAGCTATTGCTATGAGAGACATTGGTTACATTAAAATCATCTTATTTCTAAATTGGGACAATCATGTACTTTTGAAAACTTAGATACCTAAGTGTGGTAGATATACGTCTTTAGAGACTAAGTGACTATATTTACAGCTCAATAAAATATATCTAGCAAATAATTGCATTTTTTGTCTCCTCTTTTGAAGTCGTGTGAGTGCTTTTAATGTGCACATATTTTTTTGTGGCTACATCACGTTGAAACACGGGTTCCCGTACAATCACTGAAGTTAAGCAACGTTAAGTCTAGTCAGAAGGGTGAGCTCTTGGGAATATCTGGTGCTGTAAACTTGGATGTGCGGGTGGTGTAATGAATAAGTGCTCGGAATTGTTAATCAGTTGAGTTCCAATTTCCTTTGGGTTCGTTATATTCACTTGTGCACAAGCACCTTCTTCTCCCGACAGCTATGAGTTGATCAGTAAGATACCTATCACTAAATCATAATTATATCAAAAAATTTTCCTACAATCAAAAAATATTTTCTGGCTTTAAATAGCTTGATACGCCTTAAAAAACAAAAACAAAAAAAAAACGAATCAGTTAAAGAGTATTCTCGATATGAGTTCTGGACTGATTGCTAAGTGACTCTTAGTGCATTTGAACTACTAATCTTGCTGGATGTTGTTAATATGATTGTACGCCCTCTATCATTTTTGCTCGTTTTTTCTTAAACTGCGGGGAAGGATTGAACGAACTAATAATTTCTTTCGTTATTATTTTTTTTTTTTTTAACTGTTTGGTGTGCGCACCAAACGTTTAAAAAACGGAAAAACATTATTCTTGAAGAGTATCTTATTTTCGTTTTTTTAACCGTTTGTTAACCAAACGGCTAAAAACGAAAAAAATATTTTTAAAGCATTGCTTATTTTCACTTTAAATATATGCAAAAACTATAAATTATTAACAGAATGAAATTAGGTTAGATTATTAAACAAAAATATTTAAAACAAAATATTTATTTTGCTTTAAATTTTTTCTCAACAATAATTAATACATATTCAGGCGATCAGAACATTTTCAATGTTTCCACAAGTGACTCAAATATGTTGTTACCTCCAGTGGCTCTCGATCATAGGAAAGTACCCATGTCTTTGTTATGTAACAAATGGTTAAAAATTACTTTATTCTCTGAATTCTTGAAAAGTATGTAAATATGTTCATATGAAATTTATTCTTGTCACGAGTCCTGTAAGTAAACCATATGTACTACCAAGATAGTCTTACGAAGTCCATCCCTCTTTGGGCTGGCTTTGAATTCAGATATTTCCTTCTTCTAGGCTGGTTGCCATCTCAAGTCAATATAGCCCAGTTTGCCCTACTATTTAACCTGTAGCTGAAGAAAGATGGATTCATGCCTTTTCCCAGCTGGAATTGAACTCAACATGCCAAATTTATTTTCTGTGCCAATAACTGTTACAGTCTGTGTTGTTTTCTATCACTAATAAAATCCATGGTCTTTTTTTAAGGGTCAACAGCTATTAAATAAAGGGTTTAGTTTAAAATTCCTTCAAGATTGCCAAAATATTGACAAACACCTAGTTTTCCTTCTCTTAGATTCATTGCTAATCAAGGCTAGAGAGCACAGTTTACACTGCTATCTAAGACATGACTGGCAGAAGAGGGAGAAAGAGATGTATGAATGCAACTTATGCTAGCGTTGTTAGTATATTACTAAAAGAGTCAACAGTTTTATCTCTAACGAGAAACTCCACCACTAAAAGTGAAAAAATTGAAATCCTAAACCATGAAATATAATGATTATTTGTATTTTTTAGTAATCATAAGATTTTATATACTTGACAACAATAATATCAATCAGTAATTGCCTCTGTGGAATTTTAATCTACATATTCGGTATCGGTGACTAAGTTTTCTTGAATGTGATAATAGTAAGAGAATTGATTTTGTGTAGGAGGTCATAGCAACAGTATTGATTACTCGTCTGGTGTTGTCGTAAAGATATTGATTTATACAACTTGGTTGTAGTAGTAGTAGTAGTAGTAGTAATAGAAGTAAGGGTGTTAATACATTTTGTATGATTGACTTGAGATAATAAAATTAGGACTTCATTTAAAGATGCTGTTCAGCTCTGTCAACAGGTTTGTTAAAAGAGCAAATTTAAATCATTTCTTCATGTTTTAGGCTTAAACCTCCATATTCAATAAAAGTATCATTAAGAAATATGTTCATCATTATTTTCAGAATAAATTTTTTTCAGTTATATATATGTATATTGAGTGGGTGGAATATATTGCATTGACTAAGAATGAGATTATGTTGAAAAAAATATTTGTTGTGAAAAAGGAATGATTTACAATAGTTACATAGTTGGAATTACTGTCCTTATCTTTGTTGCCATATTCATGACACTTTGGCCTCCTTCAGATGATTGGAATTTCAAACTGAACCCTTTATTTGTTTCATTGGAGTAGATTGTTCTAGTTCCACATTCCTTGTTGCTTCCAGATATCTTAGTATCAGTTATCTCCCTTTTAATTTAACTCTCCAAGGTTTTATTGAACTAACAACCCTTTGAACCAAGTCACTGGATTCAACCAATGTTTTTATCCATGGGCCATGTGCCATTGAGATAGAATAAAACACAAACAATTTTAAATTCAGTGCATGAATTTTTGAGACTTATAAACCTAATATCTCTGTAATCATTTTTAACTAAAGCTCATATTACAATTTGGTGTTATCATTGTTTTTCTCTATCACTCTGTATTAATAGTTCCAATATTGTATTCATGTCTAAGCTTGGCCAGCTTAGGGGATTTTTGTAGCCTAGCATATGCACTGATTCCTTGTTTTTATATTTTCCAGTGATGTTCTCTATTATTTCAACCTCATCACACAGAGGGTAATGATCTCCCTTTTTTCTCCATATGTGGTCAGCCACACCTGATTTCCCCTCATGTTATGGCTTTATGGCATTCCTGCAGTCTTATCTGAGTTCAGTACCTGGTTACAGCAGAGGTGAACAAAAACTTGGAAAAGTAAGTTAAAAGGTAGATAGCTAATACTGGGATATCTGGAAGATGGAAAAATCTATCTTAGTTTGAAATTTCAAACACCTGAAGAAGGCTGGAGCATACAACAGTTGAAACATTGTGAATATGGCAATAAAGATGTGAACAACAGCCCAAACAATGTAAGTTGTGCAAATAATTACAATACCTCATCTCACCCCAGAAATATACACAGAAAATGAATGCTTTTTTTTATTATTAGACTATCGTCATTGATGTATCTATATGTATATTTTTATTACATTTTCATATTTGAGTTTAAACAATTAGAAATTCAAATATGGATAAAAACAAATATATGTATATTGCACACACACACACATGCACACACACACACACACACACACACACACACACACACACACACACACTATAAAAGGCAAAATCAACCTTGCACCAAAGAAAAGTCAGTCAGTTAAGTGCCATACGTGATACACGCTTGGGCGATCATGTCTCGAAAGAGACATGACTGACTGGGCAGAAGATTATCCTGCAGTAGGTTGCCATTGCTTTCTGCGGTAGACTGGTTACCGACCAAGGCTATAGAACCCAATCTGTCCTGCTATTTAACCTATAACTGGAAGGAAGAGACGGATTAATACCTTTCCCAAGGGTATTTGCGTGTAAGTGAATACAATGGATTCAACTGGAATTTGAACTCGGCTCCCCGGTTTCTCGTTCTGAGCTGATATCCACTGTACCACAACGCACATCCTCAATGAAAAGTACATATATAAAAAACAAGAAGTATAAACTAAATTGCTGATACCCCTTGATGAGAAGATGGATTGATTGCTGGAGGGTCGGTCTATGAAACTTTAAAGTCAAGATGCTGAACCTAATACCAATCAGCTACTAAGGGATAAGTTTTATATTTGTATTAATTCATATATATATATATATATATATATAGTTTCATCCCAGTCTTATCAAGTTTATTCCTGGGAATTAAAATAAGAGATGTGTAAAATAAATAAACAATGACTAATGGAATAAAAGAGGTATGCAAGCAAAACTAGAGCCTAATAACATTCAAACCCAGCAGCGATCCCTCTATTTACAGAGGGAAGGCTTATGGGATCTGATGTATAAGAACTCTAGAACCTTTAAGTGATATGAAGAGTGGGACCTTGATAAGATAGAAAAATGGCCTACACTAAATCCAGGGACACAATTCCTGCTATTTATAATATGCTGTGCAATAGACAAACCGGATGTATTAACAAGTTGGTTATTGCTGGTAGTCAGATTCAAAACCCTAGCAGGTAAGTGTCATTTTATTCTCAAATCCAAACGTTGAGATGTCCTCCCTATGTAGTCATGTCCACAACTACATTCATATTTATAAATTATGGAATTAACATGATGAGGGGGGAGAACATCCTTACAAATGGAAGAAAGAATTGGGTTAGTACTATATATATATATATATATATATATATAATATATATATATATATATATATATATATATATATATATATATATATATATATATATATGAATATAATGAACAAGATATTCTTTTTGAACTTGGATAAATTAGACACACACAAACACACAGGGAGGTGCTGAAGAGTTATCAGCACAATCCATATTTAAATTTTTTAATATTAAAGTTAACTGGAAAACAAGAGGCTGGCAGAAAGTTTTTCTTGATTGTGAAACTTTAATCTTCAAAAATTTAAATGCAATTCCAATTATTATCTTTTGTTGTATGAATTCCCCTTCTTTTATTCTTCTCTCTTTCTTAATAATATTTTCTTTTCCTCATATTCTTTCACACTCAGTAATCCATTGTGTTTTAGTGGCTTTATTGCTTCTGTCTTCTTAATTTCTGTTCTTTTACTATTCTCTCTGTTTAATAATGCTTTCTCTTTTTCATATTCTTACACATTCAATAACCCACACCCTTGCATTTCAGTGGCTTAATTGCCTTGCTTAGTGGTGAAAGGATTTTTTTCTTAATTCATAAAATATGACCAAATAATCAAACAATTTTAAAAAATATCTTTTCTTGGTTCTATCAGGAAGTTTTTAGCACCTAATGTATTTGTAGCCGACACAGAGTTATTATCTGTATTTTGATCTGAAATTTTAATTTTATAATGTTCAATCTATTTAGTTAATATTCACTATGCAAGCACAATGACAAGGAATGAGATTATGTTGAAAATGCAAGCCCCATTTACAATAGCTAAAAGCTGCTGAAAATATCTACAGTATGAGAATACTTATCAGTGATTTAATTGTTTGGCATAATATGAAGTCAAAGACAGTTTCAGTTCAAATTATCTGCAATTAATGCTTTGTGGTCTTATGTCCTTGTAAAAGCAGGAACATAAAACTTTCTTGCATCCCATGAAAATATTGACTTGGTTTTTATTTCTGGTAATTATAAAAGGAAATAAGGATGTTGATGCTGTCATGTTTTTAGCCATTTTGACACATTTTTGTGATGTGTAACTTATTGATATCTATTTTTGATAGAAGAGATACTAAGATGAAATGGTCTACAAGGGAAAATTGGTAAAGACAAAACTGCAACCAAGATGGTGTTTTCTAATCTTGCAAGCAAAATTAATATAAAATTAGCAGATATCAACCGGTTAAAATGAATATAAAATTAGTAGATATCAACCGGTTAAAATTAATATAAAATTAGTATCAACTGGTTAAAAAGTCATTAAAAAATCTAATATATAAAGTTCGAATTGCATGTGTGTATCCACTTGAAAATAAAATATATATAAAATTGCTTGTTTACTCATTTTTGTTTGAAAATATTATATAAAATTATGACATCAAATAAATCCAATTTTATCATGGGATCTACTTATGCACTCATTCAAATGAAAAGTCAAGTTTAAAGATTAAAACAAAATACATATACTCCAAATATAGACTCAAATATACACATTCAGTTGTAGTGTATGTCCTTAATATTTTGTGAAAATTTGCTATATTTATAGGGGAAGAGTATCCAGTATTGCAGATGAAGCATTTATAGATATAGATAGCATGGACATAGAACTCAGCACTGCATAGTGATTGTCAGTTTTACACTTTAATGTAATCTTTACATCATCTTATAAAACCATCTTATCTCTTTCTCTCTCATATTCGATTACTGGATTGAACGCAGTTTGGTTCAGCTATCAAATTGAACACTCTCAGTCATTGGGGTTTGTTTACATCTTGTGAATAACCTGTTGTGAAAGCTGCCTATCTCTGTGGTTACAGAGATGCCTCAATGGTAAGATGTTCATCTAATGACAAATTAGTTAGATTTTAATCCCAGCTTAAAGCTGCATAGATAATCTAGATGCACTGAAGAGCCGTGATACAGCAAAACAGGCTTGTCTGTAGATGATTGTGTGTGTGTGTGTGTGTGTGTGTGTGTGTGTGTGTGTGTGTGTGTGTGTGTGTGTGCAAATTATTTTCTGATAGTGTATCTATGAAGAAACAAAATTAATAAACAGGAAGAGAAAAAATCTATTCTTAGCTAACACATTTTGGCCTCTGAGAGACTTTATCAAGGCAAAAATATATATATATATAGAGAGAGAGAGAGAGAAAGAGAGAGAGGAGAGAGAAATTAAAAGCAACAAATAAAATTATATGTTCACTCCTAACTTGGAGTTTAGTGGGTATTGTATCCAGATATCAAGGAGTTTGATAGTATAATTGAATTTTATTTACAGAAAAAATACATTTCGTCAGAAAGAATATGTTTAAACAGTTGTTGACATAAAAAATTAAAGTCTCTTCATGCAAAATTTTTTATGAAATATATAATTTCTGTGAATATATTCACTTTTTCAGTCATCCTCTCTGATGAGTGGATACTGTATCCACAAAACTCAAAATTGGAAAAGATATGTTAAACATTTAATTTTATTTATATATATTTTTTTATCTATATCTATTAATATCTCTTCATACTGAGCACTTTAATAAAAAATTCTGCTTACCTTAAAAGCTTTATCTCCTAGAAATACACTGGCTGAGCAATTTTTTCATATTTTGGCAAAACACAATCTTTGTTATTATATATGTTTGTGTATGAATTATTTCCTTTTCATTTCTAATTGTCTATAATTTTTAACAGAACCTATCATTAATGAAATTGACTGATTTGGTCATAGATTATACACCTGATAAAGGTGGAATAAAGAAATGCTGAAACATTATGGCAAGAACGCTAAAGAAGAATTTTAATTGTTTAAACAGAATTTGGAATATTAATAAATATGACTACACTAGCAGTATAGCCCTGTGTTGCTCGGGTGTAATGAAAGCTTTAAAAATAATCCATGGTCCTGGAGCCCAGACTCTTTGGACGTTGGCACAAAAGACTAAAAAGCAATAGTTGTTTCCAGTTAAAGTGAAACCGTAGACTGAAAGAAAAATGAATGGATGTAAGTCAAATTTTGATTTCCTGGTATCAATATCAAATTTTCTGCACTATTGTAAGAACTGCAACCTTGAAACTTCTGAATATCGTTTCTTATGTCTTTGTCTATGAGTGTATCAAATTTGATTAAAATCGGACCACTCCTTCTATATCCCGATTTTTTTGATTATCGATTTTCGATATTGATTGGGGGTACCTCGACACAAAACCTAGCTAAGAACACTCGCAGACGCTTATAGTACAACTGTGTAAATTTTCAAGAAAATCGGTTTCGGCCGTTTCAGAGTCTATAGGTAACAGAAACACACACACACACACACACACACACACACACACACACACACACAGACAAAGTTCCATTTTTAAATATGACTACATTTCTACAGCTTTCTTCAAAAGAAAATCAAAAGTATGAGGTAGAGATAAGAAAGGAGTAAGTATAAGAAAGAGATAAGTATAAACAAGAAGTAAATATTAGAAAAGTCAGTATAAGCAAGGAGTAAGTATATAAAAGGTGTAAGTATGAGAAAGAGGTAAGTATAAGCAAGGAGTGAGTATAACAAACATTAGTTTAATCAAGAAGTTACTATATGAAAGGAGTAAGATTCAGAAAGCAGTCAGTATAAGCAATGAGTAAGTATCAGAAAGATCAGCATAAGCAAGGAGTAATTATATAAAAGATATCAGTACATGCAAGGAGTAAGTATCAGAAAGAGGTCAGCATAAACAAGAAGTATATGAAAGAGGTTAGTATATTCAAATTTTAAATATAAGCAAGATGTAAGCATGGCCATATCTGACTACCGGGCAAACCGGGCATGGGTCCGGGCCAATCCATGCAACCATAGTGAAAATCCGGGCAAGGAAAAATGTCTTCGTCAGAAGTCAAACTAAACAATTCATGAAGAAAGAAAGAAAGAAAGAAAGAAAGAAAGAAAGAAAAACGAAGAAAAAATCCAAATAAATGCAGTAAAAATCTGTTTATTTATTAAGTTTTTGAGAAAAAAGACTGGTTATACTCAGAAATCCGAACTCGATTTCCTGCTTTCGTTCAAGTTCTGTGCCTAATTTCCATCGGAATAGCCGAAAAAATCCGAAAAAATCCGAAAAAATCCGAAAAAATCATAGTTTCTGGAAACGGATGATGCTGATGACATCATCACATTGTCAACTAATAAATCCGGGCAATTTTCTCTGTGCCCGGTGTTTTTTTAGCATCAGCTACGGCCATGGATGTAAGTATACACATGGAATAAGTATATGAAACTGCAAGAGAATTTGATTTTTCGAAAAAGTTCAAAAATTTAAAATGTTCTGACCTTCATGTCTAAAGCACAGAGAAAAAAATGTTTAGAATTTCTAATTTTCTAAATAATTTTTATACAAATTATCTTGACAACATACCATTCCTTGATTGATTGACATTAATTTTGTTTTCTTGGAAATGTAATTTTATTTTGAAAGAAAGTCTGACTGATGCATAGATGCAAATCAGCAGCTGAAAGTGACTGGAGTTTCAACAATTATTAAAAATGTATTATGAAAAAGAAAAAACATAATTTTAATATCAGAAACTGTAAGCATAACAATGGCTTTTCAACAGGCTAAAAAAACAAAAACAAAACAATGAGAAAGAAATGTAATTGAGTCAATATAAATATATGAAAAATCAATAATAATTTTATATTTCCAACAATGTTGCCAATTTTATAGCTAGATCTCTTACAGTTTACATCTTTTGTTTCTTCTTTTAAGAAAATGTGTTTATTTTCTCTTTTTTCCATGTAAAAATATTTTTTCAAACTCTAAGTTGATACAAAAACATCAAAGAAAATAGTCAGAAAAGAATTTTACATTTCTGATTCTTATCATCAGTATTTATTCCATTAATAATTTTCATGAAGTTGAAAAGAGAAAGACTGATATCTTATATTTAAAATGGGTATTCTTGTTATATATATATATATATATATATATATATATATATATATATATATATATATATTATTGTAAAACGTACCTTTTAAAGAGCAGTCAATATTAACTTGCTCCATGTTAAGTATTTTTAAAGTGCTCGATAGGTAACCTAGAGCTAATATTATTATTATCTTTGGCTCACTTTTAGATTTAGTTTATATATATAGTGCTGAGTTGTGATGATTCTTAGAGCCAGGATTGTTGTTTTTTCTGTGTTTTACTAATAAAAAGCTATTAAGCAAGCTGGTATTTTGTCATAAAGTGCTCATTATCGAGATAGAGAGTTGAGCATTTATATATATAGGTTTCATTAAAAATGATAGACAAGGTATTATTAAGTTTTTATATAATTTTTCAAGTGTTTATATAATTTTTCCTTTTCAAAACTCAAATTATATAAGAATTGTCTAAAGGTTTTGTACTTTTGAGTGCTTTCTGCTGTACTTTTAGCCATTATCAAGAATTAATTTTGTTTTACTTGTAAATAAATATGTGTAAAGTTTATGCATAGAGAGTCTTGTGTATGTTAACATGGTAAGCATATTGTTAACATGTTCATAATTGATGTTATTAAGTGTAGGATTTCTCTTTTTTATTAGTAATGCATTGATTATTTTAATCTTCTTTTGCATGTGGATGATGCTATTATGTATGTATTATCAACAAGTATATCACGGATAGGCCCTGGAAGATCTGGATGTGTGTTTAAATGAGATCAGATGGAACTGTTGTGGGAAAGGTGCAATGTCAATCTTCTTGTCAATTTTGTGGTGTCTTCAGGTGATTTATTACATCACATGAAGATATTGAAAGGTTGAAACCTAGGTTGCAAAAATACTTCATTTGCAAATGAAAAAACAAAAATATATATATATATATATGTTAAAAAATAGTTTTAAGGTGTGCTATATTTATGGGTTAAAGTGTTTAATATCACTGATAGAGCATATGTAAATATAAAGTGGATATTGCAGTCAATACTCAGATGTGACAGTCTGGTTAGTATAAGCAATTGTTATGGTCTGATGATGGCATTTAAACTTGAGATAGATTATGGCATCTCCCTGTTGACTTCAATGTCCAATTTTATGTTTTATTTCCTATCTGTTCTTTACTCATTCTATTCAACTTGTTGAATTTCAATCATTATCAATATCAACTCGTATATGTTGGTTGGTTGTTTTGTTTTTATGGCATATCAACCTCGGCAGGTCATTTATTGCCAACTAAATTTTATTTATTTATTGCTGGTAATACATTTTTCTTTCAACAATTTATTGTTGTTTTTATATACGTTTTGTGTATCAAGATTCATTGGGATTTGTTTTTAAGGGCAGGGTCTCCAAGTCCTACTCTTGTTATTTGACCCATAACTGGAAGGAAAGGACAGATTAATACCTTTCCCAAGGGTACCAGTGCTTAAGTGAATGCAGGGTATTCAACTGGAATTTGAACTCGGCTCACTGATTTCTCTTTCTGAGCCGATATCCACTGCACCACAACGCACATCCACCACTAAACACTTACAGCACCTGGTATTCCCAAGCAGTCACCCATCTAACTACTGACCAGGCTCAACGTTGCTTAACTTCGGTGATCGAGTGTGAACCAGTGTATTCAATGTGATATAGCCGTAAGCCACTCTTATATGTATATATGTTGATAGTGTATTGAACACCAAAACTTGATAGCTTTTGAGTTACAGTATGCTATTGTTATAACAATAATAATAACTATATATCATATAGTTATTATTATTGTTATAACGATAATAATTATATATATATATATATATATATATATATATATATATATATATATATATATATATATATATATTGGGTAGCGACCTTTCTTTTCTGAATATGACAGACAAGAAAAAATTGGATTATTTTTTTTATTTTCTACCGATCTTATATTTTCCCATTTGGTGGAAGTAAAGATGTAGTTTTTGTGCTGTTTGAATAGTAGTAGCATTTATTCCAAGTTGAGTGTGACTGGAATTCTGGTTGGCATCTTTCTATTTTTAACAAACTTTGAACATACCATTTCCACTGCTGAATAAGATAAGATTTATGTTGGGTACCAGATATTTTATGTAAAGGATCTCACTTGCAGGAAGATGTTTTTGGTAACAGGACCTATATAGGATGCTAGTGTCATTAACCAGAATTTTCCTTAAGGTTTGTTGCAAATTATGCTATGATTGATACAGGAATTGATTCATGACATGAAACACAATCTTGTACTGAAATATATATATATATATATATATATATATATATATATATACAAGCTGTACAGCTCAGTGTCGCTCAGGGTTTGTTAGTGGTTATGTTGAAATGATAAGGTCAAGTCAGTTAAGTGCTATACGTGATACACGCTTCAGCGATCATGTCTCGAAAGAGACATGACTGACTGGGCAGAAGATTATCCTGCAGTAGTTTGCCATTGCTTTCTGCGGTAGACTGGTTGCCGACCAAGGCTATAGAACCCAGTCTGTCCTGCTATTTAACCCATAACTGGAAGGAAGAGACGGATTAATACCTTTCCCAAGGGTATTTGCGTGTAAGTGAATACAATGGATTCAACTGGAATTCGAACTCAGCTCCCTGGTTTCTCGTTCCGAGCCGATATCCACTGTACCACAACGCACATCCACTGATGTCAAGTGAAGGTCAAGTGCTTATTCAAAAAGCTCCAGTATGAGGTTGCCATGAAACCTAATTTAGAAAAATGTGAAGTAAGTATTGGTTTTTGCTGTATTTGTAAAACAGGATTCATGCTTGGTCAATTTTGCTGATAAACAGGAATGATGTATATACAATTGGAAGAATGGGCAGGGGAGTTACGGGAGCCTGAATGTGATGCAATGACATTATGACGCAGAAGTGGATGCATTGTCCCTGCAACATTAGAGGGGTTGGCACCCTGTAGAAATCATGAAATTGTTATGGTATATAATAAGGTAGAAGTTACAAAAAACACCCAATTTTTGTTGGAATACAACTAAGCATTTTGAAGAATTAAATGATCACAAAAAGTAACATTTTCCATTAATTTTTACCGTACTCTTTGTGTTAATTGAAATTTTTGTTCTCATATCAAGGCATCAGAACTTGATCTACAAGTGACTAAATTTTGATTGAGTTTGAGTGAAGCATCTTAGTGAAATGCATAAAAGTGTGCAAAAGACTACCCAAAATTATGATTGTCATTGATTTTGGACCAACCCTGTACCTTGATTCAAAAAATTTTTGTGTATATCAAAATTTCGGACCTTGATCTACAAGTTACCTGATTTTGGTTGAATTCAGATAAGGCATCTCAGAGAAGAAGAATCCATAAATTCTAAGCATTTAAGTGATTTCTGTCATATCCTGTACATTGATTCAAAAAAGTTTTGTGTGCATCAAAGATTTATGCTATGATTGACATGTGACCTAATTTTAGTTGAAGTTGAACTAAGGGTTTTAGAGGAGTAAGGTTCATTAGAATGGAAACACACGAAAAACACACAGACAGACATATCCATATATATATATATATATATATATATATATATATATATATATATATATGTTTTTCACAGCCACTTTTGTTCCTTTGTAGTCAAACTCTTTTATAATACACTGGGCATAACTTTGGTTTTACAAATGCCACCCTAATTATAAAAGAACATTATTTTTTACATCAAAAGTACTTTGAGGATCAACTAATAACAATATTACCAACTATATACACATATCAAAAACATTATATTACATCACAAACCTTTAAACACACACACACATATCAGTTCAGATAAGAATAAAAATTTAATAAATAGGAATAAAAAAATAAATATAAACAAAACAGGAAAAATAAGTTCAGCAACAACAATAACAACATTTACCCACTTTTGTATTTTAGGGATTAAATCACATCACTTAGCATCTGCCATAGTTTAACTTGACTTTCATAGTTAGCCTGGAGAATAATTAAGAGTGTTTATTAAATTTAAAATTTTGAAAATCTAACCATAATTTTAATTCTGTTTATAAATACTTGCTGCAAAATAAAATCTTTACGTTTGCCTTGATGAAGTCCATCAGCAGACGAAGCATGTTAGCAAAAAGTTTTCTTTTTGTTTTTATTTACAAATACATATATATATATATATATATATATATATATATATATATATATATATATATATATATACAGTGAAACCTCAATTCTTGAATGCTTCTTATTTTAAATAAATTATTTCTTGAATTAATTTTTTCTTGAAAAGCATGGCCAAGTTTTCAAACAGAAATCTGATTCTCAAACAAAAATGACATCAGCTGAATGAACATGAATTATACTGAGGAAGCCCTGAACACATGGTTGCATCAGTTACTCATTGGCTTTCATTGGTGCTGTGTGCATACAATGCATCAGTGTGCATTTTGTTGCATTTTTATGAATTATTTTATTATTATATACACCATAATGACTTTGAAGAAAATTAGTGATAGCAGCAAACCAAAAAGAAAAGTTGTGAGATCCACAATTGATATAAAAAAGCAAATGATAGCAAAACATGAAAATGGAATGTGTGTTGATCAAGCAGTAAGATTTTCAATGCCAAAATTAGCCGTATATACAATATTAAAGAACAAAGACATGATCAAAGCAGCATCTTAATTCTTATAGGAAAAATTGTTTCAGTTTTCAAACAAATCAGTTTTCAAATGACTTCTTGCAATGAATTAAGTTGAAGAATAAAGGTCCAACCATACATGGCAAATATATAAGACAACTTGGAAAACTTCTATTAGGCTATGGCATAAATAATTTCTATTTTGGTTTGTCAATTTAATTCTTGAAAATATTGCAGTTGTTCCCAAAGCTGAAATTACTTTGTACTCAACCTAATGTTTTGTGAATGGATCAACTTCATCAAAAAAACAAATTTTGTTTCAAAAAAATCTGCATTAATAAGACAAAACATGATTCCAATTAAGCATATAAAAGTTTGATTTTTTCACTATTTTAAAAATTAGATTTAAACTAATTTCAAATTGATTAAAATCTATTTTCTACAACAGTACAGTTATAATAAAAATCCTGAGTGCCTCATACTTTTGGCCTAGTGTCACATCTAAACCCTGTTTAGAAAATCACTATATACATTGAATCTACATTAATAAGACATTGATGTATGTTTTATTATTTTTTCAGAAGAAACTGAGCCTTCAGAAAAACACATCACAATAAAAGTTTTCTAAATTGTTTTATATATTTATGATTCTGTAGGATTCCTCTTAAGAATACTAGGTGCAAAGTTTTTAATCAGAGAACCTAGATTCAATTTCAGTTGAGTTTGCTATATTCAATTACACACAAATACCCTTAAGAAAGATATGAATCCACCTCTCCCCTCCACCAGCTATGGGTAAATTTGTAAGACTTGTATCACTAAACCATTATCTATTTATAAAAAAATTTCTTACAATCTAAAAATAATTTTTGGCTTTAAATAACCTGCCAAGTGTCAAGAAACTGTCGAAAATGAATCAAATCAAACGATGCATGTGTGTGTGCATGTATACACCAGTGTCTGTAATCTAATGATCAAAAAGTAATTGTGTTACACAAGTATTCCTTTTTCAATGTAATTTTGTTTTTCCCCAGAAAGAAAGCAGCTTCCATTTTTTCTCTTAGAACACTCCTGACAAGTAGTATCCTTTTGGGTAGTGGTTCAGCTGAAATGTTAACAACAGCAAATATGCAAAGATATATTTTACGGTATTTCAAAGCTATGACCAGTTTTGCCCCAGTGTATTATAAAAGAACAAGAACAAAACTATCCATCAAAAACATATATAACGGATCCTACACAAAATTAATAGACAAAACTTGTCTATATTATTCAATGAAACCTGCATTAATGAAAAAATGCTGCCAAAATACACACAATTTATATATATATATATATATATATATATATATATATATATATATATATTATTATTATTATTATTATTATTATTATCCGCAGAGACAGATCTGTTTCGCTGTATCATAGCTCATCAGTACTGTTAGACTCCAATTGCTACATAACCCAGGCTCAAAACCCGACTGAATTGGCGTCAGTCAGCGACTCTACCCCTGGGCCACGAGGCATTCGGTGGAAGAAGGCAGTCTTTTATCGCATATCATATTACGCGCCCAATAGCTAGAGTGCTCAAATTCATTTTTACTGAATGAGCAATGTGTACATATATATATATATGTGTGTGTGTGTGTGTGTGTGTGTGTGTAGAAGGTTGGGTCACTGGCCTATGCTTTTTCTGATCTTCATCAATGATCTCCCTGCCATAATCAGATCCCAAGTAGGCATTTACGCTGATGACAAAAATCTGCCAAGACTGATGAAGCTAACCTGGCTGCTGATCTTGAAAGGTCCTCCAATCTGTGGTGGACTGGGTTAAGAAATGGCTCATAAATTTTAATGCTTCCAAATTTCATTTGACAGAGTCTGGCATGCTATATATATATATATATATATATATATATATTTCATTGCCCAGTACAAGACTGTTTCAGGTTATGAATCAATTACCTATATCAGTCATACCATAATTTGCAATAACCTTTAAGGAAGATTCTGATCAATGACACTAGCTTCCTATATAGGTCCTGTTTACCAATGTAAGATTTGGTTTTGGCCTTTATATCCCAAATAATTATGAGTATATTACCACCATTCTTTAATTGTCAGAAATGATTGTTTCATATATTTTATATTGCCTAAAGTCATTTGATGATGATGATAAAAATAAAATTTCCTATGTGCCCTTGAACTCTCCTCTGTCCTCTCTGCTTCTTGCTTTCCTACCTGTTGGAAGTCCTTCCCTGTGGTTCCTGTATTTAAGTACTCTGGAAAATTCTCAGACCCTTCTAACTATTGCCCTATCAGTGTCTTACCAATTTTTGGCAAAGTGTTCAAGGCTATAATCAACACTATTGTGGCTCAACATCTCACAGCCCACAACCTATCCTATACGGCTTCCACTTTGCTAGGTCTACTGCTGAAATGCTAACAACCATCACTGAATATGTATACCAGGCTCTAGATAAGAATAGCAAAGCTAGAGATCCAAAGCATTTGACAGAGCCTGGCATGCTGGCCTTCTGTGCAAGCTACATGGCTATGGTATAACTGGACGCTTGTTTGATTTAATCCAATTGTTCCTATCAAACCGCATAATAAAGGTTGTATTAAACAGGCATGCTCCTAGATCCTATCAATACAAATGTGGGTGTCCCCAAAGTCTCTATCCTAGGTCCTATGCTTTTTTTTATCTTCATTAATGATCCCCCTGCCATAATCAGATCCCAAGTAGGCATTTACGCTGATAACAACACCATTTAATTCCACCTTAGTGAAAAATCTGCCAAGGCTAATAAAGCTAACCTGGATGCTGACCTTGAAAGGGACCTCCAATCTGTAGTGGACTGGACTAAGAAATGGCTCATAAATTTTAATGCTTCCAAAATGAAGCTGCTATCTTTTAACCATCATAGACGATCTCACCTATACCACCATCAGCATGGATTACACTAGTCTCCCTGAAAGCAATATACTGCACCTCCATGGCCTCAAGTGAAATGACTACATTGAATCAATAGCTAAATCTACTGCTAGGAAGGTTGGGTCACTGTGACAAGTGAGGAAGTTTTTCTCATCTGAATCCATCTTGCACATATACAAATCTACCATCTGCCCGTGCATTGAATACTATAGTCATATCTGGTTAGGTACCCCTGCTATTCATCTCAGGGTTCTGAACAATCCTTACCTGGCAGCCTGACTCCAGTCACTTTCTCACCAATGAGATGTGGCTTCTCTCTGTCTCTTCTACAAATATTTTCATGGCTTCTGCTCCATCAAGCTTACCTCTCTGATGCACCCCCTCTACATGAATTTGCTTGAGCAACTAGGTCCCATCCTTTTATCGTTAAAACAATCAAATGCAGCCACCACTTCTACTCTATCAGCTTCTTCTCTTGCACTTCCCACCTGTGGAACTCCCTCCCATATTCTTGTTTCCCTGATAGCTACAATCTCCAAGAGTTAAAATGTAACGTTAATTGCTATCTCTACTCTCCTTGATTCCCATCCTTTCTCAAACACCTCCTGTTTGCTCTACTCTCATGTAACTCTCTTCACAACAGAATTCCCATCCTTCTATTAT
Source organism: Ascarosepion bandense (assembly GCA_037127315.1). Lineage (NCBI taxonomy): Eukaryota > Metazoa > Mollusca > Cephalopoda > Sepiida > Sepiidae > Ascarosepion > Ascarosepion bandense. The sequence goes on from JBBBDQ010002398.1 coordinate 178,798, forward strand.
TCTATTATCAATTCTCAGACATTCCTTGTAACCTGCCCCTCTTTCACTTCACTATCCTCTTATGTAGTCCTCTGCATGCCAATGGCAGTACTACCTTGGTTGAGGTAAAATGATTATATATATAAAAGTAAATGCAGGAACAGTGGCTTTAAAACCGTGTTCTATAACTTTCTTACAATATATATATATATATATATATATATATATATGAACTTATTTATAAATGGAACTTTGTGTGTGTGTGTGTGTGTGTGTGTGTGTGTGTGTGTGTGTGTGTGTGTGTGTGTGTGTGTCTGCTACCTATAACTCCGAAGAAGCTGAACCAATTTTCTTGGAAATTTACACAGTTGTACTATAAGCGTCTGCGAGTGTTCTTATCTAGGTTTTGTGTCGAGGTACCCCTGATATAAATCGAAAATCGAAAAAATCGGGTTATAGAAGGAGTGGTCCAATTTTAATCAAATTTGATACACTCATAGACAAAGACATAAGAAACGATATTCAGAAGTTTCAAAGTTTCAGTTCTTACAATAATGCAGAAAATCGATAATATATATATATATAAAAGGCCAGATGTTTGTGTGTGTGTCTGTTTATCTGCCTGTATATCTGTATTTTTTCAGCCCTTTTATTTTAGTTTTTGCTTCGGGCTTGGCTCTAAGTAGGTATAATTGTAGTTCTTAGTTTTGGCCATGATACCATTTACTCAGAGCACTTATTTAGCCTTCAAAATTCAGTTTACGATGAAAAAAACTTATTTTATATTGATACCAGGAAATCAAAATTTGACTTACATCCATTCATTTTTTTTTCAGTCTACGGTTTCACTTTAACTGGAAACAATTATTGCTTTTTAGTCTTTCGTGCCAATGTCCAAAGAGTCTGAGCTCAATGACCATGGATTAGTTTTAAAGTTTTCATTACACCTTAGAAACGCCGGGCTATACTGCTAGTAATCATATAATTATGAATTAAAAATACATTGCGACATGGAAATTTCTATGTTTCGAGATAGAATCTCGTCATCAGGCATTGTTGGATGTTGGTTGTGAAAATGATCTACATTTAAATATAAAAAAACATTGATTTGCTATTTATGTAATTGGGAAGATATAAAATTTATGTGTGTGTTTCTTTTAACTAATCAGAATAAAGACTCACTTTAAAATTTGGCCAGTAGTTTCGAGAGAATACATACTTACTTTTTCCTTTCTTTTTTCATTTTTCTCCCTGACAGTCAAAGTGTCAACCTACTTTTAACCTAATTTTATTTTCCTTTTTTATTTTTATTTTTATTGCTTCTCACTATAATGTATTTCCTTTGATGTATCTATTCTAGTACCAAAAATGTCCTTTCTGCTTTCTCCATATTTTGACCTCGTCTCATAGAAAACAGGAAAGGGATGAAGAAAGAAAAGAACTTTTTATATTTTTGTTCAAACTTAAGGGGGCTTTTGAGTAAATTTACTTTTCTTATCTACATATTTAATTCTAATTTTTTCAAAAGAAAGGAAAAAAGTAAGTATGTATTCCCTAGAAACTACGAGCCAAATTTCAAACTGAATCTTTATTCTGATTAGTTAAAAGGAACACACATAAATTTTATATCTTCCCACATACATGAATAGCAAACAGATGGATTTTTGTATTTAAATGTAAATCATTTTCACAACCAACATCTAACATTACCTGATGACAAGATTCTATCTTGAAACATAAAAATTTCTGCCTCAATGTACTTTTAATTCATAATTATATGATTATATTATGCTCTACAATATTTATTGTATTGAGCACTGTTTGCAAAAAATAAAAGCCAGGGAATTCAAAATTGTAAAACCTTGGGGCCTCTTTACCTGGAGATATATATATATATATATATATATATAAAACAACAACAAAGATTATTTTTAGTACCCCAACAATACTTATAATTGGTCATCAGCATTTTATATAAATATGGTTTCTGTAAATTCAATTTTACTATCAATCTCCCTGACAAGTGGATACTATAAGCAAAATTATGAGTAAGAACAGATAAGTTGAACAAATGATCTCATTTCTTGCGATATATATATATATATATATATATATATATACATAATCTTACTACTACTAATGGTATATGTAAATGCTTGTTTTTTTTTGTTTTGTTTTTTGAAGAATTAAATAAATTAATGTCAAGTATGCTTGACCATTTAACCACTAGAGGCCTTCACATCAAAGAAAAATTCAATTATCCTATTTCTTGAGACAATATATATGCACGTCACACACACACACACACACATGCAAAATCACATGTACAAGTCAATGGAAGAGACATTCTTACCCTGACTTTAAATCTGTATGTAAATGAATAGACAATCTGCACCCATAGTATAATAGCATAAAACCAAGTTATTATTATTTGTAATTAAGCCTTTAGCAGAAACAATAATGAAAGTCATGAGCTTAAAATTTATGGTTTTTAATTTTTCAGGAGTGTAATTGTTAAGATTATTATGAATTTGACTTTTTGTTCATTTCATCACTGATCTCATTGTTCCATTTAAGTCAGTGTATGATTGTTTTCAAGAATCATGTCAACATTTTTTGAAAGAGGCATCATTATAATAGTTGTTGACTCATGCAATTTAGTGTCTAATCGGCTTAAACTTGACTTATTTCAGTGTTGAATGTTAATCCCATCAAACATTATGCAGTGAAAATTTAAGATTAAAATTCACCTGATAAGTATTGGTAAAATACTGACACAAATATCTCTGCTGCAATATGGAGCCAAACAGCCTAAAAGAACACTCATGAAAATTCATAACTTGTCCTGATGACAAGAGGAGATTACTGGGGACTTATTGACTGTATCTAGTCTGTAACATCATTATAGCAACAAAAGAACTACTTGAAGATTGAAGAGTTTAATAACAAAGTGCAATAGAAAGAGCAATACAAAAGCAGAAGGATGTGTACCTGTGTTTTATAGATTATGCAAAAGCGTTTGTTGTGGTACAGTGGATATCGGCTCGGAACGAGAAAAACCGGGGAGCCGAGTTCGAATTCCAGTTGAATCCATTGTATTCACTTACACGCAAATACCCTTGGGAAAGGTATTAATCCGTCTCTTCCTTCCAGTTATGGATTAAATAGCAGTACAGATTGGGTTCTACAGCCTTGGTTGGCAACCAGTCTACCACAGAAAGCAATGGCAACCTACTGCGGGATAATCTTCTGCCCAGTCAGTCATGTCTCTTTTGAAACATGATCGCCGAAGTGTGTTTCACGTATGGCATTTAACTGACTGACAAAAGTTTATTGTTCTAATCGGTTTCATAGTAAATACATTGCCTGAAAATTTTGGGTAACAGTTTAAAAAACACTATCTGTGCAAAAGTATTAGGACAAGAAGTATTTTTATCTTTTATGAGGCATCAAAATTAAGTTTAAAATCACCCCTGTCCTAACACTTTTGCACACTACTAGTAGTGTGCAAAAGTATTAAGACAGGGGTGATTTTCCTAAAATCCTCACTGAAATTCAAATGCAGGGTGAAAAGCCAAGTAAATTGCTGATAAATATTATTTAAAACTAGGTGTAAAAGAAATGTATTAAAAAGAAGTTATATTTAATTTTTCCTATTTTTATTTTGAAACTACTCTAACGAACATCTATAGGATATTTTGGATAAAAAAAATTGATAAATCTAATGTTACTTCACAAGATGCACTTTGGGAACAAATACAAGCTGCTTGGCAGGAGATACGATTAGATACATTGAAGAAGCTTGTGATGTCAATGCCTGACAGAATGAAGGCTGTGATCAAAGCAAAAGGCTATTATACTAAATATTAAACTTATTTTGTAACAAGTAATTTTCTTGTTATTTGTTTAAGTCGACTATATTCTGTAAAAAATGGTTTAATTTCTATTTTTGTCTTCAGAAATTTAATTAAATCAACTTTACAGTGTTAGCTGCTTGTGGTAAGTCAACTGGGATTCAGTCCATTTTTCAGTCTGTTTTTCTGTAATTTTTGGAAATTAATTTTTTTTTTGTTTTTTGTTCGTCTATGATTTTTTTTTTTTGTCACTTAGTTTGTGTAAATTATTTTGCAATTCAAGGTTATTTTTGACTTAAGATAAATAGTATCACGGTTCAATTATTTCCATTAGTTTTGTCTTGTAGAAGATTTAAATTTCTGTCTTCGAGACATTGAATTCGTAACGGTTGGCCAGCGAACGCAAGCCGCATAACTCGACTATATTCTGTAAAAAATGGTTTAATTTCTATTTTTGTCTTCAGAAATTTAATTAAATCAACTTTACAGTGTTAGCTGCTTGTGGTAAGTCAACCGGGATTCAGTCCATTTTTCAGTCTGTTTTTCTGTAATTTTTAGAAATTATATATTTTTTTTTTGGTTCGTCTTTGATATTTTTTTTTTGTCACTTAGTTTGTGTAAATTATTTTGCAATTCAAGGTTATTTTTGACTTATACAAAGTTAAAACTTTGTAAACCTCAGTCACTTTTTTTTCTTTCTTTTTTTTAATTGGAGTAGATATTTCATACTATCGCCCGGTCTCACACTCCACCCAACTTCTTTTGAATGAGTTTAGAGGTGATCGCCTTATTTCTTGTTTAGGAAGGGGTTCCCAGTTCATCCCCCTTCTCCGGTCTTAGTGTTAGTTCAGCTGGAAGCTCTTTGCAGTTACGGAGTATGGTGGCAACGTCTTTACATTCTGAGGGTACCGGGTTGGCAGTTTCCTTGTTGCTGCTTCCGACTGGTAGTTAGGAGCCCGAACTCTTGCGTAGCGTCTTGAGAGGCTGCTCTGATCAACAGTTGAATAATACCAGGGTTCTTGTAGTGCCATATCGCGCATGGACGGGCGTCCCTGCATAAACGTTCGGTGGGCAACCCCGAGGCCACATTATGTTGTAGGCCGCGCCAGTCTCCATCCTTCACAAGTTGCAAATGATTGACCGACTGATTCTATTCTAAGACCTCCCCTTAACTGAATCACTATGGAAAAAAGCAAAGATAATAGCAAAACTAAACCAGCTCATTTGTAAACGCCCAAACCTGTCTGCATCTCTTTCACTAACATGCGCGGTATCCGCACCAACTTCCTCAGCGTAGATTCATTCCTCCATAATAACTCACCTGATATATTAGCCCTATGTGAAACTAATCTTAACCCTTCTATCCCCTCATCTGAGTTCTACGTTCCTGGCTACCTTCCTCTCTTCAGGAAGGACTCCAATGTTCATATGCATGGGCTTGGTGTCTATGTCAGCGAACACCTTCCCTTAGCTAGAGTGTCATCTTTTGAATCCCCAGATCATTCTTTCATGTGCTTCCGCCTCTCACTTCTCAGCTCGATTAGCTATCTCTTCTTTCTCTACCACTCTCCTTCCTCCCCTGACTGTTCGTTACTTGACATAATTTCTGACAATATCGATAAAGCCATTTCTTCCCATCCCTTTGCCCATGTATTCGTGTTTGGTGACTTTAACGCCCACCACACCAAGTGGCTGAAGAACGCTGTCACTGACCCTGCTGGTGTCCACACCATGAACTTTTCAATCACCCAATTCCTTACGCAAGTAGTGGACTTCCCCACGCGTTTCTCCGACAACCCTAACGGAAGGGACTCACTTCTAGACCTCTGCTTCACTTCCATCCCAGACTCTTGCACTACCAGACAACTCTGCCCACTCGGAAACTCTGACCACACTGTAGTGTCCGTCAATATTTCACTCCACTCCCGCCCGACCCATGAAACCCAGACAAGTAGAATATCCTACTGCTATCAAAGAGCAGACTGGGATTCGTTCCGAGACTTCCTTTGTGACATCCCTTGGAACAATGTCTTTAGTCTTCCCATCGAAGAATGTGCATCCGAGGTCTCCTCCTGGGTTAAGGCTGGCATCGATGCCTTCATCCCTGCTAGGAAATTCCAGCTTAAATCTCATTTGTCTCCATGGTTCTCACCCGCTTGCTCGGCTGCCATTGCCCACCGGAATCATTTCTTCCAACTCTATCGTAACTACACGTCGGACCAAAACAGGCGCCTTTTCACTTCAGCTCGTAATAAGTGTAAAAGGATACTTAACGAAGCTAAGATGTTGTTTGCTGCCAGAATGAAGCAACGCATAGCATGCTCTTAATTCGGCTCTAAAGACTACTGGCGACTCTGTAAAAGAGTACTTAACAAGAGCAAGTCCACAATACCCCCGCTAATCAACAAATTTGAGGTCCTCACCTCCCCAGCAGATAAGGCTGAATGCCTTGCCCGCAGATTCTCGAACAATTCGAGTCTGGACTCATCTGGAGTTTTTACACCCGACTTCTCACCTAGAACCGAGGCACAACTGAATGATGTCCACATTTCACCTTCGCTTGTCTCTAAGATAATCTTAAAACTTGACCCTTACAAAGCGAGCGGTGGTGACGGAATCTCAACCATAGTCTTAAAGAAATGTGCCCCTGAACTCTCCTCTGTCCTTTCTAAGCTCTACAACCTCTGCTTATCTGCTTCCTGCTTTCCTGCCTGTTGGAAATCTTCCTCTGTAGTTCCTATATTTAAAAACACTGGAGAACCCTCTGACCCTGCAAATTACCGCCCTATCAGCCTTCTTCCGATCTTTGGCAAAGTGTTCGAAGCCATTATCAACGCCGAGGTGGTTCAGCATCTCACAGCACACAGGCTCCTCTCGGACAAGCAATATGGTTTCCGCTTCACCAGGTCTATTGCTGATATGCTAACGACCATCACCGAGTACATATACCAGGCACTCGACAAGAATGGCGAAGCCCAAACCAATGCATTGGATATATCTAAGGCGTTTGACAGAATTTGGCATGCTGGCTTTCTATGTAAACTGTGGAGCTATGGTATAACTGGACATTTGTTTGAACTAATCCAGCCATTCCTCTCTAACCGCACAATGAAGGTGGTATTAAACGGACATGCCTCTCAGAACTACCATACAAACGCAGGTGTCCCCCAAGGCTCCATCTTAGGTCCTACACTCTTCCTGATATACATTAATGATCTCCCTGATTTCATAAGAGCCCAAATAGGTTTGTACGCCGATGACACCACAGTTTACTCTCGCTTCCTACAAAAATCTGGTGTAGGCGTCAAAGCTAACCTCGCAGCCGAGATTGAAAAAGACCTCCAATCCATATTGGACTGGGGTAAGAAATGGCTAGTAAATTTTAATGCTTCTAAAACGAAGCTACTCTCAACCATCATCGACAATCTCACCTACCTCCCATTAGCATGGACCAGGCTTGCCTCCCAGAGAGTAAAACACTACGCCTCCTTGGTCTCACACTTTCAGCGGACCTCAAATGGAATGACTATATCGAATCCATTGCTAAATCCGCTGCTATGAAAGTCGGTTCTCTGTGTAGGGCCCGGAAGTTTTTTCCGTCTAAATCTATCCTGCACATTTATAAATCTACCATCCGCCCGTGCATTGAATACTGCTGCCATATCTGGTCAGGTGCCCCTGCTGTTCTCCTCAGGCTTCTCGATAAGGTTCAGAGGAGGGTCTGTAATGTGATAGATACCGACTTGGCAGACCGCCTGCAGTCTCTCTCCCACCGGCGCGACGTGGCTTCTCTGTGTCTCTTCTATAAATACTTTCACGGCTTCTGCTCCGATGAACTTAGATCACTGGTGCCCCCTAAATACGAATTTGAACGAGATACTAGATTAGCAACTAGATCCCACCCTTTTACAGTGAAACCGATAAAATGCAGCCGTAACTTCTACTCCAACAGTTTCTTTCCTCGCATTTCCCAACTGTGTAATTCTCTTCCACACGATTGCTTCCCCGACGGCTACAATCTCCAGGAGTTCAAATGTAAGGTCAATAGACACCTCCTAACACACTAACCTGCTCCCATTCTATCAAACACTCTTCCCATCTGCCCACCCTCATCCTCGCTATCCTTACTCATCTGTCACCTTCCTCCTGACATTCCCTATGTCTAACCACTCCTTCTTTTTACCTTCCCCTATGTAGCCCCATGCGCAATAGTGGCAGTGGAATGCCTTGCTTGGGGTGAGATGATTAAAAAAAAAATAAATAAATAAACCATTTGTTGAGAAAATTAAATAAAATTACTTTAAATTGTTTATTTTCAGTAAATTTTCGTTTTAAGTACCAACGGCTTTTCCCCTTCAAATTTATCCCAAATAGCATTATCTCTGTGCAAATGTATATGCTGAACTCAAATCAACAATTAGTTATTTTTCTTCGTGAGAGTTACGGGAGAGAAAAAGTGCGAGATATAGTTTGTTTTTTTATAAACTTTCAAAGCAAAAAAGGTAAGTTTCTTCAATAACTAATTGTTGATTTGAGTTCAGCATATACATTTGCACAGAAACAATGCTATTTGGGATAAATTTGAAGGGGGAGAAGCCGTCAGCACCTAAAACGAAAATTTACCTTATTTTCTGTCAATATGCCTCATAAAAGATAAAATAGTTCTTGTTCTTTTGCACAGTACTGTTGGTGTAGTCTTTTTCAAAATAATAAGTATATTTTTATTGTAGTTACTTGTTTCTTTCATGAATTAATTTCAAAATCTGACAGCTTGGCTTCAGTTACTTTCCCACTGTCATAAAGTTGCTTACTCATGTCTTTTCTATAAATACTTTCATGGTAATTGCTTGGATAGGCTCTTCACTATGGTACTTAGACTTTATGAATTTAAGCACAGTACTAGACGGGTGTCAAGATCTCATCAATTTGCAATTGAATTAGCTAGATGTAACCATAAATTCTTCCATAAATTAAAAATCAGTTAAATATGAAGCTAGCAATTCTATCGTATGAAATAAATAACTACTTAATATGGAAAATACAGCAGCAATGTCAAGTATGTTGAGGTTTGGACCCACAGTGAGTGTGTACGTGCGTGCGTACATGTGTGAAAATTCAGATATAAATAAAATATACCCGTGAAGACATAAATAAAACACCAAAGGAAAACATTTTTTTTTTAAATATGTTTCATCCCCAGGGAAGCTTGTCAATGAAAATGTAAAGATTTTATTATGTAAGTTCTATTTATGTAGAGAAGTAAAGTAAATTTGAGGAAAATACCATTCTTAAATTTAAAAATTTAAAACTTAACAATATTTTCTTTCACTTTATTTCTGCATATAAACATAGTGGTAAAGAAAAGTTTACCTTATATATATATATATATATATATATATATATATATATATATATATATTTGAAAAACTTGAATCCAAAAGGAAAAGCAGGAAGGTAAATCCCAAAGACCCGATCCTAATTTATATTAATATTTTAATATTACAAAATGATACAGGTGGAGGGCTCAATGCAATTAATATTTAAATTACAGAGCCAATTATAAAATAAAATAAATTTCGAAGTTCAAAACCGTTGTATGATTATTTCTGCATGAAATCACTGAGAGAGATTTCACATTTCATCAGCAACTTATACTCAAAATAAAATAACAATTATCAGCAGAAGTTCAAAAATTTCAAAAATTTACATCACAGAAAAAAAACTAGATAGGTGGGATTAATAAGTAGGTAGCACTCAATGTCTATTTTTAGATTTTGGACAACATTACTTTTAGATTGAGTTGTAAGTGAAAAATTTAAAAATTTGGCTTTGTCTAGCTCTAAAAAAGGGGAAAGGGAAGTAAAGAAAGTGGTGTTTGACAGGGAAGTGGGTTAAAACAAAATGGAAAGAAAAGGGAAAAAAGAAAAGGAAGAAAAATAAAGGAAAGAAAAATTTCATACATGTAGAGACGCTAGTTTTCTTAAATTCAAGAGTACCCAAACCAGCACCTACTCTTAAATTTAAGGAAAGAATTCATTACTAAGTGTTGCCATAAGACGAAATTTGTGAACATTTAATATTTAACTTCTAAATTCAGTTTTTAGAAGAGAAAATATAAATTAAATTTTTTTTTTGATTGATTGATTAATTAAATTTTTAAATAGTAAATTTTGAACCCCTCTACGTTCCTCTTCCTTTCTCCTATTAATATCTACCTTTTAAGAAATAAGGATACGTAGACTAACTTCACCCCCAATTTTTCCTGCATGTATATATTTTTCCCCGCACCTAGAATATTTTTTTTTAAATTTCTTTAATAAATTTTATAATCTTTATAAATTTTATTTTAATTTAAATCTAGGTTTATAATTATTTAAATTAATTTAATTAAATTTAAATTATATCTCAGCTTTTTTCCCCCAAATAAATTTTTTTTTCTAAAAACCTTTTTCTAATTTCATATCCATTTAAAAACGCTAGTTTTGTTAACATGTCCCTAGCATCTGTTTGTGTATGAAATTTTTCTTTTCTTTATTTTTCTTCCTTTTCTTTTTTCCCTTTTCTTTCTTTTTCTTTCCATTTTGTTTTAGCCCACTTCCCTGTCAAACGCCACTTCCTTTACTTCCATTTCCCTCTTTTTAGAGCTAGACAGAGCCAAATGTTTAAATTTTTCACTTACAACTCAATCTAAAAGTAATGTCCAAAATCTAAAAATAGACATTGATTGCTACCTACTTATTAATCCCACCTATCTAGTTTTTTTTTCTGTGATGTAAATTTTTGAAATTTTTGAACTTCGGTCGGTAATTGTTATTTTATTTTGAGTATAAGTTGCCGATGATACATGAAATCTCTCTTAGGGATTTCATGTAGAAATGATCATACAATGGTTTTGAACTTTGAAATTTATTTTATTTTATACACACACACACACACACACACATATATATATATATATATACACGCACACACACATGGACATACACACACATATAAATACGTGTTTCCAATTTTGTCGATAAAATAAAAAACAAACAAGTATTTTTTAAGTATAAATGTTTATGTTTATCTGAGTTTTAGAACCATTTTATATAAAAAAAAGGTATTTAAATAATGTATGTTTGATAGATGCTATCACAGAATTAGTAGTCTGATGAATATATACAAATTCTTATTTTTCAGACTTGATAAACTGGTTATTTACTTCCTTCTTTAAAACCACTATAACTCTTTGAAGTCTTTGGTCTTTCTTCCATCTTTGGTTTTGGAATTGACAGTGGTTTCCAGGGTATTGGATTGTAGAAACTTGGTGGTGGGTAAGCAGTACGATCATGATAATCTGAAAAAGAAAACAAATAGTTTTAAATAAAGACATTATTCTTGCCATATTAATAATAAACTAGTTTTTCATATTTATAAAGATAATTTACAATTCGACTCAAGAGAATGCTAGTGTCTCAAAATATTAATATAATGGAAGACACATTATTTGATATTGTATTATTTGATATTTGTATTTCAAATAGCAATCTGGAAATTTTTGACAATAGGAAAAATTAGAAAAAATATTTAGCAATATGGTTGTTGCATTTCTAAATGTAAAATAATGCAAGAAACATCTTTTTTTCTTTTTTGCAGGCATGATTAGGTGAGAAAATAAAATTGGATTTTTTTAAAACCATTTGTTCAAAGCTAAAAAAAGACTAATTTTTATGAGTAAAGTAAGACAAGGTTGTGTCTTTTCACCAGATCTTTTCAACTTCTACTGTGAGAATATTTTGAGGACCCTAGAAGTTATGCCTGGATTTGTCATTAGAGGCCACGATTTAAACAATCTAAGGTACACAGATGATACAGTGCTGATAGCAGACACAGAAAGGAAACTATAAAACCACCTACAGAAGGTAGCTGAAGAGAGTGACAAGAAAGGACTACAAATAAACTTCAAGAAAACGAATGCATGGTCATCAGTAAAAAGGGCAGCCCAATATGCCAAATACAGGTCAGGGATCCTAAAATCAAGCAGGTACAAAAATTTAAATACATGGGAAGTGTTATAACAGAAGACGGAAAGTGCGACTCAGAGATCCAAAGGTGAATTGGCATGGTGAAGAAAGCAATCCAGAAGTTGAGTAAAGTATTAAGAAACAGGACAATTTTGTTAGAAACAAAGAAGAAAGTATTGGATTGCTATGTGATGTGAGTTCTTCAATATGGCAATGAATGCTGGACAATATCATCAAAGATGAAGGAAAAACTTAAAGCTACTGAAATGTGATTCTACAGAAGGATGCTGCAAATATCATGGATTGAGCATGTGAGCAATGATGAGGGTTCAGAAAGGATGGAAGCGAAAAGGAAATTAATACTAAGCATCAGGAAGAGACAGCTAAAGTTCCTGGGACATGCAATGAGGAAAGAGGACTTGGAGAACCTGATACTAACAGGCCAGATAGAGGGAAAAAGAGACAGGGGAAAGCAGCAGATAACATATTTGAAGGACCTAATCAGGTGGATGATGGAACGAGGGTTGCATGGTGTAACAGGAAAAGGCATGCTAAGAGTCACCAGAGATAGGAAGACATGGAAAGCCATGATTGCCTACGTCCTGAAAGGACAAGGCACATAGAAGAAGAAGTTGTGGAGATGTCAGTCATTACTTTTCTAAAATGAAGATATTGCTTATTAAATTGCTTGGCTGAACACCAAATTTTCTAAACACTAAATTTTTTTAATCATTTTTTTCTCACTCTTAAATAACTCTTGATATTAAAAAAATAACTGATCAGATATCTAACTTTTTTCATTAAAGTGTGATAAAAAAACTAAAACTTAAAAATTGTTCATCTTCTGAAAAAACAACAACAATTTTATTCACTTTCCACAAACTTATACACTTTTTTAAGACTAATTTTTTAAAGAAATTTTTAAGACTAGATAATTCGTACATATATAAAATTAAAGAAATGTTAACCTTTTGGTATCTGGGATTTCAAATAATTGGCATTGTTAGTTAAAAAAGCAGAGTTGGCCTTGAATCAAGAAACAGTGCTTAAATTCCACTCAAGATAGTTTACCATTAATGCTCCAGGGAAAAGCCTGAGTTCACCTATTTAAAAAGGTCAGGACAGGGATTATTGCTTATACTATGAAAACCAAGTAAAACCTGTTGTATTTTATTTAGATTTAATTGATTTTAAATATTTTTAGATGGTAAGAATAAATTTTTGGCAATAATAATGATTTACTGATACAAGCCCTACCAACTGATCCATAGCTAGGAGTAGAAGAGGTGAACCCATACATTTCCCAAGGGTATTTGCATATAAGTGAATATAATGAAACCCAACTTAAATTTGAACTTGGCTATCTGATCTTCAATCTGATCCATTCTTCATTACACTACCTATATATCCAAGCTTACATCACCTGGTATTCCCAAGCGGTCACCCATCTAAGTACTAATCAGGCTCAATTTTATTTAATTTCGGTTATTGTGTGAAAACTGGTGTTTGAACATGATATGGCCATAAGCCTATTTTACTTGTAAAAAAAAAATTACCACCATTGTCCCAAGAAATATGAATAAGACATTCTATTAGCCATGACATAATTGAATTTTAGTAGTTAAAGTGTTATTAATATTAAAAATCTGCTGGTAATAAATAACCAACAATTGCTATGATGATGAAATAGTAATAAATTTAAAAAATTAATTATGTCTAGTTATATCTCATTGGAATGATTTTAAAATCCAACCTAATTATATCTTCAAATTTAATGAATTAAAAATTATATAAACAGAATAGAAATAAGAAAAATAGAAATTCAACAATATTTTTTTCAATGGTACATCAAAACAAATTGTTTTTTCCTTGTTTACAACCAGCTGCTGAGGGTGATAATGAAAATAAAAAGAAAACAACAAATATGAAGCTTTTGCAGATATGAATCTTATCTTCTATTTTATATAATCTTTAATTTATTCTTAAGCATTAATGTATATTTTTTAATCTGATATTATTTATTACTATAAACATTATATTTTCTGGGTACACCTACTTGAGTAGACATCCCTGATTTTAAAACTGTGCAAAATTATTAAAGAGCTATGAAGGACAGGAAATTGTGGAGAGGCATGATTGCCTATGTCCTGAAGGGACGTGGCAGATAAAGAAGAAAATGTCTGGTTGCCAAGACACTGAAAATTATTACTCAAGAAAATATGTCTTTTAAAAGCAAGTAAACCTCTATTCCCATTTTCAAAGAATATATTTCTGATATGAGGGATTGTATTTCAGTACTAGGCCATGGGAAGCAATCATAGCAAAGAAACTTTCAATAACTCTTGTTAGAAACTTACAAAGACTACATCTGCTAACTTTATTTTCATACTCCAAATGTAAACAAAGTAATTTTAACACAATTAATGAATTTTATTTTAATACAATATTATTTCTAATGGCTATAAACATTATATTTAGTGGAGACATATGTTTTAGGGGACATCTGTTTATTATTGTTTTTGTTTTTAATCGAGGTCAACATCTCCAGAAAATGTTATATTAAAGAAAACATCTCCCAGCACTAACAGTAATTTAACCTGTATTCTCTCTAACCAGAGGAACCACCTTCAAGCCAGATATTCTTTATTACTTAGCTAGGAGAAACCATAACTGTAAAACAAGATTCCATTACTGTAATTTATAAAAGTCATTGTCTTGAGTCTTATCCTTATTTTTAATTATATAGATCAACAACCCTGTTCGTGTCAGGGTTGTAATAATGCCTTTTGTTTTGCAGTGAGATGATTATTATAGCCATGTTAATATATATGGTACAAAAACCTTATTATATAGTCAATATTCATGCAGAAGATAAAGTCAATATACAAATAAAGGCATTTAAAAAGACAGATAATGTGTGTGTGTGTGTGTGTGTGTGTGTGTATATATATATATATATATATACTCATCCACAGACAGTCCTGTTTCGCTGTATCACAGCTCATCAGTACAGTTAAACATCCAATTGCTTCTAGCCAGGATTAAAACCCAACCGAATTGATATCAGTCAGCAATTCTACCTCTAAGCTATAGGCACTCGGTGAAGGAAGGTGGATTTTAGCATGTTATATACACAATGTAAACACATGCCAGTAGCCGAGAGTCTTCAAATTCATTACTGAATGAATGATAGATATATATATATATAATACTGAATGAATGATATATATATATATATATTAATGCAGGTTTCATTGAATAATATAGACAAGTTTTGTCTATTAATTTTGTGTAGGATCCGTTCATACCGTCTGATATACTTGATGGTGATGTCGTTAAAAGACAACAAAAAATCACAGTATTTGTTGAATTTTTTATCAGGTCTAAGCTTTCGGCTCACATAAGCCATTATCAAAGAGTAAATAATAACACACAGTAAACATAGAACATTTAAGCTATTAACAATAAAGATAATTGAATTGAATATATATATATATATATATATGATAGGATGACTTATTCAACTTTGTTGTACATTTTTCTCAATATTGTTCTTGATATATAAATATATATTTAATTTTCTCATACCATCAATATTAAAAATAAAAAATAAAAATCTTGATATTGGCCAATTCATTTGGAAACTGAAAAATTCCAGTTGGGTCATTATATTCACTTACAAGAAAATATCCTTTGGAAACATATGAATCTACCTCTTCCCACCCTACCTCTGGGTTAATTAGCAGGACTTATAAGTAAATCATTTATTATCTCCTAAAAATTCTTACAATCCAAAAATATTTTCTGGCTTTAAATAACCTGCAAAAGGTTGATAAACTGTAAAAAAGTAAATCAATCAAACAATCAATATATATATATAGACAGAGAGAGAGAGAGAGAGGAGAAAGAGAGGAAATAGCAGACAAAAATGTAATGGTTTATTTTCGGACAATAAAATACCCAAGACAAATAGGATTTTAAAACCAGCAGGAACTGACCAATCGAAGTATGTTAATCAAGGAGAGTTATGTCCCTTGCATCATGAAAGGTCGTTACCTGGCAACGGCAAAAAACAAACAATATTACATTTGCATTTTAAATTCTCTCGAAAGACATCTTAAAAACAGTCAGGTAAGTGAAGCCTGTAGTTATTAAACACTGTAGTTTGCCACTATAATAATTACTTCTACATAAAATATACATAATTGTATCCAATAAGGATCAACATAATTTCTCACAAACTTAATTTTATTTTAAAACCTTTTTTGTTTTAATTTAAAAGCTAAAATACAAGTTATGTTCTGGAATATTTAATTTAAACGGTTTTAAATAAAAATAAAAAAAATAAATACATGTTAAGAAATAATACTAAAAATTTTAATCAACAATATATAAATAAATTCAAAATTAATATATCTTCATGATAATTTTTTAAAATAATGTGAAAAATTACTTTTAAAAAGAAAAATTGCCATAAAGACGTTGAAGGCATCTTATTCTGATAAGTTTATTTATTTTAAAAAATGATTTGATTTAAGGCTTGGTAAAAACAATATTACATACTTCAACTTGATAGACACCTCTGTAAAACCTTATTACTTTAGTTTTAAAGCAATACTAAGTTTGAACTTAATATTAACTCAAACCCGAGAGGGCTATGCCCTCCAAGCAGTACCTCTCCTTCCGAGGAGGGGGCTGGGGTCATTACCTGGCACACAAAGTGTCTCTAAAAGAGGCTTGAGCAATTTTGAATGGCTTCTCATATTAAAACCTTGACTGTGTGTCACATTCTGTAACAAAATGAAGGGTGCAAACCTACTAATCAAATATAAAAAGAAATGTGAATGTGACATTCATAGAAACACCAATGAAAATCACATATAAAGAAGTAAGTTCAAAGAAATTACTAAGATAACAATAATAAGAGCAGTCACAGACCACAAACCTCCACCAAAGCAACAACGATATTATCTTAGTAAGAGATATTTATTAAACTGAGAAAGAATAACTGCAATAAACTTGACTGCTCTCAAGAATGAAAATACGAAAAAAAAAAAATTAAAAATGTAAAGTGAAATTAAAAATAAGGCTGCAAAAACTGGAAGAATTCATTTTTACATTTTAATATCCCAAAGTTCTATTTTGACTCTTTTTTTTTTTTTTTAAATTTTGCTTTTGGATAATAAATATTAAATTTATGTTGTAAACAATATTATTTTTGCGGAAAAAAAATGTGTGGTCAGAAAATGTAATGATGTAAAGCAATCAAGAAGAGGTAAATCAGTATTTAGCATGTGAAACTCACCAAAAAATATTTAAAAAAAAAAACTGAAAAATAAACACCAAAACATTATCCCATACCGGATCAAACCTAAAATCTAATCATGTCTATGCCAGTCTTAAGGCCAATCATCCCTGAAATTTCATCCAGCATATCTTGAAATATCTTGATCACAGACAATAAAAAAACAGACAAACACGACTGAATACAACACTCCAACTTAAAGCAGAAATAATAAATAAATGTTTAAGCAAAATATGTAACTGAAATACATTCATCTTATTGTCTCTGTACCAAGCAGTTATCATCTGTTTAAGTGTTTATACACAAAAGATTTGGTTTATTGTAAGCTTAAAAGAAGCTTGACAACAAAGAGTAAAGTTGAAATTATTACATATATGCAGCAAGTTGTAAGAATAATAAAATATTAATTCACTGATAGATAAGAGGATGCATTAGGAAAAAGAAAGAAGAGGAAAGAGTCATTTGCCTTGTGCGATTAGATATGGTGAGTCTATATATTTTTGTCTTTGTTGCTATATTCACTACGTTTTGGCTGTTTTAGGCCTCGGCCTTCTTCAAGTAATAGAAGATTTTTAACCGAAACCTATATCTCATTCATGGGGATACATTGTTCCAGTTCCACAAGCCATGCTGATTCCAGATGTCTCAGTATCATTTATCTCCATTTAACTCAAGGCTCAAAGTTTTTTCTTCAACTCTGCTGTAGCCAACTATTGAACTCACAACACTTTGTGTCAAGCTACTGAATTAAACCAACACTTTTATTCACTAGGGGTGGGCACGTACACATATTTTTTTATACATATACATTACACTGGTTTAATTTGACCAATAACTGGGTAATAATTAATATTATATATATATATATATATATATATATATATATATTCCATTTGTAAATGGGTTATTACGCAACCTAGGTTTCGACCATAAGTGGTGTCTTCAGGCAATTTTCAATAACTGATTTTACCGTTTACCATTTATATATATATATATATATATATATATATATATATAAAGGAGGAATTAGATTATAAGAATAAGGTGGGGTAGTGAAATGAAATGACTTGAAAATATGCATGTTAAGATACATATGTATACCTCCAAATACTTCATTCTTCTTCTTCTATGTGCCCTGTTCCTTCATGATGTAGGCGATCATGGCTTTCCACGTTTCCCTATCACTGGTGGCTCTGAGAACGCCTTCTCCTGTTACACCATGCAATCCTCGTTCCGTCATCCACCTGATTAGGTCCTTCAAATATGTTATCCATTGCTTTCCCTTGTCTCTCTTTCCCACTATCTGGCCTGTTAGTATCAGATTCTCCAAGCCCTCTTTCCTCATTGCATGTCCCAGGAACTTTAGCTGTCTCTTCCTGATGCTCAGAATTAATTTCCTTTTTGTTTTCATCATTTCCAAGACCTCATCATTGCTCACATGCTTGATCCATGATATTCACAGCATCCTTCTGTAGAACCACATTTCAGTTGCTTTAAGTTTTTCCTTCATCTTTGATGGTATTGTCCAGCATTCACTGCCATATTGAAGGACGGACAGCACGTAGCAATCCAGTACTCTCTTCCTAGTTTCTAGCAAAATTGTCCTGTTTCTTAATACTTTACTCAACTTCTGGAATGCTTCCTTCACCATGCCAGTTCGCCTTCAGATCTCTGTGTCGCACTTTCCATCTTCTGTTATAACACTTCCCGGGTATTTAAATTTTTGTACCTGCTTGATTCTGGTATTCCCGACCTGTATTTGGCATTTTGGGCTGCCCTTTTTACTGATGACCATGCATTCGGTTTTCTTGAAGTTTAATTGTAGTCCTTTCTTGTCACTCTCTTCAGCTACCTTCTGTAGGAGGTCTTGTAGTTTCCTTTCTGTGTCTGCTATCAGCACTGTATCATCTGCGTACCTTAGGTTGTTTAAATTGTGGCCTTTGATTATGAATACAGGCATAACTTCTAGGGTCCTCAAAATATTCTCGCTGTATAAGTTGAACAGATCTGGTGAAAAGACACATCTCTGTCTTATGCCCCTTTCTATCTTTGTATATCTACTCAAATCATGACCTGTCCGTATGAAAGTGGTTTGCTGCCAGTTAAGAATCTTTATTACTCTCAAGTCTTTCCTAAATAAGTCCAGGCTGCCGAGCATCTCCATCAGTTCTTTGTGGCGTATTTTGTCAAACGCCTTCGCATAATCAATAAAGCACAGGTATAAGTCCTTCTTCATTTGTATTGCCCTTTCGAAGAGCATCCTAATCATAAATATGGCATTCCTTTTTCCCGTGTCTTTAACGAAACTGCACTGTTCTTGTCCTATCTCTGACCTGATTCTTCTTCTCGCTCTATTCATCAGGATTCGGACGATCAGTTTTGTTATATGGCTCATTAAACTGATGGTTCTGTGGAGTTCAAAAATTAATAGTTTTCAAGTTATTTCAATTCTCTACCCACCCCTTTACCCTTATAATCTAATTCCTTCTATCCATCATAACCTGGCTTTCTATTGGTTAATTGAGACAAGACCTTCAAAATTTGCACCCCCCCCCCCCCACTTAATTGTCTGGATATGGTAGCAATTATGTTGTTTCAAAATTTCTACATATAATGATTCCTAACAGAAAAAATATTTCACTGCCTGATGAGATGCTAATAAGCTATCACCAAAACACAGTGGCTCTTGTGTAGCAGTAAACTATGTTTTTATTGTAAACACTTATAATAACAATATTACTATATATAATGCTCTACAAAATATCGAGCATTCTTAAAAAAGCAAATCACTACAAACAGTGGAATGCTAACCCATTAGTTTGTAATAATTCTAAGATATATATATATATATATATATATATATATATATATATATATATGAACTAAATCTAAAAGTGAGCCAAAAGTCAAGCGTGGTTTCACTCACCGAATCATCAGGACTTTGCTAACAAATTAGACAAAAACCGCAAATTAAATAGCACTGATCAGAAGATACCAAACCAAAAACAGAGGGTAAAACAATCTTTATTGATAACTACAACAACAAAAAAAAAAAAAAATTAAAGTAAGTGATTATGCTTTGTTTGTTTCTTTTTTTTTATTCCCCTCTACCCATTTGGTAGTACCTTTTGGGTTTGACGACTAACTTTACCGATTTGTTAGCAGTAGGTTTTTCTGATTTTGGTTGTCATTAGTGCTACTGTTTTGTTGGTATGTTTTACAATATATATATATATATATATATTACAAAATTATATGGAAATTTACAAAATCAGTATTACCCGAGAAATTTATTTAAATTTATTTGTTTGAAAATGATTTTTTAATGGATACTCATATTTGAGTAGATATTCTGTTTTTTCTATAATCAAACAGAACATTTCTTAAATATCTACTGGCCTAAATGTTTGAAAAAATCTTGTTTTGGGAAATATCTCCCAGCAGGATCTGAACTTGCATACTCCCATAGAAATAAAATTATATATTAAAACAAATAAATGTATGTAAATATACATACAGACATAGCTATATGAATAGAATAAGTAAAGAACAAGTAGGAAAAAAGTGTCTTTAATCTCACATGTTTCACTTATAACAAGCTTCTTCAGAAATTTATTAAAGATGGATGATTCAAAAATCCAAATGACAGTATGTTGATTGAGATATAGTTTCATTGGTCAGATATGTGTCATGTGTGATAAAGCAATGGATGAATATTAAATGTAGAAGAAAAAACTTGTGTCTATTTAAGTGTGTGTGTCAATGTGTCTTTTTAAATAAAATGAGAGAAAAATTCAATAGTCATCGCCAAAAGCACTCAAAAAAGCAAAACATTTGGACAATTTCTATATAATTTGAGTTCTGAAAAGAAAAAATCAAAAGAACACATGAAAAATTACATAACAAATCTTAACCATAATACCTTGTCTGCCATTTTTAAACCTGTATAAAAGAGAGATTGCTGCCCAAATACACATTTTAAAAATATATAGTGTTAAATTGTAATAGTTTTTAGTGCCAAAATTGCTGGGTTTTTTGGGGTTTTTTTCAGTAGTTTACTGGTAGACAGGCATTTTAGGCAAGCAGATATTTTTTTTTTATAAACTGCTTGATATCAAAGTAACTTCAAAGTCAGCATGACTGAAATAATACTGCTCAGCTAAGTGACAAGTTTCTTTACATTAATTATATATATATATATATATATAGTGTTGACTTGTGATGATGCTTAGTGCAAAGATTGGTGTTTTTCTGTGGTTTACTGTAGGAAATATTTTCTCGCAAATTACTCGAATATCGGGGCAGAAAAAGAAAATGCTGACAATTCAACTCACTGGTACAATATTGCGAACTGCTATCCACCTAACCAGTTAGACCCAAAAACATTCTTCCTTAATTCCCGTTGGTATAGGGTACTCGGGCATCTGGTTTCATAAACTCTACGGTGATCGACCATCAGACCACTTCCATGATGCGACCCATATCTTTCGGGTTGGGTCGAATTCGGCACAGAAATCAGGTTCTTCTATTTTAATAGTGGCACAACAGATATTCCCATGCTTGGGAAATTGTATGTCGCCACACTCTGTTATTTGGAGTCCGCCTAACTTTTTGATGGCGTCGAACCCAAGTAATAAATCAAAACCCAATAGTTCTCCATCCACTACCAAGACTTCGATTTTGAGGGGGGTTGCATTGGCTACGCCAAACTTAACACGTCCAACTCCGCAACATTTGAGAGTATTTCCGTTTACAGTGAGTACGTCCACCTCCATCATCTGCCAGGATTGACAGATTGTCTTACTCACGAGTGTCTGTGAACAGCCAGAGTCCACTAGTGCTACTCTCTTAATTCCGTTTACGTAAATATTCAAGACCAGTAGCACCTCATTCATAACTCACTTGGGGAAGAGACCGGCGCTTGTCCTCTTCCTCTTTTCCCAGACACAGTGAAGCAATGTGGCCTATTTCTTGACATCTGAAGCAACGCAGTGTTGTGCATGACCTGCGTGATTTACGGGCATCTTCTCGTCGAACTGGGCAGTCCCTGGAAAAGTGATTCCACCCAGAGCATCTATAGCATCGCATACCCTCCCGACATTTATCATGTGGATATTTATCAGCTCCACCTGGTGAAATGGTAGCTGCAACCATTTCCTCAGTTGTGATTGGATCTTTCATTATGGCCTGAGCTCGGTCCAATAGTTGGTTTGTCTTCATGTCTTCCATTCTGGAAGATGTGCGCAGTAGTTGTTTGACGCGCACTGGTAAGCCTGCTATAAATGCACATGCAAGTCCTTCTTGGATATTCCACCAAAGAGACCCGCTAGCTTCTTCAAGTCGGCTAAAAACACGTCGACGGATTCGTCTGGGCGCAGTCGGCGTTTCACGAACTGCTCGTAAGCCAAGAAACGATCTGGTGCAAAGGCAATCTGCAGGGCTTGTTTTATTTGCTCGACATCTGACTTTTGCTCAGAGTTTAATTGTTGATAAACAGCAAATGCTCCGCCCGTCAACCTCAGAGGAAGAACACGTTCAACCTTTTTTATTCCACACAAGTCACAAACAAGTTCTGCCTTCTCAATCCATTCAGTAACTGCCGGTCCGGTTACTGAACCATCAAACTCTGGTATCAACTTCACGTCAAAAGTCTTGTCTGTTATAATGCCGAAATAGCTTGTGACTTGTGTGGAATAAAAAAGGTTGAATGTGCAATATCTTCGCTATCCTTGACCTACGGCAGGCCTATCTGCAAGTTCATATCCATAAGTCACTTTGGCCCTTTCAAACTGTAATCTTCAAGGTGTGAAGATATTGCTTGACCTGAATGGGTTTCGGGTTGAATGTTGCACCAGCCATAATGAAGGCCATTGTGGACGCCGCGTTGTCGAAAGATGAGTCAGTTCAATGGGCAACCTCATCATATATTGATGATATTTATGTTGACAAGAGCATGATTTCAGCAGTTCATGTGAAGGAGCACTTGGCTGCGTTTGGTTTGACCTGCAAGGATCCGGAATGGTTAGGCGGATAGCAGTTTGCAATATTGTACCGGCGAGTTGAATTGTCAGCATTTTCTTTTTCTGGCCCGATATTCGAGTAATTTGCGAGAAAATATTTCCTACATTTACTGATAAAGATATTTTGGCAAGCAGGTTTTTTAGTTGTAAAGTGCTTGATGTTGAGAGACAGACAGACAGACACACACATATATATATATATACACACACACACACACATATATACATGCAAAAATACAATTATATATATAATTTGGTCTAATCTGACTCTTCTCATAGCAGAATGATTTAGGTACTTAAAATTATAGAATCAGCTGAGTATTTTTCCAACATCTTAAGCAAAATGTAAGAAGGGAATATCAGAAAAGGCACATGCATGAGTTGATGCTACTAGTTGTTAATATCAGTCATTTGCCTTCATTTGAACTTGAAAATCTTGCTTTAGTAAACTAGATCCAATTCTTGCATTCAGAGACTAATAATACTTGCAGCTGTAACATTCAAGATATATTTTCAAAATGGATCTAATGGAAACAAATGGAGGAGAGAAAAAAGAGGTGAAAATATCAGATCTGGACACAAAGTATCTCATCCACCATGTTGGGATGCCATTGACGAAGGCTTTGGCTGAAATTGTGCAGAAGCAGCCATTGGATCCAATTGAATATCTTTCTTGTTGGTTATACAAATATAAGAAAAACCAATTAGAACTGAAAAAGGTGAGTGCAATTATTCCCATCTTTGACATACTTCAGAAGAGGTAATAAATACAGTATAATTTAAAAAAAAAATAACAGGATTTTTCAAATACAGTTTATATAGGATCTTTCTCACATCCTTACCTGAAAACTTTAATTCAATGATATAATTCAGTTACTGATCACATAAAAATTTTACAGAAAGAGATCAATTATTTATTAGTATACTTAGATACTTAAAAAAAAGTGAAGTATAAACATGACAAATATCACTTATGCTATAAATAAGCATGTATTTATGATAATCTGATTTTACAGTTATTGAATGTTGTTTTTCGATTAAGTATAATTTTTAAATATAGAAAATATATTCCTCGGACTCATTGCTTTCTCATTTGAATAATGTTACTAAGGATTTTGTTAAAAAAAACTAAGACTATAGCCAAATTGTACAACAAGTGTTAGAAATACCTCCCACATATATCTTCCAGAAATACTTCCTGCTTAATAGTAAGACATTAATGGCAATGGTGTCTTCATCTAGCTAATGTCTTATCATTATATGGGACGTATTTCTACCAAACCATGTAAGTAGCTGAATTCCCCACTAAAACAAAATTAGTTAAAATTACTTAAATGACTTGATCATTTTGTTTATGACAAAATCAACAGAGCCAGACATAAACATAATTTTGTCTTCATGTAACAATGTATGAACAAAAAGTTAGGAAGAATTGATTGATTTGGTTTTTATAGCTTATAAACCCTTTGTGTATTATTAAAGCCAAAACATATATTGAATTCTAAGAATACTAATTTTGGTGGGGAGTGAATATTGCATGAGAATAATGGTTTTCCAGATACAAGTCCTACTATTTAACCTATAGTAAGGAGAAGAGATGGATTCATAGATTTCTCAAGGATATTTGAATATGATTGAATCAACTTGAATGGATTTTGAACTTGGCTATCTGAGTTCTCATTCTGATTCATTATCACCTGTACATCCACTATTAGGAAGAGCCATAACAGTTAGTAGGCTTGAGAAGCCTACTTTCTCAAAATATTTTTTAAGAGAAAGATTTTATAAATTTCAACCAATAAATCCTGAATGTTTCCTGGCTAGAAATGATTAATCTCATTGTTACTATAATTTAGCTTCAGGAATAGGCAAATTTGATCACAATCTAAAGATCTGAACAAAAATATCATATAATAATAATAATAACTGTTGGTGGATTCCCTTACAAAAATATAAAGCATTCATAAGAAGAAATATTTCAATCTGTATGTGAAAGGAAACAATTTTTGTTAGACAATCACCAGTTGCCAAAGTTGAAAGAGAATTCCAGCAACTTATACTGAAGTATTTCAACCTCTACATCAACTGGCACAGAAACATAAAAACTTAAAAACTGTTCTATACTTTACAAGAGCAAATTTTAATCAATTCAAATGCATTACAACATTACATTAAGAGTTAAATGAAACCTAACAAAAAGTCTATGCTTCTGATATAGAAATATAAAACTTATAAGAATGGCTTTCTTGTTCAAAGCATGTGTAAGTCAATAAAGCTGCTACTAGAATATTACAATATTATGAAAGACAAATTTATTCTTTTAAATAAACTAGTTATTTGTTTTTAAAAGAGATGAAAATGAGTAAAACTTATAAGCAATTTTAACAGAAAAATTATCTACTGATGATAACTGATATTGGACAATTGTTTTTGAAGGAAAAAGAACAAATAAAAATGATGATGGAAGCTGAGATAGAAAGAATGAAGAAAAAAGCTTGCATTGAAGAAGAAAAACGTCTTGTGAGAGAAAAGTAAGCATAATGAACTAAATTATCATTTAAAACAAAATATAGTCACAAAAACTATTTCTTTACTGTTATATATACATTTATATATAGATTTATATATAGATTTATATCTAGATTTATATATACGTTTTCTCTTTTTTTCCCCTTTATTAAAAACTCTTGAATTCTCAGGCCAGTAGACATCAATTGCACTGTTTAAAAAACAAACTTAGTTCAGAAAATTCAAATTATATATATTTTCTTAGTATTACAATAAATGTTATATTTAGTGGATATGTTTATCCATTAAATATAACATATAATATATAATAAGAAAAAAACGAAATTTGAATTTTCTGAACTAAATTTCTAAGATGAGAAATTATTGCTATTATACATAGATATACTAAGCATATTGTAAGCCAGTAACATTCCCACTCTCTTCCATTCTCTCTCTATCTCACTCTGTCTCTGTATATATATATATTCGTCATCCAGATACAAGCCTGTTTCACTGTATCACAGCTCATCAGTTTAGCTAGACATCCAATTGCTTCTGGCCAGGATTGAAACCCAACCGATTTGGTATCAGTCGGAGTAGCTAACCCCTAAGCCATAGGTGTATGGAATCAGAGAAGGAAATTTTAGCATGTTGTATATAAGTAGGGTATACACATGCCAGTCACCGAAAGAACTCAATTCATTGCTGAAGAGTAATGCATAAATTGTGGAAGTGGTAACTGCTTTTTTTAAATAAATTTTCCTCTCTAGAGAGCTCAATTTTAATGAGAGCATAATATATTCATCATCCACATACAAGCCTGTTTTGCTGTATCACAGCTCATCAGTGTGGCTAGACATATATATATATGATGCCAATACCTCTGTCCTGACTCTTTTTTTCCTTTTTTCTTTTTTCCTATATTTCTCTCTTCCGTTAAAGGAAATGCTTATTCCGGCAAAATTTTTTGTACCAAATAGAATGAATATTGTGTGGTCTGATGAAATGAGCTAATTTAGCTTATTGAAATGAATTATAATTTATAACCAATTTAAATGACGTGTTGAGTTTTCCTTTATAAATATCATATTGCTCTGAATAACATCCAATGAGCTCTTTATATAGATCTAACACTTAATACTTTATATTAAGCTGATCTTGTTGGATTACCCTCGCCGTTTACGGACTGGACATATATATATATATATATATATATATATATATATATATATATATTAAACTTATATTTTTCCTCACCAGTAGCACAACTCTGAGTTTCATGTACAATGCAATCTTCAGGTGCTGATTGAAATTGCATTGTGCATAAAACTCAGAGTTGTACAACCAGTGATAAAAGAAATGTATATTTATCATTCATATATAAATTATAGCTCTGTTATACTACATCAAGCACCACTATTTTATTAACATCACCAATGTGTGATGTGTGTGTGTGTTTTGTTTTTTCTGAATTAATTTTTAAAATGGGAAATTATGACACATTGATATACCTGAATTTTTGTCTAAATTTGGTTGTTATAGTCCCAATCTTTTGACTTTTGTACGATCCATCCTTCTTTCATGTATTTGACATACACAGTAATACTCTTGGAATTTTGAACTAAAACTTTTCTTCAATCACTAGGGGTAGTGTATTCTCATTCTGCTGTCCATGCTGAAGCATATCTCATTTTAGTTCATTCTTCTTAGATGATATTTTCTTGTAATGCTGGGTCTGTTTGTTCCATTAAAATAGAAAAGAATCTGTATTCCAGTGTCCTGACCCAGTCTTAAAATAGTTCTTTATATCAGCAACTCCCTTCTCCCAATGCGTCTTTTAGTCCTTATATATAAGAGTGAGCTTGGTACCCTTGGTATCTGGCAAGTGCAATGTTTCAGACCCAAGGAGTTCTGTTGCCCTGATCTGTAGGCAGACGAGACGCATGCACTCAGAGTATTGTGCCTAAAGCTATATTGAGCTATTTGTCCCCTCATTAAGGGTACTGGAGGTAAATGTTTTCTGGGTTTTGACTTAATCCACATGGTAGAGAATTGAACCTCTGAGTGACTTCAAAGGAGGCTATCTTATCAACAGGTGTATAATATCAGGTCTATTGTGCTACCATTTTGTGAATGGGTTCTGGACTGTGCAGTAGTCTTCAGGTGGGTCTCTAGATGCCATGATGATGGGTACTATTATGTCATTATCTCCAGGTTATTTATGAATGCATCTCCAGTGGGTGTCTTTTTCACTGCCTATGAGTCAACTACTAAACAAACCAAAACAAGGATGAAAGCAACTAAATTGAAAACAAACAAAACTAGCAAACCTAACCACAAAACCTCTAAGGATACTATCACCTACAAGTGTAAACTGACTATAAGACAATGTTGGTATGTAGCAGCCACTTATATATTTGTTTTATGCATGTTGTAAAAATGTTCACCATCTTTTATATGCAGACGGAAAGAGTTGCTTGAACAGAAGCGGAAAGAGAAACTAAAGCAAGAAGAAGAGGCAAGAAAGAAACGTGAATTGGAAGAGGCTCAAAACCAAAATCTTCAGTCACCAGAGAAGAAAGATGAAAATGGGCAAACAACTTTGCACCGAATGGCTGCTGAATTGGGTAAATTTAGACAATTGTCAGATTTTTATATTTATTTTTTCATGATTTTCACATGGTTAAACTCATTTTTATCATTAAAACAACAATTGTTTGTCATATTTTTTGTTATATAAAATAGGAGTGGGGGGGGCAAAATGAGGTTGCACAAAAAGTTCAGAAATGGGTACAATCTAGCAAGGATTTGCCAATCAATACTGATATATAAAATATTAAAAACAAAATCAATCATCGCTAAAATCTTTGGAAGATTTATGAAAGGCAAAATCTGACCTTGCAAAGAAGAAATTCCCCACCAAATGTCATGTTTTTTTTTATCATTGTAATTCAAGTGTTCTGCAGAAGTTTAAGTATAGGCTCAAGTGTACCAGGAGATAAAAAAACAGTGCTTTGTATTTTTTATGTAGTGATAATAAATATATTATGAAATCTGAATAATAATGAAGAATGAATGTGCATCAAATCAACAGCTTTATTTTGGTTTGTTCATAAACTGAAAATCAAATGTATGACAAAAGGACTTTATAAGACATTTTCCTCAGATTTTCTTTGATTGAAGCATATGAAAGAGTGAAAATTTGGCTGTTTTCAAAACTATTTTATTTGTCTTTTCTCTAGTATTTTAATCTTTACAAACAGATGCTGATTTTACCCACTTGGATAAAATGCCATTGCTGTTAGCAGACCGAGATATAGAATTCCTGACTCCTAGGGATGTAGCCCAACAGATGGGCTATGAAGCAAATGTAACAGAGATTGGTATATAGATATTTTTTATTATTACTATTGCTTTAATGACTATTGTTTAGTCTAAGAACTTATATTTTAGAGGGCACAAAGTGAAAAAAATGTTAAGCAGAATTATATATTCCAAAAGACCCCAACCAAAATAATTCCTAAGAAAGATATATCCTTTGAAATCATTTAAATATTTATTACTCTCCAAAATACTTTTAGATACAATAATTTGGTTTTAGAAGATAGTTTAAAGGATATCATTAAAACTTTTCAATAATTTTACAATCTCAATCAGTGATTCTTAAAATGGAAACACACTGGTTCCCAGGGGAGGAACTTTTATCATATGTATAAGTTATAAGTATAATGATGCAAAATTGATGACAATTTAAAATGGGGGTGGAACTAAAGAATTCTAGGGTTACAATGGACAGGAATGTAACCTGGAGCTCTAAGAAGCACTGGTTTTGGTGTAGATAATTATAAGGATCTCTAATTTTTTGTATTTCTTGACAAATTAAAATTATCATTTGTGCTATGGAAAATATTTACTATACTTGAGAATATAAAGAGATGAACGAAGAACAATAAGAAACACACAGAAAACTGTTTATGGTACCACTAATACACTACCATCCTACAAGGTACCACCTTAGGCCAAAGAAGAAAGGAAAGACAAAGGAAAACATAGGTTGGTAACATCACAAAGTGGACTGGAAGATCAGTCACAAACACTCATTGACACACAACTGAGATGCATGGAAGGAGCTGGTCAAGTGCTCAACTGAACAATGACTATGACCACACATGGTCATTGGATTGATGGTGTTGTTGTTGTTGATGATGATGATGGTCTAATAAACATTTTATTCTATCTCAGTATATAAAAGAGTCATTGACTGAGTGTAGTTTACAGATAATGAACCAGGTAACATAGCAGATGATGTTTACACTTTGCCCATAATGAAAAAGAGAAATTTAAAACATTTCATGGGACAATGCAGTTATCCTTCAATTTATCCTTATTAACCAAAATTGCTTTTCTTATGTTCACACATTAAAAACTATGAAATTACATTAATAATGACAGAAAACTTGCTGCCAGTAGTTTAAAATTTTTGTCCACTGTTAAATTAAGATTTGATTGTGTTTTTTTGTACTTGTTTTCTGTAGTTTCAAATCATTAATCTACTCATAAATATTTTTTTAAAAATTCACAGTTCAATTAGTACAAAATTAATAAAAAATGAAATATGATTTTTTTTAATATCAAATTTTACCTATCAAACTAAATTATTATTTATTCTTGATGAAGGTCCAAAAGAAGTACAATATTAGGGAAAAGAATTAAGGTTTCAATTCCCAAACCTTATACATAAAAATTATTGAATTATTCTGTATAACTTGAAATATGCTCCCTAGACAGAATTTATTTACTAAAAAAACAAAAACAAGCTAAATATGTCATGAAATAAGTATTTATGATTTGTCAGATTTTGTTAATGTCAAGATTTTAAATATATTTGCAGATAAATATGTGCTTAACCTATTGAAAAAAGGAGAGATTTCAGTGCTAAAGTATTTATTGCTGAACGGTTATGAATATTTTCAGCCAGCTCTTGATCTCAAGACAGACAGTGATCATCTTCCTGACACAAGCACGATGTTTATTGCTACAATTAATGATATGCAGGTAAGGGGAAAATGAAAAGCAAGTGAACAAACAATACAAATAATCAATAGATGAAAATAATGTGATAGTAAAAAATTAATTTCTCTCAATCTCTCTCTCTCTCTCATATATATATATATATATATATATGTAACAATATTTAACAGGGGAGACTGATGTCATAATAGCTCCTCTCAGAGGAGATGGGAATCTAACAGAATTAGAAGTATGAAGTAGAGAAAGAAGACTGGTTGAATTTTGGGATATTTGCATAAAACCTTCTTATGCACCCTCACCATACCAGTAGAAAGGGACACTAATAAATACAAGTGCCCACAGGGGCTAAAGTCAGTTGTAGGTAGTTGGAGTTGGAGTCAGTTGCAGTCCAGAGTTGCAGAAGCCATGTCGGGAAGTTAAGAGATATTTTTTTTTGCCATAACACTGTTGTGCCAACCTGATGATAATAACAACAATAGCTACCTGCTGAAGAAGAAAAACTCCAACGATATCCTTGTGCCATTTTCAAAGTACAAACAACAGTACTTGAAGTTAAATCCAGTTACCAAGTCTGGCCACCCTTAGAGAAATTAGCAGAAATCTTTATTCCATTGCCAAACATTAGAAATGGGTTGGGAAAAGAAAAAAAGAAAGATCTGTAAATCTTATTTTTGTTTTTTATTATAAATATCATCTAGTGACTTATTCAGGCATTATCCATTTTATTTTCAAAATTATGTGCGCGTATTTAACTCTTTGGTTTAGCTTGGTTGAGATGCCCCAGTGATAATTCAGCTTAACTCTCTTAAGATCAAAAATCACAATGAGGGGAAGAGAGATGGAAAGGTCAACTTAAAGACCAGCTGTTGTGTCAACGCCATCAACGACCAACGGGTGTGGGCTAACAGCTTGTTTTTGGACCAGAATCGATCCTGATAAAAAGGGACAGCAGGCCATGACCCTGGCCTCACTGTCATATATATACAGGGTGCAATGGATGAACTGTCGCCTAAATTACACAAAATAAAATAACACTAACATCTCATTTTAACAGATACATTTATCAAAATTACACAAAAATATCTTAAAATACTAAAAAGTAAATTTAGTCAATAAATTGCCATTGAGTTCAACCACAGCCTTTAAATGACTTCAGAATCTCCTGCAACTCTTCTGGATGGTCTCCTTGTTTAAGTTGATGAATGCTACCATAATCCTTGCTTTCAATTCATCTTGACCCAGGACAGCACTACCTCCTCAAGATACTTGATGTAGGCCTCCATGTTGAGTTTGAGGCCCTGTGGGAAGATGAATGGAGGCATAATGTAACCGTCACTAGCAATCACTCCAAACACCTTGTGTAATCACCATTAGATGAAATCAACTCTTTCTGAATCCTCAGTACTATCCCCAATTGACACTCAAACACTCTGAAACGTTTGTATTGAAGCTTCTGACACAAATGGCAAGCAGTACAGCATGCTGTTTCTAAATTTCTGACAGAGTGAATTGTATCATGGTGCTCTTTTTCTCATGGATGCTACCTAATTGACCCTACCATAGTGTGCAATCCACAAAATCCAAAACAATACACATGCATGAAATTAAAAATATAAAATGTCTACAAGTTACCCACCTTACCCTCTGTGTGTGTGTGTGTGTCATATATATATATATATATATATATATATATATAGTCATCTACAGACAGATCTGTTTTGCTGTATCACAGCTCATCAGTATGGTTAGACTCCGATTGCTTTTTAACCCAGGATTGAAACCCGACCGAATGGGCGTCAGTTGGCGATTCTACCTCTGAGCTATGGACACTCGGTATATCAGCATGCGGTGTGGATATAGAAGAATCCAAAGGAATAACCTGTACATACAGTGATAGGATAACTCTCTAAGAGAGCTCTAAATATATATGTATATAAATACATATAGAGCAAATTCAAGAAAAATTAAGGCAGACACATTATTTCATGGTAAATTGGAAGTATAGGCCTATTTCAGGCGAACCATCATCAGCTTCCATCTTTATTGTACAAATTTTGTCACCATCAGTGAGGACCAAGTAAACATCATAATGTCCTGTAGGATAAATATTTAGGTTCATAATTCTTCCATTTGGATTACAAAGGGAAGCTGGAATTTTGACGTTCCTATGGGTGCTTTTGACTCTGCCCAGTTCGCAGATCTGGTAGGTTTATATATATTAAACATTATAGGTAAGATTTTGGGACCTAGAACTAGTCAGGTTATTCAGAGATGACGGATTAGCAATTATTAACAACAGCACTGGTCCAATAGTGTTACAAAAACAAAAACAATTAACTAACACCTTTAAATACCTGGGTTTTAAATTAGATATCCGTAAAATACCAACCGTAAAATAGTCAATTTTCTAGACATCACCTTTGACCTCTCTAGTAACAGCTTTAGACCATATCAAAAACCTAATCAAACACCTTTATACATCAATATTAATTCCAACTACCTCTCACATGTACTGAGACAAATTCTCAACTCAATCAACACTAGAATTAACAGACTATCTTCTAACCAAAAAATTTTTGACACACACTAAAAAACATATAACGAGGCTTTACATAAGAGCAGATTTCAAAAGCCACTTTTTTATAATGAATCCTTGAAATATAGTAATATCAATAAGACCAACAGAAGAAAGAAAACAATTTGGTTCAACTCTCCATTTTGCAAATCATGTAATATTAATATAGGAAAATATTTTTTAAAACTTGTAGATAAACATTTTAGCAGCTCTAGTCCCCTTCAAAGAATTTTTAATGAAAAAACCCTAAAAATTAGCTATTCGTGTACTAAAAATATAGAAAGTATAATCAGTTCCCACAATAGAAGAACTTTATCTAGATATAAAAACCAAACTGATAACCCAAAACCTACTACCACTGATCAAGCCAGCTCCCGAGTAACAACTCCTAGTCGAGCCAGCTTTAGTTCTGCAACTCCAAACCAAAGCAACCCTAAAGTTGCCCGGAATTTACCAGACATAAGGGATTAAGATTTGTGTAAAATCCTTTGTACAATAAAGATGGAAGCTGATGATGATTCGCCTGAAATAGGCCTATACTTTCGATTTATCATGAAATAACATGTCTGCCTTAACTTTTCTTATATATATATATAATAAACGCACGTACATGCATATATATAGCGAGAGAGAAATTAATATTTTTACTATCACATTTTATATATATATATATATATATAT
The DNA here is from genome assembly GCA_037127315.1 of Ascarosepion bandense. NCBI lineage: Eukaryota > Metazoa > Mollusca > Cephalopoda > Sepiida > Sepiidae > Ascarosepion > Ascarosepion bandense. The sequence continues at coordinate 212,757 of JBBBDQ010002398.1, forward strand.
ATATATATATATATATATATATAAGACAATTTGAAGAATTTCTACATTGACATATTTCACTGATAAATGAGTATGCTCAAAAAAAGAATTCCACAAGAACAAAATCCAGATTAGCAAAAGGAAACTCATATTAAGCAGCTGAATGCTTGAATTTTATTTTAACTGAATTGTCAAAAAAATCAGATTTAAACTTATTTCCACTAAATTTCTGTCAATTTATTTTATAAATTTTGTGTTATTTTAATCATTTATTTTATTTTTCAGGTTTATATATTCAATATTGTTTCTGGACTAATTTAGCAAAACAAGTGTGTGTGTGTGTGTGTGTGTGTGTGTATACAATATTTCTTGATGCTCATCTCTGTGTATCTTTTCAGGAAAAAATTGCTAATATTTTCTCATTAGTTCAAGATGTAGATGAAGAAGCAACTGAGAGATTGTTAGAAAGCGAACCCCAATTAGCAAACAGTAAAAACAACCGTGGTCACACTCTTCTGCATGTAGCCACTCTTTTTGACAATATTTCAGCAGTGAAACAAATTATCGAAATTAACCCAGAAGCAATTAATATGCCAGACAATGTAAGTATGATTTTGTGAATTTTTTTCCTTACCAAAAAGATGATAGTGAAAAGCTGATCCAGTGTTAAATCTTAAAAATATCTAAGAATACAACAGAATAAAATGTACAAGTTACAGTCAGTAACAATCCTAGAGTTGTTATCGCCACCCCTTGGCAAGCTGAACTTCAGAACAGCCTTACAAATATAATTTTTTAATATTTTCACATGGAGTAAAACTCGAAATGTAATAATAAGTTTATTACACTATATAACTTAATACAAGCTAAATAAAATATTCATCATCCTACCTAAAACATTTTTCTAGCCTTTTAGATCTGAAAATCTTTTCATGGCAATTTCTACACCTATCTTCTTTACAATATCATTTTCTATTGACAAAATGGCTGAAGAATTTACTCTGCTTTGACTGCAAGCATGTTTTTATAAGCTTTAATTTTGGAAAATTCCAAACACATAACATGGCAGCATGATGGCACCCTTAGTCTTGATGGTGTCCCAGGCAACTACCCAAGTTGGCAGTACCTTGAGCCGGCTGTGGGTACAGTTTAAAGTTACTACTAAGCATTTGCTTTATATAGCATGTTGGAGAAGATAAGTTAAATATTTTTATACTTTTATAATCTTACCATTTGAAGACAATTCAGAACTAGAAATACAGTTTTCTGAAGAAAATATAAATTTATTTATTATTGGACTGAAAAGTCATGATAGCACAGATCTGCTAATAATAATGAAGCCATAACTGATTAAACTTGCTTTATGGAATGGACTAAATGACTATCAAGTCCTTTTGTTGAAAAAAAGTAACTTCAAATATTTCACTGATTCTGCAATACTTTCTCAAGCTGCAAGAAGCATTCTTTGCATAGTTTCCTGGATATTTTAATCCATCTTGGTGTAAAAATTAATTTCTTGAAAAGTTTTCATCCCTACACCTATATTCAATAAATTTCAGTTAACTTTTCATGTTAATTTTCATAATCTGTATAAAAATTAAAGGTGAATTTAGAGTGTGGTAAAAGGAAAATAGAAAATTTAACTATATATATATATATATATATATATATATATATATAATGTATTGTTTAATAACTTAGTTTTTGGTCATAATAAAGTGCACATTTGTATTAAAAAGTCTTCAATACAATTATATTGTAGAACTTTTGAATATTCTTCATTTGTAAATGAGTTATTATGCGACCTAGGTTTCTACCATGTGGTGTCTTCAGGCGATTAGGGTTAAGGTTAGCATGTCTTTTATATTTTAAATATTTTTGTCCTATTTGGTTGTGTAGGCTTTCTTCTAGATATGCTAAGGTGAGTGTTGCATATGTCAGTGCAATTTGCATGTGACACCGACATATGCAACACTCATATAGGACATAGATATGGGGAAGACATAAAAACAGAATTCACTAAATCATGGAAGAGTTATCTAGATGATTGTTTTATCTTTTGGAAATCAACATGGGGAGACATAAATAAACTACACAATATCCTACAACACTTGCACCCCAAAATCAAGTACACGCTAGAATATAGTTATAAAGAATTACCATTCCTAGATATACTCATAAAAAACGAAAACAATCACATCATCACAGACATTTACCATAAACCCACAGACACCCAACAATATCTCCATTTCAAGAGTCACTATCCTAAAAGTTGTTTAAAATCCATCCCCTATTTCCTAGCATGACGAAAAATACCATTAGAATCCCTCCAGAATAAAAAGAAAAACTATGAAAAACATGAAGAAGAAGAAAAAATTCTAGCATACGTTGCCACACACAACAAAAATAATCCAAAATTATTCACAAAGATCAAAACATACATAGAATTACTCAATAAAAATGACAAAATAAAGGAAATCTTAAAAACAACTAAAATAATTAATAGCAAATGCCAGCCCCAAAATTTAAAAGACATCCTAATCTCATCAAAATTTGAACAACACGGGGTCACAAAATGCAACAAAAAAAGATGTTGAGTATGCAACATAATAATAAAAGGAAAAAACATTCAAGTTCAAAAACACATCTACATTTGAAATAAAAACGAATCTGAGCTGCAACTCGAAAAATGTAGTTTACACTCTAAAATGCAATAAATGCGCAAAAATATACATGGGGGCAACACAATGCCTGAATAAAAAGGTATCCCTTCACAAAAGTAATATCAAAATAGCAAATAATAGGAAATTGTATGTCTCCCAACATTTACATGAATACAGTGGAGGTAAATTCAGAGTAATACCTACCAAAATGCAGATTATGACACACTCATAATTCAGAAAGAAATATTCATAAAAATATACAAGCCTTCGCTCAACAAAACAACATGAAAAACTTAAAACATACACACCAGAAAAAAAACACACTTACACACATACATACATACATACATACATACACACACACCAAATTCAAATAGTATCCCCAAAGCAATAAAAAGAACCAGATGACCTATAAAAACCAATTTTAAAGCATAAAGACAAAATATACAAGCCTTCGCTCAACAAAACAACATGAAAAACTTAAAACATACACACCAGAAAAAAAACTCACTTACACACACACACACACACACACACACACAATGCAAATAGTATCCCCAAAGAAATAAAAAGAACCATGAACCATATGACCAACAGAAAACAATTTTAAACCAATTTCGCAAGTCAGTGAAAAATCCCTCGATAAGGAAGGCACCACCAAAAGAAACGTAACATGCTAATATGAAAAACGCCAACCCCCACAATGTCTTCAAACTGGTGGTCACCACTTGATTTATCTATTTATCTATTTATACATGATAATTTGACCAGAAGAAACTTAACATGCTAATGTAAAAAACCACCGACCCCACAACCACTTCAACCTGGTGGTCACCACTTGATTTATCTATTTATACATGATACCTTGGCCATCAGAAAAGCAAATGGATCTCAATACGTAAAGTCACAAGTTTATTCGCCTGAAGAGAGTCAACTTTAGACTTGAAACACGTGTAGCGTCACAAATACCATTATGGACACTTAATGTATCATAACATGTAGAACAACAACAACAATAAAACGTTCACGGCTTCTCACACTTTTTATTCTATACCAATTTCTCTCGTTGGAACAACTATTTCTGTCTTTAATATAGTCATTCTCTGCCTTGAACCTTTACACATTCTGTAGTGCTACCAACTGGAATTTAAATAGACTTGAATGGTCTTTTTACTATCTGATCAGTGCTTTGAAAATACAAAATATATTTTATTGTTATACAAACAATAATTAGGACAATAAAACAGTCATCTCTTGGATGAAAAACTACTCATCCCCATCTTAAGTCAAACCAGTTTTTGAAGTATCTTTTGTTTACAGAATTACACATCTACCCACATTGTTGAAGATCATATATAGGTAGCTACTGATAATAATGACAATACTATTAATAAAATTGGTAATAAATGTTTTAATAGGAAAGCATTACAACATAATTTTTATAAACATGATAATCATATACATAGCAACAACACTGAATATTAAAGGAAACTAAATATTAAAGAATTTGTACTCTTAAAATTAAAATGGGGACAGAATGAGTAAAATATGCTTTTGAGCTCATCAGAGTTAATATTTAAAGTTGAAATGACAGAATTAAATAAAATAAGAACAAAATAGTGACTTTGTCAATGAATAATAAGCATTTAATATTGTTGCTTGTATTAGAATTTATTGTGTGTAGGATAATTGTTTATTTTAGAAGTTTTTATTACAGGTAAACCGCACCCCACTGCATTTTGCCTACGCCATTTCAGAGACCATCAGTGAGATTCTGTTGGAAAACAAAGCAATGGATTCAGTTCTGGATATTGTGAGTTACACTATTTTGATCACTAATTATTTTGCAAGAAATTCCATCTGCCTGTTTACATTAAATTTTAATTACCCAAAGTGAATTTCAAATGGTTTTTAGATTCTGATGTGAACAAGTTAAAATTCTTCAACTTGGCATTGATTGGATTTGATCATAGACCAAAATCAATAGAAAATCCATAAAAACATTATAAGATTTTTCTGATTTTAAAAAAGAACAGTAATGACAAACAAATATATATGAAACCAAAGTACCCACAAGACATTATGCTAATAATATGCAACTATTTAAAAATAAAACAATAAACTGTAGAGAGAAAATAATTTAAACTTAACTTCAGTTCAACTTGTGCTGAAGTTGCTGCAATTCTCAGTTATATTTATTTTGCGTTGAATAAGAAACTGAAAAATATTAATAGCTGAATTTTAAGATGAGGAATAAAACTAAACTTTTGAATTTAAAATGGTTCTGAAATATACTGGAAGATCATCTGGCAATAAAACAAAGTTCAAAATCTCTATGTTTTATTTCATACTCTACACTTGGTGATAAGCATGTATATTATGTATGTATATACCTCGATGGTGACAAGTATTGGGTACATGGGATATTTTAAGAAAAAATTTTTATTACTGCTATTAACTTAAAACTTAAGTTGAAAAGAGAAAATATTGGGTGGGCCAAAAAGTTTGTTTGCTTATTAAATAGAAAATTTACTGAATAAACCTTTTGGATAAACCAATACTTAGGATATACTCTATATAAAGAGAAATAAAGAAATATTTGCCTTAACGTAAATTTATTGACAAATATAACAGAAAGTAACATACATAATTTTTTAACTCATTCCAAAAACATAAATAAAGCAGGAAAAAATTTCAGTTTAGGATTAATTTGTATTCAAATCATTAGTTTGTGATAACCCATCAGAGTATGCCACACACCACGACCAGTAACTTAAATGTTTAACCTTTAGCACATTGTAGGGGACTTTCTTTGTAGAGCAAAATATTTCTCCTACAAGCAAATGATAGTGTTTTAAATTTTGTGAATACTTCATAAGTAATGAGATATTCCGTTTTGATCACGTGGAAAGATGGAAAAGATATATCAAAGATGCTACTTGATTTCAGTGAAAGAAAGAAAGAAGGAAGAAAAGAAAGAGAAGATAGAAAAGGTGATAACATTCCCATGTGTTTAATGTCTGATTCAGTGAAATGGAAAAAGTTGTCAATTTAAAATCTTTTCATTTGTACTGCCCTTACTTCTTAAAATTAGGACTAGTATTCATATTTACAATTGCTATTGCAATATTTTCTTAAGAGCAAATATTTAACAATGTGATGGGGGAATTTCTACAGATATTTTATTGTTATAGAACTCACCATTAATTTATTCAATCATTAACTTAAGAATTAAGATTCATCAGGAAATTAAAATTTCCACAGATATTTCTAATGAATAATATCTTAAGAATTCTTTATCCAAGATTTTTGCATATACATATATATATTACTTCAAACTAATGTCTGGATGTAACCACATCAGAGAATATATTTTAGGATCATACAAACCTGGATAAAAATGTTTACAAGTCTTGAAAAACTCCTCCCTTATTTTGAAATTTCAGTTATTTTAAATTTCCAGTTCTGCGTTCTGAAAATCCCTGTTATACATTTGAAAAACAAAATGTAGGAGAATCAGTTGATATAAAACACCTGAAGGTACTGAAAGGTTGAAACTAAGGCTGCGTAATCAACTAATTTCCAAATATATATAAAATGCATGCACATTAATATACATCATGTCATGTCATGAGTCTTGTAACTCATTAGAGTACCATATGTACTGCAGTAGTGTGTCTAGAACAATATAGCCTGATAGGGCCAATCCCTTTTCAGGCTGATTTTGGATTCTAAGTTTTCCTTCTCATAGACTAGTTGCTATTTCATGATAGAGAGACCAGTCTGCCCTGTTATTTAACTATAGCCGGGGGAAGATTGATTTATACCTTTTTCCTTTTAGCATGAAATGAACAAAACAAAAACAAGTGGGAATTGAATCTGGCACGATAAATTCACTTTCCATTCCAATAGTCATTATACTTCAAGTGCCCCCTTTACATTAACACACACAAATCTATAAATGCATGCATTAATAAAGTTAAAAAACGTCATGATCATTATGCATTTTATTCACTCTCCTTATGCTTATTAACATTTGTATATAATTATGATGTTTTCCTTTTTAAATATGTATGTGGTTATAGTTTACATTTTTTTTAAATATTCAACATATGCAAATACTGTGCCATCAGAGTGCATAAACATATATTTCATATAAATTAAATTGCATATAAATAATTTTTATATATGGGACAAATGATAGAAAATACATCTAAAAAGTACATGGGAAAACTGAATTCAAAATGAAGATGCTTATGTTAAAATGTTGACATGAAAAACTTGGGAGGTGGATGCCAGTGAAAAACAGTTTTATATTATAATTTGTTCTCCTTGCATTGTAACTATAAAATGATATTTTTTCTTTAGATGCACAAAACTCCAGCAGACTACAAAGCAGACCCAAGTGAAATAATCAAACTTAATGAGTATTACACCAGCACTTTGCCACCAATCGAAACTGAAGTATTTACTTCAGAACCAACAGATCCACTTCAAAGTATCACAGAGGAAGTAAATGATGAGGAAAGCACCAGTGCTTTACCAGCTGCAGAGAACCAAGAAGAAAGCTAATAAAGGAAAATTCTGGAAATACAAACCAGTTATAATTGCATTGATTTAAAAAAATCTAAAGATAATAACAAAGAATTTGAAATAAAATACATTAAATATACATTTTTTAAAGGTAGACATTATGTTTGAATGGAAAAAGAAAATTTAGTTAATGGGGGATATATATATATATAACATTTTTATATTCAGTTATATATTTAATATACTTCTGAGCTTTTCATGAGACAATAATAAAAATGAATAATATATTTTACATATTTTCCATGAAAAACTTAATGCATTGAAGTTTACCTTCTAAAATGATTTATCTATGCAGAGAATTTGAAGGAGATGTCATATATGAGTGAATTTCTTTTTCTTTTAGAATATAGTATATGAGTTTCATTTTTGTTTCCAGAAACTTTTGCTATTATTGTTGCTGTTGCAATACATTTGCAATATTTTTTGTGTTCCGATAATAAAATATGAATAATACTTCTATAATAATATAAAGATTTATATTTTTAAAAAGTTTCTGTTCTTTGCTTTAAAATTTGCAAACTGATAATAAATTTGTCAATAAGATCAAAAAATAATTACAAAGGACAATTTTCTTAGAAATAATAATAAAGGATTTAAAACAAGCGGATTTTAAATGATTTGAATTTATTGGTACATCAAAAAAAAAAGAAGAGAGAGAATTGACAAATAAAAAACCATTTTTAAATTAGAAGAAAAAAAAATACCAATATCCCAAAATCAATCAAGTACAAGGTTATGACTTCATACTAATTCTAATATCAAAGATAAAAATATAAAACAATTCCACAATCATAAAATATCAAGAGACTTTTTAAAAGTTTATTTTTGCTTGTATAAATTTGTGTGTGACACTAGAATTGCCAGAGGTTGATCAAACAAAAAGGAAAGAAGGAAGAGGAAAGAGCTTACTAACTGGATGATAATTGTTGAAATTTGCAGGAAAACAGATTGTAAAGCTGAGAAGAAAATTAAAAATGAAATGCATTGAAAAAAACGTTTTTAAATAATTCCAAGGAGAATCAAACCCAAATTTAACTAGACAGAATAAAATAAGAATAAGCAAAACCAAAACTACCTGCTCTTCACCATTTCCTACCAATAAGAAAGTGACCATTAATGTATCATCAAAAATGTCAAATAGAAAAACATGTTGTTGATAAAGAAATCCAGTTGGTTACTGAAATAACATTTAAAGATTACTCTGAACAACAAAACAAAAACATCTAGTTTGAATCAAGCCACCCAGAACAAAAATGTCCCCACAGTGATAGAGGCCAGCTTAGTGCATTTGCTCATAATTTCTGTGACATTCATGAAGAAAAATTTTATATCCAATATTAATTTGGATTCCTTTGGATATAAATGATAAAGAAAAATTAATTCCTATTTTAGAGAGACCATAGACAAAAATTCTGTGTGGTCTTGTTGATTGTAAAAAAAAAAATACAAATGTATAAACAAAGGAAAGATGAACTTTTTTTTGTCACTAAAGAGATTGGAAATAATTTTTTTCCTTTTTCTTTTCCACCCATGACAATTCTTGAGTGGTCTGATCAATCGAGAAATCACAGTATTGGACAAGCTGATAAAGAAAGATTAAGGACTGAAAATCCCTTTTATTGTCACCTACATCATCTGAAATCACAGTATTGGACAAGCTGATAAAGAAAGATTAAGGACTGAAAATCCCTTTTATTGTCACCTACATCATCTGAAATCACAGTATTGGACAAGCTGATAAAGAAAGATTAAGGACTAAAAATCCCTTTTATTGTCACCTACATCATCTGAAAGTTTGATTCCTCACAGTGTACCAGTTCTTGGAACAGGATGAGGTTTGATGCATCTAACCTCAGGAAGAGAAGAGATTAGCATTGCCTATATGGAGCAATGGTGCAAGATCAGACAAGAAGAGAATTGAAGTTAAAGGACAACTTGGTTTCTCTGACCTCTCATAAACCACTTGAGTAAATATATTTTGAGAATATGGAATTTTAGAAACAGGTTGATACTAAGGGTAAAAGACAACCAAACATAGACTCCCTACCCCTGCCAGACACTGGACTCCATATAAGCTAGAGATTTGGACAACTGGAACACACAGAGCCCCCACACTACTGCTACTGGAATTCACATTGTTTGCTGAGACCCCCTCACATAAACCTTGTGCCAGCCCTGAAGACCAAAACTTAGAAATTTAAGTTACTATTAACATGCTGCAGACTCCAAAGGAGATTCCAATGTCATTTGATTATAATGCTAAGTGGGAAGGGTTAAAACTACAGTATACAACAAATCATACATAAACCAAATTGTTGTTACATTTTTAAGATGCACTAAGAAAATCTGGCCATAAGAACATTTTAAAATACAATTCTTAACCAAACAGACAAACAAAAAACGATGATAGAAAACGAAACATTATCTGGTTCAACCCACCATTTAACTTAGAGGTAAGAACAAAAATAGGACAAATACTTTTTAAACTGATATATAAACACTTCTCAAAATGATCAGAACTAAGCAAAATTTTCAATAGGAATACAATCAAGCTAAGTTATAGCTGTACTAGTAATTTAAAATGTTTCATAAAGAGACAAAACACCAGAAATTTAAATAGCATTGTACAAAACAAGATAACTAATAAAGAATATAACTGCAGAGACAAAAATAAATGCCCACTTCAAGGACTTTCTAATACAAAAGAAGTCATTTACAAAGCAAAAGTACATGACTTAAATGGTCAAAACAAAATATATTTATGATCACCCAAAGACACCTTTAAGACCAGGTGATTCAATCACAAGTCTATATTTAAAATAGAAAACTTTAAAAATTGTACTAAATTGGCTAGCCATGTGTGGAAATTGAAATTAAAATATGGAAAAGACCTAGACATAACGTGGAATATAGTGAAAACACCCAAGCCTTACAACAGTAGCAAAATATGTAAACTGTGCCAGGAAGAAAAGTTAGTGATTATGCTATTCTCAAACAAAAATGAATTATTGAATCAAAGTACAGAAATTATGACTAAGTGTATCCATACCAAGAAATATCTATTAGATTCATACAACCATGGATGAAAACGTTATAATTGCTTGTAATTTTAAAAATTGCATGTTCAAAAATTCTCCGTTACATGAATGTTCTTAAAAAAAAGGTAAACGGTAAAATAAGTTATTGCAAATCACCTGAAGACACCACTCATGGTAGAAACCTAGGTCATGTAATAACTTGTTTACAAATGAAGCATATTCAAAAGTTCTACAATATAATTGTATTGAACACTTTTTAATACAAATGTGTACTGGTCTAATTTTATTATGACCAAAAACTAAATAATTAAACAATCAATATATATATATATATATATATATATATATATATATAGTGAATATGGCTTTAAAAGCTGATTATTCCATATTTATCTTTTACTAGAAAATTTATAGAAAATATTAACTTCAATAGTGTGACATGTTAGTACAACAGATACACATAAGCCCCCAACATATAGAAGAATTTTTAATAGTGCACTCTTGGTGAATATTGGTACAAGAAGATTGAAGGTAATTTGCAGAGTTATGAATGGATGAAATGATACAAACATTTACATTTGAATGAAAATTAAATTATGAAATTTGATAATTTTTTACCTAAAGTTTTACCAAAATTTTATATTTTACTAAAAGTTTATTGCAAAAATCTTGAGCACCAAAAACCAATTCAGTGGTCAAGAAATAAAGTAATTTGTTTTCACAGTAGATCTGTTATACTTAGTTTGATCTCAACCAGCTGATCACAATCTTAAGTGCTCCTTCCCTAGAGAGAAAAACAACACTTTCCTAAAACACCATGCTCATATTAATTTCATTCTTCATAGTCCTTAATTTTATACCAAGTAAGATTTACAGGAACATCAATCAAAAAATATCACTGAAGCCTTTGTTGAGTTTTTTTTTTTTTTTTTTTTTTTAATCATATCACCCCAAGCAAGGCAAAAACGCCACTGATGCGCAGGGAGCTACGTAAGAGTGAAAAGATTGGAAAAGAGAAAAACCGGAAACCACATCCTAAACAGGAAACAAGGGATGAGCCTCTTCACCTGTTCAATAGACATGGTTGGAGTGTGAACCAGGAGATGTAACAACTAAGATGAGGATACTACTTCAAGTATATCAGTTGATAAGAAATTTCCCTTAGTCAACAAGTCTTTTTCTTACCTGTTAGTTTTCCTGAAAGATATCCCATACCATTGGTGGCAGGTTTCACTTGTGTTTTCACAGCACGTTTATACCATTCATTGTATTTTTCCTCAGCCAAAGCTTGTTTCTTCTTTTTCTTTACCTCTTCTTCTTTCTTGCGTTCAGCCTCAGCCATTTTTGCTGCTTTCTCCTCCTCTTTTTTCTTCTGTAACCACTCAGTAAAATTTCTCTTAGCCTTTTCACTCATCTCAAGCTTCTTACGAGCTTCTTCCCGCATTGCTGCTTTCAGTCTCTCTCTCTCCTGCTGAATCCGCAGCTTCTCAGCTAGATTCTTTCCTTGGATCCAACGAAATGTGTTCTCACTTTCCTTAATCTTTTTCTGTTGCTTCTTGTGTTCTATGTCAATCTGAGTAACATTCTCAAGGGTCTTCTGTGCTCTTTGCTTATGCAATTGCTCACGCTTCTGTTTCTCTTTTTCAATCAGCCATTTCTCCCATGGACTAATGAACTTCTGACTCACATGGGAGCACGAGTTATCAGTAAAGGACTCTTGTGGATGACTCCTGAAAATATCAAATTTTAGAATGCACTAAGAATTTTTACTGTATTTTATACAAGGCAACATAAATAGTATTGAAAATGCTACCTGTTACTACTATATATTTTTAGTGAATACCTGTATTTAAAATGCCCCATTTTTATTTTTAAACAGTCTGTATTACATCTATTAACCACTGCACTTGAGAAATCTTAATAAAGTAAAGGTGCTCTCTGGTAGAGAGCAAAATTGCATCTCTCTTTGCTGTAGAAACCACTGTTTGATCCAGTGTGCCTTAGACTGCTTGGCCACAGAGAGTGAATAGCCAAAGCAAGATGGATGCAGGTTCAAACCCTGCCAAAGAGAACCATTTTCTTTTAAAATTTCTCAAGTGCACAGGTTGTCGCCATTTTATATTTTTAATTTTGCACATGTGTGTGTGTTTTTTTCTGATTTTGTCAACTGCACAGTATCTTAGGGTCAGTTAAGAACCATTTGTGAAAAAGAGCACATTGACACAATTCACTTTGTCATAAATCAGGCTGTACTGCTTGGTATTCAAACTGAAAGCTCCAATACAAACATTTCAGAACGTTTAGGTGTCAATCAGAGGACAGTGCAGAGGATTTGGAGAGTTGGATGAGTCTAATGGTGATTACAAAGGTGTTTGGAGTGATCACTAATGATAGTGACATTATGCTTCTCACAGGGTCTCAGACTCAACATGGAAGCCTAATCAAGTGACTTGAGAAGGTAGTGCTGCCTTGTGTCAAGAGGGTGGTTGCTGGAAGACCCTGTGTCTAGCAACAGGACTTTGCACCATGCCACACTAGCAAAAAAAACAGTCATGGCTTTTAGACAATTTCTGTGACCACATTACCCCTTGCATCTGGCCACCTAACTCTCCAGATTGCAACCCGCTCGATTATTATGTGTTGAATGAGAGAGCACCAAATCTCCTTGTAAGACCAAAGATGAACTGAAGGCAAGGATTTTGGTAGCATTCACCAACTTAAACAAGGAGACTGTGCAGAAGAATTGCAAGAAAATCTAAAATCATTTGAAGGTCGTGGTTGAAGCCAATGGCAATTTTATTGAATAAATTTACTCTTTATTATTTCAAGATATTTTTGTATAATTTTTGTAAATATATCTATTAAAAGGAGATGTCAGTGTTATTTTCATTTTTGTGTTATTTAAATGACAATTTATCCATCTCACCCTGTATAAAATACCAAATCATATAAATCATTTGGTGACTTATGCAAATAATAAATTCTAAACAAATAGATCAGTGTAAACTACTAGGAAAACTGGATTTATTTTGAAAGATAGAATGATCCAGAATATTTACTGGGAACCAACTGCTTACATAGGGATAGAAGATGAAGTGAGTAAAATATCAGAGCAAGCAATACACGTAGGATGTATTCTGATGTTTCATAGACTTCACAAAAGCATTTAATAAAGTATGACACAAAGATCTATTTGAACTTCTAGGAAAACTTTATCTATTTGGAAAGATATTAGAATAATCCACAAACAACCTGAATATGAATAAAGTACACAAAAATAGAAAATGGTGCAATAATCTTAATAGAGAAATAGAAGTTTTAACAAGATTTATTATTGGTGGGAATAATGTTTTGTCTTTTTTTTTTTTTCTGCCATAAAAAGAAAAATAAAACTACAAGATTCCCAAGAGAAGGCAGCAAAGGAAAGAAAAAAAGAAAGAAGTAACCATCGATTGTAAGACAGAATAGTCATTAGCAAGGACAGTCGAAGATTCAAGCTACAAATTTTAACTATTCAACAAGTGTTATAACAGTTGACAAAAAATGTGACACTGAAATCTGAAGCTACATTGAAATAGTGAAAGATGCCTTCCAAAAGCTAAACAAAGTATTAAGAAACAGATAGCTTGTTAATTTTAAAATTGCCAAGGCAAAACTACTCTTTATTAATCATCTGAGAGAACACTTTCTGCCTTCCATCAGTATAGCAGATGCTAGCCTCCAAAAGAATGGCTCATTACCCCTTCTTGGGATAACATATTCCCCTGACATGAAAAATTATATTGAATTGATTTGTTAGATCTGCTGCTAGGAAGGTTAGTTCACTGTGTCATGCTGGAGAATGTGTTGTGACAGAATCTATCTTACATATCTATATGTCTACCATTCATCCATGCTTAGAATTTGCTACCACATATGGTCTGGTATATATTTAAAGATCTTTCATAAAATCCAGAGCTGGCATCTTGGCTTTAGTCACTTTCTCACTAATGTAATGTAGCATCCCTGTGCCATTTTTAAAAATACTTTCATGGTAAATGTTCTGATGAACTCTCCTCTGTGGTACCTAGATCTCATCATTTTACAGTCAAAATTGATATATGCATGCAAGATGATGTTGGATCTAGCATACATATTTCCCCACCACACCAAGGGAACATCACCTGCAATAAACCTTGATGCCAATTCTGTAAATATATCATCATTTTCACACCACCTGGCCCTCACACAATATTCAAACCACAGGTGCTGACTTGTGACAGTTCAAATATTATATATTTACTTTTCTGACACAAACACACAAAAGGGATGCAAAAACAGGCACAAAATTTTATCTTCAGTTCAATAAAAAAAAAAACAAAGACGACAACAGTTTCCCTGTTGCTACACTCTCTAACCAACCATTTCATAGCATTGATGACATAAGATGCATGCTTTTAGTATCTTCATTTAAGAGCCGAAAAGAAAGATGCAGATTGGAGTTGAAATGCATTTTCAAAATAGAATCATATATCAAATGGGAATTTAAGCTTACTCAGAGAATATAGTTTTCACAGGGAGCCCACTCACCAACAACATTCTCTAGAAGAGGGGGTCCTACTTCTTTGTCTATTTCTCATCTCATTGAAAAAGGACATAGGCATGTCCAAGAATTCCAACTTTAAAATCCTTATCTTCATGCTTCAATTTAGTCAAAAAGCCTACAAATATATAATATATCAATCATATTGCTAATATTATTATCATTTTGTCTTTTTTTCCTCAAATTTCATTAACAAACTTATTAAATCTACATTATATACACACACACACACATTATCTAATCCCCAGATGCTTGAAAAACTCTTAGTCAGAAAGATAAGTTAAAACATTTTATTTTATTGCTATTAATTTTCTATCTCTTATTATTGAGTTATTTACTTAGAAAGATTGCTTGCCTTAAAAGTATTATTCTTCAGAAATACACTGGTAGACTATTTTTTTTGTGAAATACAATATTTGTTATATATATATATATATATATATATATATATACTCATTAAATGTACCTCTTATTTCAGATGTTATAATGCCAGATAAAAATTTATTGAGATTCAGTTTTAAACTGGGTGTCAAAGTTTCTAAAGTTGCTCACAGAATTTAGAATGTGGTAAGAAATGAAACAATATCTGATAGTATTACCCAACACTAAGTTTAACATTTTAAGACTGGTGAGTTGACCCTTGAAATAAAGACCAGAGCTGGACAGCCATCAGTTTCTCGATTATATGATGTTTGCTTTAAAATGCAAGAACCAATCATCAGCACTTAAAACTTCAAAAATAACTCAGATCATTGAATGATATACTATGTAGAGCAGGGATTCCCAAACTTTTTAGAATCGCAACCCACTATTCATAACAACAGCTTATGGTGACTCACTCACATTTACTGGGTAAAAACATATAAAAGAATATAAAAATATTATTTATATGAATAGGTGAAAATTGATTTTTCTTTTTACAATGACGAATGATTAAATTGAGAGTACAACCAACCCTGATGTGTTAAGCTCTTCAAAATATACTGCATGTATGGTGGAGACTTACCTCACTGAAGCAAGAGAAGGCGGGTTGTCTGCACATGCATTTGTAGACTACATGGAACCACAAGGTGAGCTCATGCAAGGCACTTTTGGAATGACATGGCACATGCGTCATCGGCAAAAGCAAGGTTCTCACATGCGAGAAATTTCGGTTTCTTGCCCAAGACTGAAAACACATAAAAGAGCTAACTTCTCTTTCAGTGTCAGTCGGGTGTTGGCGATTCGTGAAGGCTACACCAATGTTCAGGAGACAGTGCTTTGTTTAAGGTGTGCAGGGAATGGAGTCCTGAGTGAAGCAGTGTTCCGGGTTCTACATAGAGCAGCTAGGAGAACAGATCCAAATGGTCATTAATTCCTCTACCAACCACAATTCGTCAAACAAATACTACAAACTATTTCAGCGCATATCACGCTTTTCATGATGGATGGCAAGGTCTTTGATGTCCGGTTGATTCCAGAGTTCAGTGGTGATGCAACTGATATGCCAATTGTCAAGTGAACTGAAAATATAGAGTTAGTCTACGAACTCTGTGCTACGGACAAAACTGCGAGAATTCTACCATTACGACTACGAGGCGGTGCTCTTGCTGTATATAGGCAGCTCAGCAAAGAGCAGAAAGTGGACACAGAGCAGATTAAACGTGCCCTCATGACCAGATATGCAACTGACACATTCGATGCATACAATCAATTCGTTACCAGGCAACTTTGCTTGGGTGAAACAGTGGATGAGTTTCTGGCTGAACTACATCGCTTAGCTTGGCTGGTTTAGAGATCATTGCCCAAACAGTGGATGACATGTGCATTTGTTTCGGGGTTGCAACAATATGTTAGACAACTTCTTTGTGCCTTGTCCAGAATGGAGACCATGACATTGGAGCAACTTCAGACTCGAGCGCAGGCTATCATAACCGACAACGGAAACTGTAAGAAATCAGTCGCTGCATCCACTGTCAAAACACATTCGGATGCAGAGTCACTCCTTGTTGACTCACGCAGTGAGACCTTTCTTTACTACAACTGTTCTGGGCCCAACCACACTGTGATGGATTGTATGCAAGAACACCAAGTGAAGTCAGATGGTCAACTGCAGAAGTCTCACCATGAAACCCGATGCTTTAGATGCAAGAAACTTGGACATGTATCATCAAGATGTCTAGGAAATGCCCAAGGGAGACCTCAGCACTAGTCTCCTCCCTGAACAAGTGAAAACCAAGAAATTGCCTGCCGTAAAAGTACTCGTGGATAGATGAGAGTGCACAGCTCTAGTGGCTTGCAGATGCTAGTGAGCAAAGCTGTGTATTGCCATTGGAGACGGAAGGAAGTAGAAGTGCTGACAGCCGACTGGAAAACTTTGAAGTGCCAGGGTCACAGCAGAATAAAATTGGAAGTTGGGCAGGTTCAGCCCATGAACATTGATGTCCTAGTTGTGGATGGACAATTGTTGGCATTGACATGATCAAAGAGCTAGGAGGTGTTCATTTAACTAAATTGGGTGAAGCAAACTTTGGAAACCTGAATGGATGTGCCGCCATTTCTATTGATGAGCCTGATTGCAGTGTGATATTCAATGAAAGGCAAAAAGTGCAGACTGCGTCATGAAAATGGGCGAGTGGTTGCTCGTCCAGCGAGCTGACAAATAACATACAAGTGCCAGACCATGGCAGTCGTACAAGAACACAGCAAAAGGTCCAGCCTGTACTCAACTACCGAGAATTGAACGGATTTGTGGAAGTATTCACTGCCAATGCCGAAGTGTGTGCACAAAAGCTCAGAGAATGGCAACAACAAGAAGTTGATGTGTTGCTTTTAGATCTGTGACATGCTTACTTACAAATCCACATTTACAAGGAGCTGTATCCATTTCAAATGGTCATTTTTAAGGGCAAGCGATTCTGCCTTACACAATTGGGCTTTAGCCTAAATGTGGCACCACTCATCATGAAATCTGTCATTGACGCTATAATGTCCCAAGATCATGTAATCAAAAGTGCCACATCAGCTTACATTGACAACATTTTTATCAATGAGAGCCTGGTTTCTGCAGCGTGTGTGCGACAGCACTTTTCAGATTACAGTCTAATAAGACCCAAAACAATTAGAAGACAGAACTAGGGTCCTCAGCCTGCAGGTGTGAGGAGAGAACGGTACTCTTCGATGGAAGCGAAGTGCACAGATCCCAGAAACTCCCGACATGGTAACTCATCGACCTGCATTTTTTATTTGTGGAAAACTTGTGGGCCACTTCACCATGTGTGTTTGGCTGAGGGTGGCAACTGCATTCATCAAGTGCGGTAACCAAGAAATGGGACGATGAGATCAGAGATGCCAATCTACGTCGAATGCTGGTAAAAACATTGACCAGAGTATGTGAAGTGGACCCTGTTGGGGGCAACTGGTGCATGGATGGCAACGAGATGAAGGTCTGGGTGGATGCTAGTTCTGTGGCCACAGTGGTGGCATTAGAAGCGAATGGAAGCATCGTCAAGGATGCTTGTTGGTTGCGCCCAACCAATGGTGCCAAGCATATCAATCTGGCTGAACTAGATGCAGCAATCAAAGGCATCAACCTAGCCCTTCAATGGCAGGCCACAGTGTTGCATCTGGTCACTGATTCAGCATGCGTACATTGGTGGATATCCAACACCTTGACTGGGAAGGCACGTGTGAACACGAAGGTGGCTGGTAAAATGCTAGTGAGACGGTGCTTGGGAACACTGCAAGCATTGACGAAAGAGTATCGATTGACCATGGATGTCACACTAGTGAAATCCTGTCAAAACTGCGCAGATTGCCTCACCAGAGGGCCATGCAAGTGGTTGGATCTACACAAGGAGAGAAAAGAGTCAGTACCAGAAAGTTGCGCTGCAATGGGGAGCCAACTGAATGAAAGTCAGGTGGTTGACATCCACCAACAAAGTGGACATCCAGGTGTGAAACGAACATTATACTTCGCCAGACTTATCAACCCACTAGTGTTGAAAGAAATTATGTGATCAGTTGTCAAAGCCTGCAAAGCCTGCTAGCACCAGTTCATTGGAAGAAAGGAAAACTGAGCATGGAAAACAACTGGAACAGATTAGCAATGGACATAACCCATTACAATGGCGGGCATTTTTTAATGCTCATCGATTGCAGTCCCTCCAGGTTTGCAATTTGGTGGCTATTGCATTGGCAAGATGCACATAGTGTCATTCACCAGCTGAAGATGATTTTCTTTGAACGGAGCCCACAAACCAAAATATTAACTGACAACAACCCTGCCTTCACTTGCAGACACTTCAAGGAGTTTGCAAGCAGCTGGGGTGTGCAGTTGAGGTTCCGATGTGCATATTCACCGACTGGTAATGGAATTGCAGAATTTAGCCACAGATGCATTAAGACTATTGCAGCAAGGAAAGGTTGTTTCATGTTGGAGGCCGTTTATTGGTATAATGCCATGTCAAAGGACGACATATTGCCTTTGACTGATGCGTTGCATAATTACCACGTCTGAGTAAAAGGCATTAAAGCCAAACCCCCCACCAGAACCATGGATGATCAGAGGGGGATATAAAGAAGGTGACATTGTCTGGGTCAAAACTTTGCATGGCAAATGCACAACCAAGTTCAGGATTGGGCGTGTAACCGAAATTGTCAGCCCGCAGACGGTGTGAATTAATGGGATACCATGCCAAGTCAAACACCTGCAGCCATTTTCAAGGTCATATTCATCATCAAGTGATGAAACTTACACAGAAGAGAGTGTGTGGTTTATTCACTTGGGGTCAGGTCAACCAAGTGATGGTTCTGATATGAGTCTACTACCAGCAGACACTGATGTGTATAATGAAACCTCAGATGACAGCCCATCTGGGGACAAAGCTTGTGTTGTTCCCCATCAAAGAAGCACCTGCCAAAAGTGATCCACCCCCGGATGCACTTTTTGTGATGATGAGATCAGTGGGGAGTATGCCAGAGACTTATCTCACTGAAGCAGGAGAAGGCAAGTTGTCTGCACATGTGTTTATATACATCATGGAACCGCGGGGCAAGCTCATGCAAGGCAGTTTTGGAATGACATGGAACATGTGTCATCAGCAAAAACAAGGCTCTCACATTTGAGAAATTTTGGTTTCTTGCCCAAGACCGAAAACACATAAAAAGAGCCAACTTCTGTTTTGGAGTCAGTTGTGTGTTGGCAGTTTCGTAAAGGCTACACTGGTGTTCGGGAGACAGTGCTTTGTTTACGGTGTGAAGGGAATGGAATCCCGAGTGAAGCAGTGTTCCAGGTTCTATATAGAGCAGCTGGGAAAACAGATCCAAATGGTCATTAATTCCTCTACCAACCACACTTCGTCAAACAAATACTACAGCTTGATACAATAACAGCTTAGCAATGAAAACTTGAGTTTTGAATTATCTCAATCATGTTTAATCAAAGCTAAAGATTTTGCTTGTGACCCACCATTGTATCACGACCTATACTTTAGAAAACACTGATGTAGAGCATTGAACAACCTTAAAAAAGCATACAGGGGGAAAAGGTTTTATTAAAAAATGAAAATTTTTTTTATATGCCAGAATAAGAATAAGAATATTAAATATTCTTTTTCTTTTTTGTATAAAAAAAAAATATATATATATATATATATATATACATATATGAAATGATTTGTTTGAACATTATTTTTGATCAATACTCGTATTTAAGTAGATATTCTGTTTTGAATTAAACAGTATTATATATTTATATCTACCAGCCTGATTATTTACCATAAATTTTATTATGAAAATGTGTGTCATTCGGCAGGATTCCACCTGCAACCCCTATCCACATAGGGGAAGCTACCATGTGATCTGGCATGTCTTAGACCTCTTGACCACGAATGACCAACAGTCTAAACAAAGTTTTAATCAAGCTTATATAACACAATTTTTGATTCATCGCAATAACAATATCAGCTCTGAAATGGATAGGGGTCACAGGTTCGAATTCTGCCGAATGATACACATTTTCGTAATAAAAATTTATGATAAATAATCAGGCCGGTAGATATAAATATATAATACTGTTTAATTCAAAACAGAATATCTACTTAAATACGAGTATCAATCAAAAATAATGTTCAAACAAATCATTTCAAATTGTCAGTTGTTTATAACCAAGTTTCGTTAATCTTTGTTAATTTCTGTAACATATATATATATATAAAATAAATTTCGATGTTCAAATCTGTTGTATGGCCATTTCTACATGAAATCCCTAAGAGAAATTTCACGTATCATCGGCAACTTTTTATTTCAAAATAAAGCAAGATAGATTACCGGCGGAAGTTAAAAAAAAATATACTTCACAGAAAAATTAAAGGGGTGGGATTAATAAGAAAGTAGACAGAAATCAATGTCTATTTTTAGATTTTGGAAAACCTTACTTTTAAACTGGGTTGTAAGTTAAAATTTAGCTTTATCTGGCTCTAAGAAAAGGAAGTAGAAAGATAAAGAAAGAAAGAAATGGGAAGGGGTGGTTGACAGGGAAATAAGCTAAGAAAAAAGAAAGAAAAGAAAAAGGAAAAAAGAAAAATTCATCTCAATAGAAACATTAACAGATGTATTGATAAATAAATCATAGTGGTTTTTGGTTTAAATATGAGATGAAGTTATTAGAAAAAAAATTTGAGGGGGAAACCTTGACATATAATTTAGTTTTAAAACTAGATTTAGATTAAAAAAATAAAATTTAAAGAAAATTAATAAAATTTATAAAAACACAGAGTAAAATAAAATATAAAACATAATAAATCTAAAAATAAAGATGAAAAAAGTTTTCACTTAAGGAAAATAATAAATTAATGAATTCAACAAATGTACACTTACACACTCCCACACATGCCCACATTGATTTTTGTCTACTTTCTTATTAATCCCAACCTCTTTAAATTTTTCTGTGAAGTATATTTTTTTTTAACTCCCGCCGGTAATATATTTTGCTTTATTTTGGAATAAAAAGTTGCCAATGATACGTGAAATTTCTCTTAGGGATTTTCATGGCCATACAAATGATTTGAACATTGAAATTTATTTTATTTTATAATTGGCTCTGTAATTTAAATATTAATTACATTGAGCCCTCTATCTTGATCATTTTTTAATATTAATGTAATTAATATTAATTAGGATCGGTTCTTTGGGATTTACCTTCCTGCTTTTCGTTTTGGATTAAAGTTTTATATTTAAATATATATATATATATATATATATATATATATTGCAGAACAAAATGTCACCTGTTTTGTTCATTTGGATAGAAACAATGGCAAGTTATTTTGACTTTAAATTTCACATTGGACATTTAACTCACCTTTCTACATTCACTGATTCCTCTTTAGAATAATCACTTTGAGTATAATCCTCAAAAGAAGTCTTCTCGACTTCCTGCTGTTTGTCACTGTAGGATTTTGGTAAGGTTGCTTCTTGCTTTTCACTATCAGATTCCACATAACTGTCATGGTCAAGCACTGACACTAATGATGCAGTGGATCCTGAGGAGTCAAATGAATGTGCCCGATATTTAGTTCCCTGGACTTTCATCCATTCAGGCTTAGTAACTGTGGCTGTAACTGGTTGTGGACGTGCCATCTGTTCATTTTGATAAACAAAAGAAAAATAAGAAAATTATACAATAAAATATAATTTTATCAATACATCTGTTAATGTTTCTATTGAGATGAATTTTTCTTTTTTCCTTTTTCTTTTCTTTCTTTTTTCTTAGCTTATTTCCCTGTCAACCACCCCTTCCCATTTCTTTCTTTCTTTATCTTTCTACTTCCTTTTCTTAGAGCCAGATAAAGCTAAATTTTAACTTACAACCCAGTTTAAAAGTAAGGTTTTCCAAAATCTAAAAATAGACATTGATTTCTGTCTACTTTCTTATTAATCCCACCCCTTTAATTTTTTTTTTATAGCAAGCAAAATAAAACAGTACAAAAAGTAAGAATTTTAAAAGCCAAAATTTTGGTATATATATATATATATATATATATATATATATATATATATATATGTTAAAAAAGTTTCACAAACTGTGTGAATAAAGTAAAAAAATTGAAGCGTTTGATATAATAAAAGATTGATACAACTATTTAGTTAATTTCTCATTTCTTACCCCCTGCAACTTTTCATAAGTTTCATAAAATAGCAATCTCAAATAGCAAGCAAGAATACATGTAATGCATTTATCATATTCAAATAGCAATGCTAGCATGTATTTTGGGATGCACAAAGTACTTTGTTCATTAATTACCTTGAGAAAGGAAGAACCACCAATAGTGAATATTACATAGCATTATTAGTGCATTTGAATGAAGAAATTGTCAAAAAAACAGCCATAAATGAAGAAGTAAAAAATGATCTTTCACCAAGACAATGCACCATGTCACAAGTCGATCACAATGATGGCAAAACGAGATGAATTGCACTTCAAATTGCTTCCGCATCCACCCTATACTCCATATCTGGACCCCAATGACTACTGGCTGTTTGCAGACCTCAAAAGAATGCTCCAGGGAAAGAGCTGCGGCTCCAATAAAGAAGTGAGATCAGAAACTGAGGTGTATTTTGAGGCCAAAAAAATTGTTCTATGAATTGTTAGAGAAGGATTGGAATCAGTGTATCACCCTAGAAGGAGACTATGAATAAAGTCAAATTTTGCCTAAAGGTTGTTGTTTTATTAGTTAGGCCTGGTATTTATTGAGTGATGTGTTAGTTGATCTGAATAAACTACTATAGATTCTTAGACTACTCTAATAGCCAAAACGAATGATTTGCTTGGACACTTGGGAAAGCATTCATACAGGATGAAAAAAATTTATGAAAAATATGAAATTTGAAGTTGCAGACAGTAAGAAACAAAAAAATGAACTAAACAATTGCATACATACACAAACTCACATATCTAAATCTAAACTTATTTATAAATGGAACTTGTCTGTGTGTCTGTGTGTGTCCATTACCTATAGACTCTGAAGTGGGTGAACCGCTTTTCTTGAAAATTTACACAGTTGTACTATAAGCCTCTGCGAGTGTTCTTAGCTAGGTTTTGTGTTGAGGTACCCCCGATAAATATCGAAAATCGATAATCAAAAAAATCGGGTTATAGAAGGAGTGGTCCGATTTTAATCAAATTTGATACACTCATAAACAAAGACATTAGAAATGATATTCAGAAGTTTCAAGGTTGCAGTTCTTACAATAGTGCAGAAAATCGATAATATATATATATAAAAGGCAAGATGTTTGTGTGTGTGTCTGTTTGTCTGCCTGTATGTCTGTATTTTTTTCAGCCCTTTTATTTTAGTTTTTGCTTCGGGTTTGGCTCTAAGTAGGTATAATTGTAGTTCTTAGTCTCAGCCATGATACCATTTACTCAGAGGACTTATTTAGTCTTCAAAATTCAGTTTACAACGAAAAAAAACTTATTTGATATCGATACCAGGAAATCAAAATTTGACTTACATCCATTCATTTTTCTTTCAGTCTACGGTTTCATTTTAACTGGAAACAACTATTGCTTTTTAGTCTTTCATGCCAACATCCAAAGAGTCTGAGCTTCAGGACCATGGATTAGTTTTAAAGCTTTCATTACACCCAAGCAACACCGGGCTATACTGCTAGTATATATATATATATATATATATATATATATATATATGAGTAATGGTTAGTAATGGAAGTATATTCCACAGATTTTTACTTTAAAAAGTGCTCAATACAAAAGTAGAGCATAAGAGTGGGATATATATATATATAACATTTTTAACTGAGTTATCTCTTAACAGCACTGTTTCATGCTTATGGATTTTGAAAAATCTCTAACCATGAAATACCACTTTTAATAGGTAAATAAATGTTATTTTTATGTGTATTAAGAAGCTCTTTTTAAAATCAATTATTCTTATATGCATAAAAGGAATAGATAAATGTTTTCTTAAAAATCTTAGCACTTGTTAAATTTAAATTAATATATGATATGCTACAAATAATAGCCAATTTTTATTATTTTCTTTAATTATATTAAATATTTTTTGAAAACTCTAATAACTGTCATTTTCAAATGTAGAAAATATCAAAAACCACTGTAATAATTTTAGTAATAAGATTAAAAATAAATTTTATAATCACAAGATTTAAGTAGTGACCATTTCTCTTTTTCAATGAGGCCATATATGCCTCAACAAGACCTGATTAGACAATATATATTAAAAACAACAGATATTTTGTGCCAATTAATTTTAATGATCAAATTTTCTAAATCATTATAATTATCCTTTTCAGACAAGGAAGAAATTTTGTCAGTTCATTTCAGAAGAAAAGTATCAGAAATATGGTCCAGGCTTTCAACTTTCTAAGTCATCATCAGGGTAGATAGAGACAATTGTTGAGTTTTATAGAACTAGTGAGTGTTATAACGTAGACAGATCATTGTGATGCAAGTGAAATACATGTTTTTTTATATACATTTGACAATGCAGGCTTGTAAGTTATAATAGTCGTTATTTATTGATGCATGTTTTTGTAGTATGAGTATTGCTTCAAGGATCATAAGTTTGTTTTTATTTATTTGACTTTGCTAGTATTTTAGTATTATTTGTGAGTAGCTGTCTGATGTTACTATTATCCTTGTGCTGCTTATGTGTAGTCTGATGGCACTCTGGTCCAATAGGTGGAAAGTGAGTCTCTGTGGGAGTATGGTTGTAGCACATCCTATTTATTATACTTTTCTTTCGAAACAAACTTTGAACAATTTCTAATGGAATTTTCCTCCGTGTTTGAGATTATTCATAATTTGGAAAAGTCAATCATTGAAATTGGATAACAAAAAAAGATTTCTTGTCTTTAATAATGTTTGGCTTAAAGAACATTTGTTACATTAATCTACAGAATGCATGCACAAATGCACACACAATAAAAATAAAACTTGTACTCATGATAATTGCATATAAAAAAAGAAAAATCAAGTAGCATAAGCAATCAACTGCTGATACCCCCTGACGAGTGGCTGGAAGGGTTTATGAAACTCTAGAGTCAGGATGTTAAAGGTAACATCAATCAGCTAAGTGGTAAAGCTTTTACTTTTATTATATATATAGTTATTATTATTGTTATAATAATAGCATACTGCAAAAGTTATCAGGTTTCAGTGCTCAATGTACTATCATGATTATGCATTGAGCACTGAAATCTGATAACTTTTGAGTTGCAGTATGCTATTATTATAACAATAATAATAACTATATATATATATATATATATATATATATATATAAAGGGTCTACTTCTATAAAAAGTAATTATTAAACTGTGGAATATATATCCATTAGTTTAAACTACTTATATATATATATATATATATATATATATATATATATATATATTTAGTGTATCGAGGCAGCAAATAATTTTCTAAACATATACTGTTAAATATAAGAGACAATGAATGTCTATTATTTTTAATCATGAGCTGTTCTAAACATTGTATTAAATTAAATTAAAGCCAAAATACAACGTTTATTATGGACACAATCTGTTGAAGGTAAATGCTGTTTAGTGGACATGATTAATGGAGGTGTTTTTTCTCAGCTATATCAACCCTTGGTGGGTTATTTAAAACTAAAACATATTTTTTGAATTGTAATAATACTTCTTCATTCTTATTTTTGCAAGGGAATACTGCATTAACAATTTTTTGGAGATAACACTGGTTTTCCAGATGCAAGTTTTACTATTTAACCTATAGTTGGGGAAAGGTGATGAATTTATATTTTACACAAGAAGAGTATTTGTGTGTAAATGAATGTAAAGAACCTGATTAGAATTCAAACTTGGCTCTCCAATTTCTTATTCTGATCCACTCCATTGATAGAGAAAGCAAACAAGAATTGAACATCAGCTTAACTATGGGATCCAAATTATAGAAAAAGAATATGATGAAGAAGTAGCCCAACAAGAATCTTTACTGATCAACCCCTAGACAACACCAGGATCAGAAAGGAAAAACTGGGTAGAACTATAAAAGATAAAATTATCTGACATGAACCTTAATGAAATATTCCGTTGTTGTAATTACACTGACTTTACTTTTAAAGGATGTTTGATCTTACCATAACAAGAACCAAGTTTTGCTAATTACATTGCTTTATTACTTTTGTTTGTTTTGTGCTTTCTTCAGAATTTTTATTTACAAAAATAAAAATCAAAAAATCAATAAACGCACAATAAAAAATATATATATAAAGTGCAAAAATGTTATTTGGTTTCTTTCGTAAAAAAATAAAAAAGGAAAAAATACAAATTCAAAAATATATTTGTGATTTTTTTACAAATAAGAACTCAAACTGTTTTCTTTATTTCTTGAGTGGTTTGAAAGGAGTTTTTTTTTAACCAATGCACCTGCTACCATCATCAATTGTTTGCTCCGCATGTTGCAGACTGCGTATCAACATGTGATATCCTTCTCCTCAAGGATCGATCAAGATTCAAGAACAACCGAGTTAAGTTGGTGGAGACTGGAGAGAAAGTCCAGTTCACAAGCTTTTACATAATGTAAATGAGTATATGTTGAAGAAGTATTTATTAACACCATTTTTTACTAATTATTAGAAGAATAAAAATTATGCTTTAAACTTTATTATCCGTAAGTCTCAAGGGGTTTTTTTTTGTCCCAGGATTTCTTTCCCCCATGGGACAAAAAAGTTACTTAGTGGTATTTTGTCAACAAATCATGTCTTGTCGATAAAGGCCTTGGGTTTGTTTGTTTTTTGTTTTTTTTAACACTTAGTGGCAAAGAGAAACGGTTACTGCCTAATTCTTCTAGTGATTAAAATTCATTTTTTAATCATATTGCTAAAATTATTGATTTTTTAAAAATTGTTTTTGATATTTTTCTACGTTTCATAGGTATCATCACCACTTTTTTTATTCTCATACTTATTTTATTAATTTTTTAATACTTGTTAAATTTAATTTAAATTTTAATTTAAATGACACGCTACATTAACCAATTTTTATTATTTTCTCTATTAAATATTTTTAACAGCACTAATTGTCATTACAATAAATACATTACCATTGTTATTGTATCACCACTCCCCCCGCCGCCACCAAAAAAAAAAAAGAGTATATAACATGATGAAAAGCAGCCCCAAACAGTTTTACTTTTTTATTAACATTATTTAAGAGGAACGACAAAGTATTTTTAAATTTTAATTATTTTATTAATTTTTTCCATCGTTTTTAGGAGCACATTCTAACTTTTTAAGTCTTGCTTGATGTAGCATCGCTATTGACAGACACATTTAATTTGAAAATTCTTGCAAAAATCAGAAATTTGTCGGATTTTAAAAATTAAAAGAAACTTTCAGGACTTATTCACAAATGATTAATAATATTATTTTAAATGTGTGTGTGGGGGGGGTATTTTTTTACTTTTTTGGGGGTGGGGGGAGGTCATGGTAAAATATGTTTGTTTATTTGTTTTGTTTAGTTTCTTTACATCTGTTACACCTCCCCTTAATTTTATGAAAACTCGTGAAATTCAACGGCATGCATATCGATTGATTTTGATTATGACATGGGAATATTTAATTTTCCTTGTTTACGCTTGTTAAAGCAGAATACCTTGAAGCCTTCTTTGTTGATCGCAACTCTCCCACGATAAAATCCACTTGAGTTCAAGTGTAAAGTAGGACAAAAAAAAAACAACTTACTTGATTTGATTGATGACAAAATTTTAATTGATATCAGTATTTACTCAGGTATATTACCATTTTTTTTTTTTTTGCTTTATTTAAGAAAAACTAAAAAAAAAGTATTTACGGAGCCATTTATTGTTATTTTTTTGCATAACCAAACTGAATTACTTGAATTTTGTAAGAGAACCTGTTTTAGTTTTGATTTTGGGAAGTTACAGTTACAAGTTAAGGATGTCAAATTTTACAAGCATAATAATAATCAACAAGAAACAATAGTTGAGAATTGAGATGAAACAATAGTTTGTTTTTTTTTCACCTTCTAAGCGTTTTTTGTTCTATCACTGCGAAAGTCCCTACACGTGTAGGCGGATTCTGAAAAGTAAATGATGTATTTTTATTCATCCGCCTACACTACAGAAATCGAGTGTGATACAGGACCCTTATTTTAATGTTGAAACCCACACAGATTTTTTGGAAAGCAACTCAAACAAAAAAATGATGCTTGCTTCAGATCTTACACAAAGATTTCAAGACAAGAAGAAAAAGTTACCAACAATTGCAGTAATTTGGGTCTTATTTTTAGTTTACTTATCTATTTTTTATCCGTTTGGGTTGTTTTCGAGTAGCAGAGTTTCCATTCCTGATTAGATTTCATTTAGGAACTCATGATTGCTCGAAGAATTGGCTCATAGCAAAAAAACTAAGTGTCGCT
This sequence comes from Ascarosepion bandense, assembly GCA_037127315.1. Classification (NCBI taxonomy): domain Eukaryota; kingdom Metazoa; phylum Mollusca; class Cephalopoda; order Sepiida; family Sepiidae; genus Ascarosepion; species Ascarosepion bandense. The sequence continues at coordinate 242,054 of JBBBDQ010002398.1, forward strand.
CTCACTTTCTCTTTTCGGTCTCCACACAATAAAAGTAAATTTAGATTTAGTCATAAATATTCTTCTACTAACTACTTTCACTAGGTAAATAAAAATTCCCCAAATAACCCAAATCATAGGACAAACAGAATTACCAATCAGTCTTTACTCTTTAGCGGTGTTGTTGTTATACTATAAAAACAAAACAAAAATAATCCCTCTATCGCTGTTATTTACTTTTTTAGCATTTCTAAAAATACTGAAACTAAAAAACACGTACTTCGTTTCGTTATCATGGCACGAAAAACAATGCCTTACTTCAATATGAGAGTAGCTATGAAATTTAAATACGTGCATTTTTATTTTATTTTTAATAACATTTAACAAGAATGAGAATTTTGATTTTGAGTTCATCAGTTTTTATTTGTTCGTGCATCATACAGAAAGAATGTGACTGTGGGGCTTAAGTAAAAAAAGGATGTTTAAATTTTCAAAATTAAAACAAAATACACATTTAATGATTTACTGACATAGTAACAGAACTTATAAAACAACAAAACAGGTAAAAAATTTTTAACTTAAACCCGTATCACCCCGCCCCAATTTCTAAACGTGATGTAGATTTAATGTCCTCAGTCGAAATGATGAATAATTCAAACTACAGCTCCCCGACATGTAAACAATAAACACAGATTATCAGATGCCGATTTCACCAGAGAACGTGACAGTATTTTAAAAGTTAAAAAGGCTAAGCCAAGGTGATGCCCTCGAAAATGCCAGGCCCGTAGCATTTGTTACTAGGCTAATCCGGCACCGTGTGTATTCAAATAAAATTTAAAAAAATAACGCATTCGAAAATTAAACTAGAGAAACCTACTTTCTTAATCTGCTATATCAACAGTTTTCTACAAGGTAGAGATTAGGGATCATAGTTGCATTTCTATGAGAAGACTTAAATCAACAGTCGAAAGCACAATTTTATAAACTGCAAACAAAGCTTACTTTTTTAACTTAAAGGTTTTCAAAACAACAGTTCGTTTTTTTCCTCCTCGTTGTCGATTGCTAAATTTAATCATTCAAAACACTGCAAGTTCCTTTTCACGAAAATAGTTAAAAATACCTGGGTCTGAACTAAGTTATTTCTTTAGCAATGTAAATCGATTATTGATGATCCTATTGAACATAAGCAATGCACTAAAATGCATGAAAGCAACTTTTAAATTTACCGTAATTTCCAACGATAGAACGTTTTGAGTTGCCTTAGTAACAAGCCTTGAATTAAGGCGGTGCATTAATTTACCGGTGGTAGGGGGAAAAAGCATTACCTATTTTAAAAGCCGATATACTTGGTCGTTTATTAGTATTTTTAATCACTTTTACCGCCGAAAATAGCGATACTTAAGTTTAAAATACATTTTAAAAAATGAAAAATCTTTGTTTAAGTTTTGTTTTTAATTTCAAGCTAATAGATTAAATTTAATATTCCTAATAAGCAAATACTTTGGTATTTCAAACCAAATTTATATTGATTAAAATTTTTCTTCTCTTTGTCACTAAAACTCTATGTATTCATTCATATTCTCAGACTCAGATCTATCAACTCAAACTAAAATTAAAAGCTTTTATAATTAAAAAATATCTAATGTATTTTCTAATTAAAAAATGTTTTACTGCATTTTTTATTTTATGATTCAAGGTAGATTTTCTACAAGTGGGAGTCCTGATGATTTTTCAAAGACTTGTTCTTATAACAATTATAAACATTAAATGATACAAAAAAGAATTTCACAAAATTTCATAAAAATTAAATAAGTCAGAGGTAACAGATGTAAAAGAAATCTTTTTCCAAAGATTTTATAAAAATGAAACATTTAAAAATAATTAAATTAATTTCTTAATAAGTTCTGCAAGTTTTATTAAAATCTGATTATTATTTGATTTCTGTAAGAATATTCAACCCAATGTGTTTTTCACCACAAAAATAATTGCTCAAATTTTCCATAAAAAATTTAAGGTCCCACATTAATGCAAAAAAAAAAAAGAAAAGAAAAGTTTTTAACAGAATTTCTAGGGTTCTAAATAGTATTTTTTAAAAAAATTTGAATAAAAAATCCTTTGATCTTTCATCTTAATAATAACATAGATTTTGCTGATAAAATTTTTTTGAATTTTTGGAACATTTTCTTCTCATTATGTATCCTACTTTTGTAGCAAATTTTGTGGAAGTATCTAATTTTATAAAATATATTTATAAAGCTTTAACTTTTAAAAGTAGGTAATATAGAAGAAATTCTTTTAATCTGGTTAAAATAAATTTTCCTATCTTCTATGTGAATCTACTCCAAGGTCCTATTTTTAAATTATGTTGTCCAAAATCTTTTGAACAATAAACTATTTTAAAATTATTATTATCAAAATTTAAGTTTTGTTCCTTAAGATTCACATTGGAATTAAAACTCCACATATAATATGTCTCTACCTACAATATTAATTTGTAATATATTAGTATTTCTTTTTCAAATTATGTAGAAAAATTCTTTGAAAGTAACGTAAGAGATACACATTCATTTGTTCTTTCAATCAGTGTGTATTAGATATGCTGCAGATAGTGAAAGAATGATGACAGCTGAAAAGCAGAAATGAATATATATTTATATACATGTAGTTAATAATATCCCATCAACAAGTTTTTAAGTTATTGTAAGAATATATCTGGTAATGAAAGAATCCATTACTGATACCATATAGAGTCATATCATAATGTGGGCTGAAAAGCTCATGAGCAGACTATGAAGGAGTAATGCTAGAGCTGTGAAATCTTGCATGCATTAATTTCAACTTATCTTATTAATAACAGAAATGTTTCTTTCCAGGTACGAGGGTGGACTGAAAGATTCATAGGCTAATTATGAAGGAGATATGCTAGAGCTGTGAAATCTTGCATGCATTAATATCAACTTATCTTATTAATAACGGAAATGTTTCTTTCCAGGTACGAGGGTGGACTGAAAAATTCATAGGCTAATTATGAAGGAGATATGCTAGAGCTGTGAAATCTTGCATGCATTAATTTCAACTTATTAATAACAGAAATGTTTCTTTCCAGGTACGAGGGTGGACTGAAAGATTCATAGGCTGATTATGAAGGAGATATGCTAGAGCTGTGAAATCTTGCATGCATTAATTTCAACTTATCTTATTAATAACAGAATTTTTTCTTTCCAGGTACGAGGGTGGACTGAAAGATTCATAGGCTAATTATGAAGGAGATATGCTAGAGCTGTGAAATCTTGCATGCATTAATATCAACTTATCTTATTAATAACGGAAATGTTTCTTTCCAGGTACGAGGGTGGACTGAAAGATTCATAGGCTGATTATGAAGGAGATATGCTAGAGCTGTGAAATCTTGCATGCATTAATATCAACTTATCTTATTAATAACGGAAATGTTTCTTTCCAGGTACGAGGATGGACTGAAAGATTCATAGGCTGATTATGAAGGAGATATGCTAGAGCTGTGAAATCTTGCATGCATTAATATCAACTTATCTTATTAATAACGGAAATGTTTCTTTCCAGGTACGAGGGTGGACTGAAAGATTCATAGGCTGATTATGAAGGAGATATGCTAGAGCTGTGAAATCTTGCATGCATTAATATCAACTTATCTTATTAATAACGGAAATGTTTCTTTCCAGGTACGAGGATGGACTGAAAGATTCATAGGCTGATTATGAAGGAGATATGCTAGAGCTGTGAAATCTTGCATGCATTAATTTTAACTTATCTTATTAATAACTGCTTTGTTTCTTTCTAGGTAAACGAAAATCTGACTGTTAAAAGAAAACTTCAAGGTAACTAGTAGTGATTTCACTTGAAAATAGACATAATTTGACATCGTGGTGTTATCAAGTACCTGCAGAAAAAGGGTTTACTTCTCAAGATCATTCATACTGTTGTGAACTGGACAACGTGGTAGTAATTTGAAAGTGGAGTCACCATTATAAAGTAGACTGGTTCTCCAATCCACCACATTAATAATAAAAATAACTCAGAGAACAATATAACAAGAATAATAACAATGTATTAAACATAGTTACAGGATCGATTATTTTCTACATGCAAGATTTAGTGGAGAAAGTTCTCTCTTGGATGGTGAAGAAAATGTATCAATGTTTATACTGGAAGAGTTTCTGAAAAAAGGAAATATGATGTTTGTACTAATCAGTAGTTGAATATAATTATATATATAGTGAAGTATGCTTGTAAGAGAGAGAGAAATATTTTTGGTGTAACTAATTGCTAAACGCAATTAGCGCAGTATGTGAATTGGAAAGGAACTAACGGCATTCGGACTGTTAGCTCCGAAAGACAGATTCCAACTGGTCTACACACATGTGAACATCAGCTCATATATTTCTGAATGAAGTGTGGGAAAAAGAGGTTTCACGTGCAGTACTAATGTATCAGTATGTGCATATATATGTGCGTATATGTGTGTACATGGCGATATGTGTATAAGTATGTACATGCATGTAGAAGTGATTCTACACTGTCATGGTTGCTGCATTAGGAGATGACACTCCAGCTTAATCAACAGTGCAAAAGTAGGCAGTTGAATTTAAGAGGTAAAAGGAGAGCCTTGAAGATAACCTAAGGTCTTGACATCTTGCAACTGCCACCCAGGAATGGTGCATACTACACTTGAATTCCTTGACTTGAGGTCACTAAGCCTGATTGGGAGTCTTAAGCCTGACTGGGGGCTCCAGAAAGTGTTTTGTGATCCTCACTATCAACATTTGCTCTTTTTCTACCTACATTTATATACATTATAAATTAAACTAATCACAAATGAGTATTATAGGATGAAAATTTTTTGTAGATTTAGACATCATTTTTGTGGTCTGTTTTTTCAGAGGATGTATGTTGTGGTGCAGTGGATGTCAGCTCGGAATGAGAAATCAGGGAGCCGAGTTCGAATTCCAGTTGAATTCCTTGCATTAACTTATGTACAATACCTTTGGGAAAGGTATTAATCCATCTCTTCTCTCCACTTATAGGTTAAATAACAGGACAGATTAGGTTCTATAGCCTTGGCTGGCAATCAGTCTACCTCAGAAAGTAATGGCAACCTACTGCGGGATAATCTTCTGCCCAGTCTGTCATGTCTCTTTCTAGACATGATTGCTCAAGCATGTATCCTGTATGACACTTAACTGATTGACTGATTTTTTCATCTAAATCTGTGGATTTATTTTGCTCATGCTAAGTCTAAAAAAATACTATATAAAATTCACTACTTTTTATCGATAATGTTAAATGTGTTAAAATTATTCAACTTTTTAACAAGAAAAATCTCAAGATGATGTTTAAAATTGCTGCAAAACATTGTTGATTTAAGATGAAATGATCTATTATAAAATGTATCTAATTTGTATTTAGATACATTGTGTTTATTTTCAATTTTTCTAGTTGAATTGTTCACCTATATTGCATATGATCTATTATTGTACATATATAGGTTACAATAAAATTTCTATTTTATATGAATAGTGCCTTATGAAAATTGAGATCTAGAAGATTGAGGGGCTCTGTATCAGATTCATAGGGGGGAGTTGTACTATAGATTCAGGGTGAGGTTCCACAAAACCCTTGCACTACCACCAAGGAAAACATTGACTGTGTTCACCATATAGTGATTGATAACAGGTGATTGGCTATAAATTGAAAAAAGTAATTGCTTTTAGGATATCCCATGAGAGAGTTGAGAATAATCTTCACAATGAACTTTGCATATTGTTTCTGTTCAGTGGGTGCCACGTCTTATAAAACCAAATCAAAAGCACATAGGTTGAGCGCGTTATAAGAAAATCTGAAACAGATCCAGCTGGTTTCCTAGAACATTTTCTAACTCAGATGAATTAAAATAAAAGAAATTAATATTTGTTTCAATGCAGATTAATTAAAATTTGAATTAGCAAATTTTTCTCAGATAACCTTTCAGAAAGGTATATTTTATTTTTGAAAATGTTTTTTAATGAAGAGAATTAGTGTTGATAGAACTGAGAATATGGATACATTTATAGATTTTAGTGACAAAGAGAAGAAAAATTTTAATCAATATAAATTTGGTTTTAAATATACCAAAGTATTTACTTATTAGGAATATTAAATTTAATCTAAGAATCTATTAGCTTGGAATTAAAAATAAAACTAAAACTTAAAAAGATTTTAAAATTGTGTTTTAAATTTAGGTATTGCTATTTTTGGTGGTAAAAGTGATAGAAATACTAATAACTGAACAAGTATATATTTTAAAATGGACAAAAATGATTTTGTTTCCAAAAGGTTAAATTTATACTTATATAAAATATTTAGCATCCATGTGATTCAACTAAATCATTTTAAGCCAGAGCCAGAGAGACAATCTATGCAATGGAAAATCCCTCCTGATCTGGTTCTTCTGCAAGGGAGGTGAGGGCCTCATATTTTTGGAATACAAAATGCATTGTGTTTAGTGACTATCTTCAGTAGGGCTACACCATCAACTGAGAGTACTATGTCAACTTGCTGAGGTAGTTATAAAAGGCTATCAAGATTAAATGCTCAGGAGAACTGACAAAGCGGCCTTGCTTCATTAGCACAATGCTCCTGCATACAAGTCTTTGGTTTCAATGGCTGCTGTGCATGACTTTTGCTTTGAATTGGTTGATCACTCTCCCTATTCTCCTATTATCATCTGTTCCCTAACATGAAAAAACATTTGGCTGGAAACCAGTATCTCAGTGATGATGAGATCATATCTTCATATGATGATGTCATATCATCATATCATACATCATATATGATGAGTTTTTGTGACCAACAGGATAAACAGTCTTCTTTGAACAAACAGATGCAGTTATTAATAAGATTTGAAATGAATGCATGCAAGACTTCACAGCTCTAGTACAACTCCTCAGTTTATGAACTTTTCAGCTCACCCTCGTGACAGAGTTTACAAAGGTATATCATAAGTCTGTACTATTTGTAAAAATGTATATAAATTAAAATTTGATAAAATGAACAAATTTGACATTCAAATTGTAGCAGACACATTATTAGTTATTATAATATAAACCATTGATCATTTTTAAACAGAATAAAAATCTCCTTTTAGTGAAAATTATTAATAGCATAAAATCCCAACTGAAGAGATATCAACTTAAAAATACAAACAATGTTTTCTTTTTTTTTCATGTTTTTCTTGTTGTTTTTTATAAATTTCTGTGTAAATTATAATTTACACAGAAAGACAAAAATTACTCGACATATAAACATGTCAGATTATTAGATATAGTTTCAGATTCTGACCATGTATAGCTATTAAATTATTAGAAATTTTATTATACCCTGTACATTATAATAGAGCTGAGCATTTTTCTCTTAATATTCATGAGTATTACGTTTACTACAATGTCCATGCACTATGACTAAATAAAAAACAACATTGAGTAGTCAAGAATAATAATCTGGGTGACCATCTGAGTTAAAAAGTAGTAAGAGGCATCAGTAAGAAATTTCCTTGCGTCTCTAGTCTGTTTCCTGTTGTTTGTAAATTGCTTTCATAAAAAGGAAAAGGATAAAAAAAAGAAACAATTTATATAAAATACCACATCATTTTCTGGAATTTTAGGTTTATGCTTTATCTACTTTTTCCTTTTTCTTTCCTTTTTCTTTGTGGTTGATTTGAATATCTTTTACATGGCCAAATTGAAAGCTCACAAACTTTTCACAAGCCTACAATTAAAATTGTAATTGGCTATTGTTTAAAAAAACTATCGTTCCAAATCTTGAATGTTCTGATACTACACAATGATGTAGCAATTTTGCATTAGCCTGATGAAATTATTTTAATTCAATTAGAAAATAAGAAAATAAAAATAATTTGGAATAAATTTAGAATAAAATATTTTATTTTACCAAAAAATTGAAGCTGTCTAAATTAAAGTATAACATTGTGGTGGTTGCAGGCTATACTTGTGAATGGCCTTGTGGCAAACATAACTGAGCCCACCAACACTGAAAGAAATATTCATATGGGACATCCATGAACAAAAAAAATGTCTTATTTGTATTAATAAATGAAAAATTTATTTAGGAGAGAAATTGTCATTAATTTGTTGTTTAAAATATTTGTGCTGAAAGTCTTTCTTCCTTGTGAGTGTTTTTTTAGAGTTCCATTAAATGATGAGAAATGGATTTGTTTGAAAAGACATGTATCTGTTTCGCTGTGTGTGTGTGTGTGTGTGTGTGTGTGTGTGTGTGTGTGTGTGTGTGTGTGTGTGTGTGTGACAGTAGTAAGCAAAAAGCTACGTCTTTAGTGAGAAAGAGGATGGGAATGGTGTCTTTGATCTTTCTTTTGTTGCTGACAGTAAATGAGTAGAAGGAGAATCAATGAATGCAGTGCTAAAGAGAAAGTGAGAGAGTAAGAAAATGCATGTCTCCAGGACGTGGCTTGTTAGGAGACTGGTTGCTCTCGCTATTTATCGACCTCCCCACTGAGGCTGTATACGTCACAAGGCCATTTTTATAGTGGAAAATCCGAGCCCTTAAGCTTGGCCAAAAATATCCCGTAGACCCTACACAAGGCAGGGTCGGGCTACTGTCCTTCCCCTCCCCCCAGACGAGGCTCTACTCTTTGTCAGAACCTCATCTGGGTTCCTTCTGCTCAAAGGCAGTAAGTCCGTCAGCGACAACCAGTCTGAGAAAATTCATGCTATTTATGTGTTTTGAACAATGAAATCGGATCAACTTCTAGATTTTCCTACAAATCTTGATTGGTTAAAAAGCGAAATTGTATCCAGTTTGTTTTCAAAGACATCCGCACGTGGTAAAATTTGCTAAGCCAACTGTCTCATGAAAAGATCTTTTTTACAGATGAATGAATATGGTTTTCAATTGGCTCATGAAAAAGTGTAGGTGTGTGTAAGTTCAGATTTTGTGTGCAATCAAATTTTACGAATACGACAACATAGCATAGTAAATGTGAATGAGATCTTTGGATATTTCCCCCGCAATAAAATTCATAAAAAGTTTTAATTTATTCATAAACTCATAAAAAACTTTAACCTATTTTATTATTAATTTAAAAACTAACTTTTATTCTTAATTAAATTGAATTAAATTAAAATGAACCCCTATTTTTAAAAGTAAAATAGTTTTAGGAATGTTCGTCATTGTGTCGCCATCTTCTTTTGGGACCATAACATTTTATAAGTAGATGATGGAAAGTTTGACATTGAAATCTGAAGGTGCAATGAAATAATGAAAGATGCTTTCCAAAAGCTAAACACTGCATTAATAAATATGAAAATTTCATCAGAAACAACTAAAAAAGTACTGAACTTATAATATCAGCAATGCCGTGCTTAGCAACATCGCCCCCTACCACCATCAGAATGCGCGTTGCAGGCCCCTCTACGCGGAGAATGCAACTCCCCCCACACACACACACTGAACATACTGAACCCACAATAAATGATACTTTAAACAAAATAACATACTCTCGGAACGCAGATATTCCGTGATCACGAAAAAAAAACGGAATAAATAACGGAACTGGAGTTTTGAAGCTATACATTACGAACGTTTTTACAACTTTTAGCTACTTTTTTTGTATGTTGAAACATATATCTAGAATCTATTTCTCTGTTAAGTCCATTTTTTGTTTAATTACAAAGGATTTGCGGCCTCTTCAGGACCAGAATTGCTTCTATCAAAGATTATATATATATATATTGCCCTATATATATATATATATATATATATATATATATATATATATATTGCCCTAACAAAAACAACAATTCAAATGAAATAAACATATTCTTTGAAAAAATCTGTTATACAAGCTTTCAAAACAAATACAACAGTGTTGTGTTTGTTTTGAAAGCCTGTGACAACACCCGTAGCAATCTCACACACAAGCAAAGACTAGCACTAGAAAATATCCGTAAGAACAATGATATAATAATAAAGGAAGCAGACAAAGGCGGTGCTGTAATCTTCATGAATAAAACTTATTACAAAACAAATATTCAAGATATGTCAGACGAAAATACCGACAAAAAATCAACCAGAATATAGATGAAATATCATATCAAAAATAAAATTAAAAACTCTGCCTTATACGCAGTAGAATATTAACGAGAAAAGAAAAAGGTTTTCTCACAGACTTTACTTTAAAAACTAGTAATTTTTACGGACTTCCAAAGATACACAAATCAAACACAATTAAAGCAGCTATCCAAGAACAAAAATCGGAATACATTCACACCCCAAATCTCAGTGACCTTAAATTTAGACCATTTGTAGCAGGGCTAGCCTGCCCTACAAGCAGACTGAGCAATTTAATTGATAGATAATTACAACCTTACACTACAAAAATAAAAAGTTACATCTGAGACAGCATACATTTCCTAAGCTTCACGCCACAAAAAGTAGACCCAGATACACTCATAGTAACTTTTGACGTGAACAGCCTGTACAGTAACATACCCCATGAACTAGGAAAACAAGCCATTACATTTTGGATAGAGAAACACCCAAAAATACTCCCTACATGCTTCACAAAAGAATTTATCATACAAAGCATAGATCTAATTTTACACAACAATTCCTTCCAGTTTAGAAACAAAAATTATATACAAACAACAGATACCGCAATAGAAACAATGGCACCAACATATGCAACACTCACCGTAGCATATCTAGAAGAAAACCTATACAGCCAAATAGGACATAAATATGGGGAAAACATAAAAACAGAATTCACGAAATCATGGAAGATATTCCTAGATGACTGTTTTATCTTTTGGAAATGGTGGCGGGAATAAACAAACTACACAATATACTCCAACACCTGAACCCCAAAATCAAGTTCACGCTAGAATACAGTTATACAGAATTACCGTTCCTAGACATACTCATAAAAAACAAAAACAATCACATCATCACAGACATTTACCACAAACCCACGGACACCCAACAATACCTCCACTTCAAGAGTCACCATCCAAAAAGCTGTTTAAAATCCATCCCCTATTCCCTAGCACGACGAATTTGCACGATAGTAACTGACAAAACCCTCCGTAAAATACGCCTAGAAGAACTACGAAAAACATTACAAAGAGGATATCCCACCCCACTAATAAACAAGGGTTTCCAACTAGCAGAAAAATATCATTAGAATCCCTCCTGAATCCTCCCCAAAAAACAAACAACAAGAAAAACATTCTAGCATACGTTTCCACACACAACAAAAACAATCCAGAATTATTCACAAAGATCAAAACACACATGGAATTACTCAACAATAATAAAACAAAATAAAAGAAATCTTTAAGACAACCAAAATAATTAACAGCAAACGCCAGCCCCAAAATTTAAAAGACATCCTAACCTCATCGAAATTCGAACAACACACAACACAGGGGGTCACAAAATGAAACAGAAAAGGCTGTAGCGTATACAACATAATAATAGAAAGAAAATACTTCCAGTTCGAAAACGCAACTACATTCGAAATAAAATCTGATCTGACCTGCAGCTCGAAAAATGTAGTCTACGCTCCAAAATGAGACAAATGTGCAAAGATATACGTGGGAGTGACACAATGCTTGAATAATAGAATATCCCTTCATAAAAGCAATATAAGATTACCATACAACAGAAAACTATGTCTCCCAACATATGCATGAATGTAGTGATGGTAATTTCAAAGTTGCACCTATTTACCAAAATACGGGCTACGAAACATTAATAATGCAGGAAAAAAGATTCATAAAAAATACAAGCTTTCGCTCAACAAAACGACATGAAAAAACACACACACCGAAAAACATACAGACACACACATACATACACAAACACATACACGCACACACATTCAAATGACAATAATAAAGAATCAGGAAAACACACACACCCAAAAACACGGACACACACATACATACACACACATACACACCAAATTCAAATGATAACCCCAAACATTAAAAAAGAACCAGATGACCCATAAAAAATAATTCTAAAATAATTCAAAGACGAAATCAAGGAGCGCTCACAAATCACAAACCAGCACACACACACACACACACACACACACACACACACACACACACACACACACACACACACACACACACACACCAAATTCAAAACACAGTCGAAGCAATAAAAGCAAGACATGTAAATAAACAAAGGCGCCTAGAAGAAATTTTTTTAAGTACTAAAGAGGAAACCCCAAACAAAAATCATTTCAAATTAGGATAAGCACTTGATTCATTCATTTATCTATCTATTTGTTTGTTTGTCCATTTATGCATGTGCTGATGTGAGAAAACACAGACTATTCAACACGCTAACATTTGATTTATTTGGTTTTTTTTATTTTCTTTATTTTTTACTTCACTGATTTGATTTATTTCTTTATTCGTTATCTTTATTTTTATTTTTATTTTCCACTTACCTATACATAAACAAGAATTTGGCCCTCAGAAACAAAAGAAACTCGATATGTAAAGCCACAAATTTATTCGCCTGAAGAGAGTCAATCTTTCAATCTTAGACTCGAAACACGTGTAGCGTCACAAATACCATTATGGACACTTAAAATATGATAATATGTATAATATCTTTATACAACAATAAATATACACTTTAAACGTTCACGGCCTCTCACACTTTTTATTCTATACCAATTTCTCTCGTTGGAACAACCCTATTTTCTTTTCTAAGATATATATACACACACTACCGACCATAATTATGAGGCCACCCCAGTTTTTTTAATTATGTATTTCATTCTATTTTTATTATTTATTGCCAAATGAAAATAGAATGGTTCTTTTGTTATCATTACTTTGCAAAATTTTACAAGGCAAGGAAGCAAAGATGAACTCGTCCGAATCATCCTAAATTTTCTCATTCTTTCATTGATGAAACTGCAATATAGGTAATTATTAAATATTTATAAATTCATTTGATTCACATGTTATTGTGCAATATTAACAAAAGAACCATTCTATTTTCATTTACAATTATTCACTTGGCAATAAATACTAAAAAATAGTATGAAATGCATCATTTTTTTTAATATTAGGGTGGCCTAATAATTATGGCCGGTATATATATATATATATATATATATATATATATATATATATATATATGTGTGTGTGTGTGTGTGTGTGTGTGTGTGTGTAAAGAGAGAGAGAGCGAGACGGATTGATAGATGTCTATTTCAACATACAAGTATGATAATAATTTTCTAGTTAATCCTGATAATTATTTTGTTAATTTTTTTTCTTTACAATAGATCTGCGGAGCCAAGGAGCCTTGAGGCTTCCCGGGGTCTTGCGACCCCTAAGGAACTTGCACCTCCCCACCACCACCACCAGTTGCGGGGTCTGCAAGGGCTTTAAGCACGGCCCTGAATATCAGTTATCCTTAATATCAGTGAATACTGGACAATCTCTTTAGTAAAGAGTCTTTACAAATGAAGAAGAGACACTTATACTTAAAATCAGGAAGAGATGGTTGAAATTTATGAGGCACATAATGAGGAAATAGATTTTGAAAAATTTGATGCTCAGAGAACAGATTGAAGGCAAGAAGATGAGAGAGGAAAACAACACATGTCCTACCGAATGAACTTGAGTAAATTGATGGCAGGAGAAGTTTAGGAGAGATAGCAAAAAAACAAAAATTATTAAAAGCTACGAAAGATAGGAGGTTGTGAAGAGCCCTGATCGCCAGTGTCCTGAAGGTACATGGTACATAAAATAAGGAAAATTGTTAGCAAAACTAGAGATAGGTATTTGCATTATTTGCATTTTTTTTTCACAAAATATGCAACAGATTGTCAGTTTTAAATCAATCTTTGCCTCTTACATAAAAAAATGGAACAAAAGGATATATGCATTTATATATAAATGATATATACGTTAAAAAACGATATATAAAATAACATGTACATTTATATATTTTTAATTTATTTGTTTAAACAAATAAATTAAATATATGTCGGAGTTAATCCATTTCATAATGGATTTTTGTAAAATTTCATAAATAAATTGTCTTTGTTTACATTAGGATAGGAAAACAGAGCATGTGTGTTTAAAGTCATTATTTCAAGCTTTGTTTGACTGTAAGTCCTTTATGGTTGAGTGGTCTAAGACACATCAGATCAATTGACGGTTTCACCTAGGGAACAAAAGTTTGAATCCTGCCACAGGACCCATATTTTCCTTACAAGATTTCTCGATTATTCTGGGCAGAGATATAAATAAATATACTGTTTAGGAGAGTTTTGTAGTTTGCTTGAAGCATTGCGTATATTAGGTGCATGGGTAGGTTTTGAAGGCTACCACAATGCGTTTAGATGGCGAAGCCCGAACCGTTGCCTTGGATATCTCCAAAGCGTTTCCTTTTATGCAAACTGCGGAGCTACGGTATAACTGGACATTTGTTTGATCTCATCCAGTCATTCCTCTCTAACCGCACGTTGGAGGTAGTATTAAATGGGCATGCCTCCCAAAACTACCATACGAACGCGGGCGTCCCTCAAGGTTCTATCATAGGTCCCACGCTCTTTCTGATGTACATTAATGATCTCCCCGATGCCATTAGATCCCAAGTAGGCATGTACGCCGATGACACCACAATCTACTCTCGCCTCGATCAAAAACAGTGTGGGCGACAAAGCGAACCTCGCTGCCGAGCTTGAAAAGGACCTCCAATCCGGAGTGGCCTGGGGTAGGAAATGGCTCGTAAATTTCAATGCCTCTAAAACGAAGCTGCTATCAACTAACCACCACAGACAATCGCATCTACCTCCCATTAGCATGGAACAGGCTTGCCTCCCAGAGAGTAAAACACTACGCCTCCTTGGCCTTACACTCTCGACGGACCTCAAATGGAATGACTATATCGAGTCCATTGCCAAATCCGCCGCTATGAAAGTCGGTTCTCTGTGCAGGGCCCGGAAGTTTTTCCCGCCTGGATCTATCCTGCGCATATATAAATCTACCATCCGCCCGTGTATTTAGTACTGCTGCCACATCTGGTCGGGTGCCCCAGCTACTCTCCTTGGGCTTCTTGACAAAATACAACTGAGAATCTGTAACGTGATTGATACTGACTTGGCAGACCGGCTGCAACCACTCTCTCACCGGCGTGATGTGGCTTTCCTGTGCCTCTTCTACAAATACTTTCATGGCTTCTGCTCCGATCAACTTAGATCATTGGTGCCACCTAGGCATTAATTTACACGAGATACTAGATTTGCAACTAGGTCCCACCCTTTTACAGTAAAACAGATAAGATGTAACCGTAATTTCTACTCCAACAGCTTCTTTCCTCGCGCTTCCCACCTCTGGAATTCCCTTCCACGTGTCTGCTTTCCCGACGGCTACAATCTCCAGGAGTTTAAATGTAAGGTCAATAGACACCTCCTATCACACTAACTTGCATCTATTCTCCCAACACTCTCACCATCTACCCAACCCTCATTCTCGGTATCCTTACCCGTCTATCACCCTCCGTTTGACTTTTCCTATATCTAACCATCCTTTCTCACCACTAACCATCCTTTCTCACCACTCTATGTAACCCCCTGTGCAATAGTGGCAGTGAAATGCCTTGCTCGGGGTGAAACGATTATAAAAAAAAAATTAAAAATTAAAAAAAAATAAAGGAAGGCGATGAAGGTTTTGGGTATTACCTATTTATTATTCATTAATATTTCGAGATCATAGTCTCATCTTTAAATTGATGGGAGGGCTTAATTCCACATCCGCTCGTGGTCCGGGGCTTTCATCGAATGGTCATCTTTCGCTGCTAATGCTGCTGTTAATTGCAGTATGTGTGTGTGCGTGCGTATGTGTGCCCGTATGTATGTGTTTGTGCATGTATGTGTGTGTGCATGTACGTGTCTGTGTGTGTTTATGGTTTATATATGTGCGCGTTGATCGATATCAGGATTTGGCGTTTTCGCATCTCTGTTAAAGTAATATTGGGGGCCATTTTACGATCTGATGTTAGATCTGACTGCTTTAATTAGAGGCGTGTTTATTGCTATATATACGTATATATTTTTTAATTGCCATCCGGTACTCGTTCCCCTGTGTGTGTGTGTGTGTGTGTGTGTGTGTGTGTGTGTGTGTGTGTGTGTGTGTGTGTGTGTGTGTGTGTCTTGTATTTTTCCCTATGCTTCTGTATTCAATATATGTATACATACATACCTTTTCCTGGTATCGTGTGTGTGTGTGTGTGTGTGTGTGTGTGTGTGTGTGTGTGTGTGTGTGTGTGTTCCGGTGTATAGTATGTTTTATTTTATGCTACTACTAGTTTAGTGTTAGCGTTTGGGGTATAGGATATGTGTGTGTGCGTGTGTTCGTGTGTTAAAATTTACTTATTTATTTATTTATTTTAAATTTTTTTATTTTTTATTTAGTGCGTTGTATTGTTGCTAGTGTCTATATGTTTGGGGTATGTGTGTGTGCGTGCTCCGGCCTATATTGTGGTATACTTGTTGCTACTGGTGTCGTGCTTAGAGGCATGTATTAGTGTGTTAGTCTGTGACAATGTGTTTGTGTGTACGTATCACTGCTGTGGTCGGTGTGCGTCAGGTGCGTGATTGTGTTAATTATTCTTTTATGTAATCTAGATTGTGTTCTTGTCTATTGTTGATCTATGGGTGTAGTTTAGCTATTATTAAGGGCTCTTTTATACGTAAGTTTTCTTGGTTCCTCTCTCTTGCTTCAATATTGACCATTATGTTTTTGTCTGTGTTTTTGCATTTTTTAGGTGCTTGTGGAAGGATGATGCTTGCGTGTGTAAATGTTCTTTAATTCTGATGTGCAACGGTCTGATGATGCTGCCGACATAAAATTCCTCGCACTTGGCGCGTCGTATGTGATATTCGACATAGACTTGGTGGCACATACTGGTGTCAGAAATAGGACAGTTGGCCAGTGTACATGTGGTGTCATTTCTAGTATGTTGTTTATTGTAATTGAAGTGCCTCCGAAGTGTGGGGCCGTAGTGGGCTAGCTGTATGTCCAGTCCCTCTCTGCGGATAGCTCTGCGTATTTTTGTGGTGATATTTTCGCTGAAGTGGGGTAACCTCAGGAAGCAGTTGTTAGAGGGGGTCTGGCGCCTTCGACCTTTGTTACCTTTACCCTCCAGGCGACCCACAAAAGACTGGGGGTAACCGTTGGTCTCCAGTACCTCCTTGCAATGTGCGGTGTGGGTGTTTCGATTTTCTTCTTTGCTGCATTTGCCCCGGATACGTGCGAGTTCATTTCTTATGTATCCAGTCTTTGTACTTAGAGGGAGGGCTGATTTGTAGTGGACAAACATGTCTCTACTGGCAGGCTTCCTGTAGAAATCGGTGTGGATGTTACTTTTTCCGATACTTTCAGTCTGAAGTCCATCAGTGACAAGCATTCATTGTTATCGGGATGTTCAATGGTGAATTTTATTCAACGTTCCAGTTGATTCATGTATGTAATGGCAAGTAATCCCGATAGGCTGGACCCCATCGTAAGGCCCGTTGTCTGCTTATAGGTGCGCCCTTGGAACGTAAAGTAGGTGTCGTCTACTATAGTTGTCAGGGGTAGGTGAATGACTGCTGGGGTGAGGTTGTAGCAGTATAGGCTTGAAGGGGTGATGCACTCCGTTATCAAATCAACCGCTGGGCGAGCCAGTACGGAACTGTAGAGTGAGACAGCAAGGCTAAATGCGTATCGGTTATGTTGTAGTTGGTTTTGTTGAAGTCCATGTAATCTATGGATGACTTCATCGGAACTTTTGCCGCATCCGAAGATGGTGGAGAGTATAGATTTGAGAATTTGTGACAGAAGCCATGATATTTTGTATGCGGGTTCTTCTACTCTAAAAACGATGGGTCAAATCTGTGGTGTCGTACTGGTTTTGTGTGTTTTGATTAGGTAGTAGAATTTTGGGAGTTTGCTGTTCCTAGTAGTAAGATTTTGTCTGTATTTGTTAGGGAATTTTCGTAGTTTGCATGTATAAGTTCATGCAGTATTAATGCGGTGTTCTATTTTCTGTGACTCCTGTGTATAGTTTGATATTGCTGAGGTGTTCGAGTGCTAGTTGTTTGTATGTATCTTGGAGTATGATGCAGAATTCCTTTCCTTTATCAAATGGAAGGTATACTAGATCCTTCTCTCTCGGGGTGTTTAGGGTGTGGCGTTGTGCTCTGGAAAGGTTTTGTGGTATTCTTCTAATATTGTGTTTGAGGATTGTAAATATCGATTGTTTTAGTCTAGAGAGTTTCAAATAAAGTGCATAGTTGTCAGGAGGTGGGTGAAGTGGGAGGAGTGGGTTGTCTAGAGCTTATGTGGGGAATTCTTTGGGTGCATTCGTGGTTGGTGTTGGGTCGCTAGTTGTGCTGTTGATAACCGATAGCCATTTGAGTTAGTATGCTGTCCGGCAGAAGTTTGCTTCAACATCAAGCATCATTTTGTCGCTCAGCCTCTGTGTTAGTATAAACTTGGTCCCGAGACTTAGCAATTCTAGTTCCTCGTGTGAGAGGGACTTAGACAGGTCTGTGACCAGCGGTTGCTTTGTGGGTAGTGCATCGGGGAGTTTGTGCCTGTGTAGTAGAGGATCGTTTTGATGCTGTATTTATATATCCACAGAAATTTCTCCTTGAGGCGTTCCTTTTCATGGTATACGCATATGTGGTAGCCTTTGTTGAGGACCATTGTGATTTGTAGAGTAGACTCTGAGGTTTTTTGAAGTGGTGGTAGAACTTCATGGTATGTGCGTACGTGTTTATGTAGCATGTGGTGCAGGTGTTGTATGATCTTTCTTATGCAGAATTTATGTAGGTAGTCCAGCAAATGTTTGTAGCTTGGTAATCTGAGGCATGACGGGAAGTGGATGTTCCTGATGGTGTTGGATATTGTGTTGCTTTTAAGACAACGTTTTAAGAAGTTGATTTGGCAGCCAATCTTTGAACATTTCTCGGACAGATTAAACAGCTCCCTAACGGTTGCAAATTCATACTGGCTCAGGTGTAGGGATAGGAGAGTTTTGTAATTTGCTTGAAGCATTGTGCATATTAAGTGTATGGGTAGGTTTTGAAGGCTATCACAGTGCGTTTAGAAAAATAAAGGAAGGCAATAAAGGTGTTGGGTATTACCTATTTATTATTCATTAATATTTCGAGATCATAGTCTCATTCTTAAAATGATGGGAGGGCTTAATTTCACATCCGCTCGTGGTCCGGGGCTTTCATTGAATGGTCATCTTTCGCCCACTATCATTTTAACAGAGATGCAAAAATGCCAAATTCCTGATATTGGTCAACGCGCACTTATATAAACCATAAACACACACACACACACACACACACACACACACACACACACACACACACACACACACACTACAATTAGTAGCAACGAAAGATGGCCATTCAATGAAAGGCACGGATCACAAGTGGATGTGAAATTAAGCTCTCCCATCATTCTGAAGATGAGACTATGATCTCGAAATATTAATGAATAATAAATAGGTAATACCCAACACCTTCATTGCTTTCCTTTATTTTTCTAAACACATTGTGATAGCCTTCAAAACCTACCCATGTGGAGAAGTGGAATAATGTTTTGCCTGACAAAAAATTCTAGGTCCCTTCAAAATAGATGATGGCATCAAGATAAACACAGAGAATTATTGTAAATTCTTGGACAAGACATTTTTTCAGCAGAACAAGTTGCAATCAAGAAACTTTAAGCTAAAGAGTATATTCATACAAGATAATCATCCTTCATATTCGGCTTCATTGATTTATTCATTTTTTATGGCTTATTGACCCTTTGCAGGTTATTTAAAGCCAGAAAATATTTTTAGATTGCAAGAAGTTTTTGTGGGGGTAGGAGATAATAATGGTTTAGTGATACAAGTCTTACTAATTAATCCATAGCTGTGGAAAAGAGGTAGCTTCATTTTTTTCCCAAGTGTATTTGCACATAAATGAATATAACAAACCCTATGGGAATTGAAACTCACCTCTCCGATTAAAAGTTCCAAGCCATTATTCATTATATCACATGCACATCCAAGCTTACAGTACTTGGTATTCCCAAATGGTCAATTCATCTAGATACTCACCAAGCTCAACATTGCTTAATTTCAGTGATCATATGAGTACTGGTGTTTCAACATGTGATCGTAAGTCCTCATATTCTGTGAAGCTGACTATTACTCACCTTGCCCAAATTAATGAAATTGCACACAGCCCCTTCAGATATTAGTCCAATAGAAAATTTACAGTTCATCATTAAAAGGAATATATTCAAGAATGAAAAGCAGTACTAAATTAAAGATCTCAGGAAAGCAATAAAAACTGCTGAAATAGTAGAGAACTCAATAGAATCAATGACTGAAATAAAGACATAGAATATCAAGAGATTCATGTCAACACGTAAAATAATAACTTATTCAAGTCTATGGGATATTGTATTCATCAAATACAGATAAATTTTTAGCTAACCTTGATTACAGCAGTTTTGGTTTATGTAATTAATGTCACTTCTTTTTTTTTTCAGACAATAATGTGTTAGTATGAATGATAGTTGACTTATATTTTGCCATGAATAAGGAAATTTGGGAATTTCAACGAGAGAAAATAATAGGATGGCATCAGTGTGGCAAGACATATAGAGAAATTGCTTGTTTTTTTTTTTTCAGGTTAATCATCAAACAGTTAATAATATTGTTAAAAATTTAATGATGTCATGTGAAACAATGTTCAGGAAGACCAAGCATCATGTCTGAGCAAACAAAAAAGGTGCTGAAGGGGGAAGTCATCAAAAACCATTGTCAGAGCATCAAAGATGTAGTTAACAGCATGGAAATGTCAACATATACGGTAAGAAAGACTAGCTAGGCTGTCAAATAAGAATTGCTGGAAAGAAGCCCTTGATTTCAAAGGTGAACAAGAACAATTGAATTGACTGGCCGAGAATATTTGAGGGCAAAGATTATGAATTTTGGCAGTCTGTAATTTGGTCAGATAAAAGTAAATTTTGCCAATATTTTAATTTGAGACAAGTTTATGTTTGGAGAAATCAGAATGAGACTTGAAACACTGAATGTCTGCAGGCAACTGTGAAACATGGCGGGATTGGAATAATGGTGTGGGGTGCTGTCTGGTTTCGAGGGAAATCTGAGCTGATTTTTGTTGACAAGCTGTTGAATGGTTCAAAATAATGTCAAATATTAGAGAAAGGATGGCTTCCACTGTTTGAAACCAATCAGATTGACAAGAATGTCAATCTTTTTCAAGAAGATGGGCGCAGCATGTCATATAAGCAAAGTAGCAAAGGCCTCAAAGGAATCGCAAAGAATCAAGTCACTGCCATGGGTACCCGAAAGTACTGATGAAGCCAATAGAGCATGTCTGGGGGCACTTGACCAAAAGTGTGCAGCCAAAATCATGTCAGTGGCAATCGTTAAAGA
This sequence comes from Ascarosepion bandense, assembly GCA_037127315.1. Classification (NCBI taxonomy): domain Eukaryota; kingdom Metazoa; phylum Mollusca; class Cephalopoda; order Sepiida; family Sepiidae; genus Ascarosepion; species Ascarosepion bandense. Next base: position 263,576 of record JBBBDQ010002398.1, read on the forward strand.
AACATTGCTAAAGAAGTGGCAAAATATGGATCAGACGATTGTTGATAATTTAGTCAAATCCATGAAAAATCAAATACAAACACTGAAACTAGCAAATGAGATACCTACTCCATACTAGTTCTAGATACTGTTTATATATGTTGAGTTGGGATTATGTAATTAAATTTTGAAATAGGATGTGGTTTATTTCTCCGAGCTAAAATGTTTTCTTTGGCCAAAACAAGTTAACATTAGCATTTTTTAAAATTAAGATAGATATTATAAGCTGAAACTCATATGATATACTGTTAGAATTATCATATATCCTGAATTATCTGGAAGTCTTCCAATTTTAGGAGTCTGTCCTGTGCCCTGCTAGAGATATATATTATTACACTTTGTTTTTTGTGTTAGCTTTAAAACTTAAAAGGTTGTTGTGACATAAAAACAGTTTATTATGCAAGAACCTAAAAAATTGAAAAATGACCTGTATTGAGATTTGAAAATTATAAAAAGCTTATGCCATATTACTATATACTGAAACATTTCCCAACATCACTTGGTTAATACCAATTTATTGTGAAAACAATGATTTTTATAATAAAATCTGGCATAATGTAATACTACTGGAAGGATCAATTTATTATTTAATAACAATAGAAAATCAATCCTCCACTTTATGTCTAATAGAAACTTGTATTAATATTTAATGTAAATATATCATGAAACTTTTACCAACATCAACTGATTATATCCTTGCATTATTTTGAACTATTGTTCTCATCCTGACTGATATAGATGTTTTTATAGTCAAGGATATTATTATTATTATATAATACATGGATATTAACAATTGCTCATCTCAAAAATGAAATACTAAATCAATTGATTGATACCAGTTTTACTGTGAAAACTGATTTGCATAATAAAATCTCACATAGTGTATGTATAAAACAAAGTCAGTTCTACTTTATAGATATGTGACAATTTTCAAATCATTTTTTTATATTAATGTCTACCCAATACATGACTCAAGAGACACGCAGGGTAGAGGGTTACTGTATAGTGTTGTATGAGCATAAGAAAAGACAAGAAGTAAAATTCATGGGGTTATGCAGGAAAGGTAATGGTTAACCCTAAACTTGAAGAGGTCAAAATTGTTGTGATTGGGTGGGAGTTTGTTTCACAAAGCAGCAGTTCTTGCAGAGAAGCTGTCCAAGTAGAACTTACTTCTTACTAATGGTATACGAAAGGGTAACGGGGTGATTCAAACTTCTGTATATTGCATGGCAGGTCCTACCTGTAAAGATGAGGGCTGGTGAGACTAATGAATATAGCTCATCAGAACACATGCCATTGAAATAACAATAGAGCCATGAGAGGTTTGCAATATTTCAACTGTGAGTAAGTGGTTTTAGGGTGGAAAATGATTCATCATCCACAAGGCAGCATAGATGCATTTGAACAGAGATGCAACCACTCTCACACAAGCTAGAGCAAGTCAAAAGTAGTAGTGAGTTTGACAGAGACTGAATAAGACTCATTATTTTTGCTCTGTGAAAATCCAACAATTGATAGTGTCAGACACCTCCCTCAACCATGGAACTTTTCGGAACAATTATAAACAAGACAATTTTCCTATCTCTGTAATTGGGTCTGGGTGATGTTTATACCAGTTTCTTGCAGTTTATTTTCCAGAAAAGTTCTGCGAGATACACACATAAACAGGAAGTTTATATCCCCTAGTAACATTTCTGTTTACTACATATTATCCTCCTTTTTCAAGACAGGCAAGTGAGGATTAGACAGTTTCAGACTAGATATGACGGCAATACTCCATTTTTGGTCTGATCTGGCTTTTGTTTCTAATATAGCTATTCAGTATGTTTACTGGTCTACAGTGCATTGTTAAGCTCTTGTTTGCTACTTTATTCCTTCCAAATAAAATTCTACTTCATCAGCTTAAAGAGTTGTAAAGGATTATCTTTTGGGACTTGGGACTACTATGTTTGCTTAACCTGTGCAAGAATGAAGAGGCAAGATTTTCCATTATTCATTCAGATTCTCTTCTTTCATACTGTTTTTGCTGTCTACTTCTCCTAGTTGAATGCCTAACAAATTAAAAAAAACAAAATCAATGATTCTTAAAGTTTGTTAGCTCCAAGAGGTGTGTTACAGCATTGAGTGTGTTGTTAATGCAAGTTACCCCACGTTACATTTTTTTTAATCAGGACCCTGCTCTTAAAAATAAATCCCAATGAATCTTGATACTCAAAAAGAAAAATGTTCTAAAAATAAAATAATCTTACTTAGCGGATGTGTGTTGTGGTGCATTGGATATCGGCTCGGAACGAGAAATCGGGGAGCTGAGTTTGAATTCCAGCTGAATTCATTGCATTCACTTACGTGCAAATACCCTTGGGAAAGGTATTAATCCGTCTATTCCTTCCAGTTATGGGTTAAATAACAGAACAGATTGGGTTCTATAGCCTTGGGTGGCAACCAGTCTACCACAGAAAGCAATGGCAACCTACTGCGGGATAATCTTCTGCCCAGTCAATCATGTCTCTGTTGAGACATGATTGCCGAAGCGTGTATCACATATGGCACTCAACTGACTGACTCAAAAATCATTGGTTATGACCTTAAATGATCCCATAAGGATTGACAGTTCGTTAAGCCTCGAAACAAACAAACAAAACATATTAGTTGCATATAGATAATCATATAGATTCTTTTCATCGTGGGATTTTAATGGAAGCTGGGATAAAAAGCAAGTATCATGCAAAAATATACAATGAGGATAGCTAGCATCAGTTTAATTCCAAGATTTGAGGAATTGTGTGGTGAACAACAGGTTCATCTATGTCGCTAGTAATTATGAGCATTAAAAAACAAATAAACATACAGCATTTTCTAAGTTTAAATAACGTAATTCCTTATTATTATAGTGTATGGTATCATTGCACCAGAGAGTAATTTTAAGTGTCTAATTACCAAGTACATGGAGATCATGAGTAAAAAAGGCACTGTAGTTATCTATGCACATTTGGTATGTTTTGTTTAGATAGAGGGTTTTGTGGTTGATATTTACAATTTCATACAATGTAATATTTTGTAGCAATGAGATACTGATGTGTTCATGTGGTGGATGCAAAATAAAAATCTCTTTTCTTCACTGTTTGCAAAATGGCAAGCTTAGGTGAAAATCTATTTTTTGATCAATAGGAAAAAGGATTGACTCTGTACTGAAGAAAAAAGACCAAAACAAATTTTCTGAGCCAGTGTGGATTATTTTCTAACCAATGAAAAGAAAGTGATTTACAAAACTGACAGAAAGTAACAAGTTAATGTCAAAAAGTTCTTTGATATAAATAAAGTTGAATCAGTCAGATGGGAGTGGAGATCAGATAGGACACCGCCACAATGTAAAAGAGAAATTTCAAAATGCTGACACTACTGTCCCAGTCACACACATACACACTCCCTTTCCTTTATCTCTTCTTCTTTGTCTTTGTCCACTCACCATCAACAAAAAGAAGAAGACAACAACAACAATAAAACATTTTAACTGACTCCTGAAATTAACGTTGATAAGTACATTTTTACTTTATCACTTTTTCTTCCTCTTCGCTTACTCACTGGTCACAAAAAGAAAGAAAGGAAAGAAGACCTTACTACAACAAACAAACTCTGAATTCATTTAACTCTTTACTTCTATTTCTCTTAGAACAGTTCCACAGTTAATAATTTCACTTCCTACAAATTTATGTTAATCTGTTCTATAAATGAATTTCCATTTATTTATACAAATGAAACACTTTTATTCTTTCCAACCTGCTGATAAACTTTAAATTGTGGGAAGTCCAGTAATGTTTTGCACAAGGCCAATTTAATAAACATGATCTAGCTCTCTACTTTATCCAGTCATTTTACCCACATGATTTTTGGTAACCTTCTTAAGGTAGTGGTATTGTATTCAGTCACATTTGTCAGTTTGCTTGTTTGTCTGTCCATGGTCAAGACCCACTGGGTGAATTCAGCTGTTATTTTCATGGATGATTGGCTTCATGACTTGCACAAACTGATTATACCCTTGAGAAAGATATGAATCTATCTATTCTTTCAGCTATGAGTTAAATAGTATGGCTTGTAACTGGAAATTGTTATTCTCAAAAAATTGTTAATGCTATATTCACTTGCAAAAAGAAAATTATTTGTATAATACAAAATATGTTTTGGTTTTAAATAACCCATAAAGGGTCAATCAATCAATCAAACACTCTATCAATTCAAGAATTTATCAAAGAATGTTATTGACCTGGTTTCCGTTTTTGAATTCTTATTGTATGACTGCAATACATAAAAGCTGAAACTTTTCAGGGTATATTTTCATAATTGTTTTACATGTTGTGCAAATTTTACCTTTCTCCATAAATTACAAGTTGATAAAATTTTTTTTAAGTTGATATCCACTCAATAAGAGTATTGTATTTTATTAATTATTTTCAGTAAAAAGAGGTTTCTGTTTTCTCAGAAATTGATCAATTAATAGAATATGTGCATAAGTGAATGCAATGAATTCAGCTGGAATTCGAACTCGGCTCCTCGATATCAGCTCGGAACGAGAAATCGAGGAGCCGAGTTCGAATTCCAGCTGAATTCATTGCATTCACTTACGTGCAAATACCCTTGGGAAAGGTATTAATCCGTCTATTCCTTCCAGTTATGGGATAAATAACAGAACAAATTGGGTTCTATAGCCTTGGGTGGCAACCAGTCTACCGCAGAAAGCAATGGCAACCTACTGCGGGATAATCTTCTGCCCAGTCAGTCATGTCTCTTTCGAGACATGATCGCCCAAGCGTGTATCACGTATGGCACTTGACTGAATAGAATATGTTGTAATAATGTGTCTACTATAATTTGAACCTGTCTAATTTGTTCATTTTACCAAATCTTAACTCTTATAAATTTTTAAAGGTATTCTTCACAAATGCTACACACACATTGAATCAGAAATATGAAGAAAACTTTCATTTAAAATAGCCATAATAAAACTATAACAGAAAAAGTTAAGTTTTTTCTTTATTTTACATTGTTTATTAATGTATTTATAATATTTATTTTAGTTTTTATGGCTCACTAGATTTTAATTGTTTTATAAAATACATTCAGTTAAAAACAATTACTCAACCTTAAATAGTTTTCAATTTACCGAATTGAGATAGAAGCAGGTGTTTATCAAATCATGGTGTATTTCATTTTTTATATTTGCTTTCATATAACAAGGAAACGGAATGTTCTTTTTTCTTTGAAGGAGTTTTGTCGTCTTTTGCATTGTCCTTTCTTGAATTTTCAGAATGAAAATAATTTTTATCAGTTGAATTGTGTACTTAATTCACATTTTGTTTTCTCCAATCAGGTGATATTTCTTTTTTAACTTTCTATTATTTTTTAAAAACAATCTCTTTGACTAATAATTCTACAGAAATAAAGATTGTATTTCCATCTTGCTACTTCCAAGAAGCGATTTATTGAGTTTGATCAACTCATAACCTTTCTAACATCACTATCTAAATGTGAAAATAACAAATCTAAAGAAAGAATAGAACTTGTCAATGAAAATAGAAGGCAGGTGTTAACTTTAGCAAGAGTAGCCACAGTTGCTAAAAATATAATCATGGTAAAAGAGAAAAACAAAGGTCAAATGTTAGAAACCAAATTTTCTAGCCATCTCATTGCTCAACTAAAGAAGTATAAATATTTATAGATTTATACAAAAACTATTGAGTTTTGGTAAGCTCCTCTTGTTAAATCATGAAAGAAATAATAATAAATAAAGACATTCTACTAATTCACAATACTTCACTAACAATAAAAATATTATCTGAACAAGAAAGCAAATTTTCTTGTTTATCTTTTATTTATAATATAAATATTCAGTGCAATGTTTAACCTTCATGTCTGCAAAAATTAGTGTGCCTAAAGAATGGGTTTTCTCTTGACACCAGTACTATTTTAACTACCTTCACTCCTCAACAATGTTTATTGTTTTAAAAAGTGATCATAAGAATCCTTATAAAACCTAAACATATGAAAATGAATGTATACATTTTCTTTTTTCCTGAGAATCAATAATAAAATTAATAAGCACTATTTATTTATTATATTGTTTATTATATTTATTATATTTATTTATTATATTGTTTATTATATTTATTATATTTATTTATTATATTGTTTATTATATTTATTATATTTATTATATTTATTTATTATATTGTTTATTATATTTATTATATTTATTTATTATATTGTTTATTATATTTATTATATTTATTATATTTATTATATTTATTTATTATATTGTTTATTATATTTATTATATTTATTATATTTATTTATTATATTGTTTATTGGAATGGTTGGCAAAACATTGGCTAATTGCTAATCAAGTTGAACTTTAAAAAATGATAAAGAATAAAGATTTCTTTATAGTTGGCTCATATATTTTTATAATTTAGTATGTGTTTATAAATTTAGGAATAAAAATTTGTTTTCATATTTATTTCTTTATAAATTATTAAATGATAAATATTGTATTTCATTAGTTTTTTAATACAATTGTATTGATTTTTAGAACGTCTTAAATTTAAAATTGTAAATAAACAATCTAATAAATAAATGGTGTTTAAAATTTGTTGTAAATTCTCAAGAATTAAAAAATATATAAAATACATCCTTTGACATACTGTTTTTTGTAAGCATGAAAGTTAACAATTGCCATATTCAGAATGTGCGGGTGCACACACACATACACACATGTGTGTGTGTGTGTGTGGTCAAGTCAAGTGGTCAGCATGTTTGTTTTCTGACCATGAGACCTGAGTTTGAATTCCACCATAGTCAACTTATCAGGAAAGTGGCTTCTTGATATAATCAGTCTGAGGAGGCAATCCCAACATACATCATCTTTAGATGGTGACTAAAAATTACACCACAAGTTGAACCAAGTATTGTCAGTCAAATTGGATAGACTGTTCAGAAACAGTCAATGGTTGGATTCAAACAAAGTCAGAATTCATTGTGACTGAGGGCTTGAGCATACTGGCATTATTCAAACTTCTGATCATGACAGATTATGCACTCTCTCCCAGAAACTGTAACTAAGGTCTGCTACAAACCACAGAGAGGGTCTGTGTGTTGAACAAGCATAAATGTACCTGCAATAGGTTTCTGCAACAGGGCTGGTTACTCTAGTAGATGGGTGTACTTGGAAAATGAGAGTAGCTGAGCATCATATACATTTATATATGTATATGTGTGTGTGTGTGTGTGTGTGTGTGTGTGTGTGTGTGTGTGTGTGTGTGTGTGTAGTTTATATAAACCATGCCAACTGTACATATTTTTTATGGCCTTGTTCCCAATAGCCATTACACATTACAGCATGCTAGAGCATTTCAAACATTCAGCTCCCAAAATAATACTAGGATGCAGACAAAGAAATTCTAACTACCACACAGACATCGCATTGGTTCTTAATAATGACCGTCAAAGTCGAAAGTACTTGAACAAAAGCAACAAAATATGAACTTCAGACAGTTTATTCACAACTTTGAGCACAATACTCAATACATTTTCTGAAAACTGGAAAAATACAATAAAAAATGAAACAGACATTGTTAGGTCTTTTTAATCAAACTTACATATATATATATATATATATATATATATATATATATATATATTAAATCCTCAAAACAGGAAGAGCATGTAGGTAAAATACCAAAAACCAGATCCTATTAATATTAATTTTATTAATATCAAAAATGATCAAGGTGAAGGACTTGATTTCAGTGAGAGAGAATTATGCTTGAAATAGTGTGTTTACTTAGTTCTATCCTGGTTCATGTGCAGTATTGAATGAGGTATATTTAGTTTTCTAAAGCTTTTTGGTTTTCTTAAATGTGCTAAAAGTTAATTAAACAATTAATAATTTATACAGATAGATAATTAGTTTGTTATCAAAATAGATTTGCCAAAACTAATCAGTATCCAACTTGATCAGTAAACCAAATACTGTAAGACACTTAGATCCTTGCATCATGCTAAAATGTAGGAACAAACAAACTCCAAAGATCAATTCTTGTAAAAAACAAAAGAACTTCTATGTCAAAAGTTGTTACTTCATATAGATAACTGAGAATGATAATGGAATAAATTTTTTTTTTATTCATTTTATTTTAAGCAAGGAAATAAAGCCACTAAGACACAAGGTGACAGAATATGAGAAGAATAAAAAAATCATTAAAGGGAAAAAACAATAAAACGACAGGAATTAAGAAGATAGAAGATAAAGATTAATGCTGCATTTAAATTTTTGGAGATCAAAATTCACTGGAAAGCAAGAGAACTCCACAAAGTACAAGTGAAAAAACTGTTAGCATAGAACCTATGATTATATCTAGCCATTTCAACTGTAAAATGCTGAGACCTAGCTGCCAGTCTTGTACTGTACTTAAATTTGAGAAGCTGAGGTACCAAAATACTCATCAGAATATTTACCATGAAAATATTTATAGAAAAGCTACAGTGAAGATATATTACAGTGGGCTAAATGTAATTAGCCAAGATGCCAGTCTAGGACCAATAATGTTGCAGATTCTTCTTGGGATTTTGTCAAAAGTCCCTAGATATATAGAAGGAGCACAAGACTAGAAGTGGCTGCAATATTCAATACACAAATGAATGGTAGAATTATAAATATATAAGATAGATTCTGGCAAGAAAAATTGTCTAGATGACACAGTGAACCAAAACGTCTGCCAATAGACCAAGCAATTAATTCAACATAATTTTCATGTCAGTGGAAAATATAAGACCAAGAAAGCACAGTGAGTTGCTCTCCTGGCAATTAGCATAACTATGGCAGATGGAAGGTAAAAAAATGTTCTTGAAAATGAATAATAGAGTGCAGTATCATTTTGGAGGCATGAAAATTAACAAGTTCTTTCTTGCCCCAGTTAACAACAGATTGTAGGTCATTTTTTAAATCATCTGCCAATCAGATTTTATTGAACCTACCAGTCAGTCAGTTAAGTGTCATATGTGATTCACGCTTGGGCAATCATGTCTCGAAAGAGACATGACTAACTGAGCAGAAGATTATCCCGCAGTAGGTTGCCATTACTTTCTGTGGTAGACTGGTTGCCAGCCAAGGCTATAAAACCCAATCTGTCCTATTATTTAACCCATAGCTGGAGGGAAGAGATTGATTAATACCTTTCCCAAGGGTATTTGCACGTAAGGAATTTAACTTGAATTTGAACTTGGCTCCCTGAGTTCTTGTTCAGAGCTGATATCCACTGCACCACAATGCACATTCTTATTATTAAGACAGGCATAAATAGGTGTGTCATCAGCATAGATACCAAGTTGGAAACTGATGAAATTGGGAAGGTTGTTGATAAAAATAAGAAACAAAGTAGATCTAAGAATAAAAACATGGAGAACACTTACATTAATAAAAAAATATTTAAACAACTTTCATTATAGAATTTCATGAAGAAAGATTAAATGAAATAAAAATATCAGCCAGTAACACCATAATACTTAAACTTTTGAAGAAGAGCAACATGCCAAACCTTGTCAAATGCCTTCAATATATCTAAAGCAACATCCTCATATTTCCAATTCTTATTTAAAGCTTGTCAAACTCTTTCAACAATAAACATGAAAAGTGAAAGCTATATTTCTTGCCTGAAAGAAGTCTCTGTGAGTTAAGGTGCTTATTCAATTTGTTGAATAGAGCCTCAGATTTACAAGAGGTAGAAGACTAATAGTTTGATAGTTTGAAGGATCAGCCAGTTTTCAAAAAAATCAGGAACTACAGAAGAGGATTTCCAACAATCGGGAAAGCAAGAAACAGCAAGACGTTTATTGTAGAGTTTTGAGAGAACATGAGCCAGGACAACTCTGAATTCAAAACTTGTGAAGGGTCATTTTGGGATCTTGTGACATACTATGCACCAGTTCTCTGTATTTGGTTCTTCAAAAAAAAAAGAAAATATGATTGGTTCTGCAAAAGCCTTCACCACTATAATCAAATAATATTCGCGGGTAGTCTAGTTAATTCTGAGATTGCTTGATCCTCATACGTCAAAAACAATTAGAGAGTTCAGTATAATTCTGCAGACCATGAAAAAATATATTTACGGTCTGCACACACACACACACACACACACACACACACACACACATATATATATATATATATTTAACCATCTGCCTAAAGAAACCTCATGGTTGAAACCCAGTAACAATGCATGTTCACATATTTGCTTTTTGTTAAATATACTTTGCTCTACATTTTCATTGTTGATTGTTGTATTGAGCACTTTTTATTGTTCATACCTTAAGAGTGGCTGTCTTCTGCCTTCCTTTTATATTGCCATTTGCATATATATATATATATATATATATATATATATATATATATATAAATATATATAGGAAGAAAATTGATAGATTTATTGGTAGAAAATGGGCGTGCGTGTGACGTAATGGATAGTAGCTTAGAATAAAAAATTGGAAAAACCGAGTTCAAATTCTAGCCAGGTTCATTACATCCACTTACAAGCAAATATCATTGAGAAAGGTATGAATCCATATTCTCCAGCCAGCTATGGAATAAATAGTAATACTTGTTATCTAGAAAAATCATTGTTATTCTGAAAATATTTTTAATACAATTTTCACTCACAAGAAAAAAGTATTCCTTCTTATAATCTAAAATATGTTTCAGCTTTAAATATCCCACAAAGGATTGATAAGCCATAAAAAATAAATCAGTCAATCAATCAAGCAATTATTTGTGGGAAATATGAGTTGTTCAAACTAGATGTAGCAATCACCTAGTGAGTCAGCTCAAAATACTTCTAGCTATAGTGAACCAAATTGATATCAGTAGACACTAATCAGCAGCAACTAATATTGACTACTTGGAGTGAACGATTTTTTAGTAAGTACAACAGCAAGGATAAAAATAACATGAATAATATACATAAGTTAACACAAACTACATATTTTAAAAAGAGTTTTATTAAGTATATCATTATTTTAGAGAACTTAACTCTAATGATGGAAAAAAGCATTCATTTTATACAAATTTTTCAGTATAACCTTCTTCTTTTTCAATGTATTGAATTTATCAATGAATATCAAAAATATATATTGAGCATTATACAATGAAGAGTTTAGATCTAAATTCAGCTCTCCTTGCCAGTCTGCAGATTTATTGATCAATAGTCTTGTATGTTCAACTATTTGTAATAAATGATGATTGATGTATGAATGTCTGGTTGGATGAATGATTTATAGCTCAATACATAAGAGTAGAAAAAATGCCTACAGCTTTGAGTTGAGAGAGTTATTTACATGCTAAAAGTGTAGACAGTTAACCGATTATGCCTTCTTACTAATGTACTGGATAGAACAAAAGTATGTAGCATTTTTTAATGAATTTTCAAAGACAATATTTAGATATTTGGACGTAGATTTATTCAACCACGTATGTGCCATTTTGTTCCATGATCTTTCATCATCTTTGAGATAGTTTCTTAATTCCATTCTCCAAGAACTTGGAATCATCCTTGGTAATGAAGTGATGTAAGTGGTTTTTACAGACTTCTAGAGAAATACAGTTCTTTCTATTAAAAGAATTTTGGAAGGATTAAAATAAGTGGTCATCTAAATATGTGAAATCAAATGAGTATTGCAAGGGTAGTAGTACATTCCAGCCAGTAGTGGAGCTATAGGTGTTCTATTTCAGGCAACACTTTTATGGGGGCAGCAATTTTAAACGTGTATAAACTGTATTGAAATAAAAGTGGTTTTAATGTTTGGACACTACTCACAATTGAAGGACCTTTTCAATTTTGAGTAACTTAAACTATGGCATACATCTTTAAGCAATGGTTACTTTGGCGGAATAATAAACATAATCCAGTGATGTATTCAGGGCTGTTTTATTATTGTTGACAATGTGAAACCTGTGAATGAACCTAGGATGTGTTCTTTTAATGCTATAGCACAATAGTTTGTGGTAGACACATCTTGGTTGTTATAAATTTATATAAATTTCAGTTAATTTCCTTGACAGAAGTTTGTTGAGTTTGTATATGCTCTATTTTTCATCTTTTGGGCTGGTTAATACTTATATATATATATATATATATATATATATATATATATATATATATATATAAGTATATAACGATCTCCCAGATGTAATAAGATCCCAAGTAGGCAAATACACTGATGACACTATGGTTTACTCTTGCATTAATCAAAAATCTGCTGAGGCTGACAAAGCAAACCTCGCTGCTGAGCTTGAAAAGGCCTTCAATCCGTAGTGGACTGAGATAAGAAATGGCTCATAAATTTTAATGTTTCCAAAACAAAGCTGCTATCTATTAACAATCAGATACAATCGCTCCTACCCCCCCATTAGCATGGATCAGGCTAGTCTCCTTGAAAGCAAAACACTGCGCCTCCTCGGGTTAACTCTCACAACAGACCTCAAGTGGAATAACTATATAGAATCCATAGCTAAATCTGCTGCTAAGAAAGTCGGTTCTCTGTATAGGGCCAAGAAGTTTTTCTGAAACAATTCTGCATATATATAAATTTACCATCCGCCCGTGCACAGAATACTGCTGCCATATCTGGTCAGGTGCTCCTGCTATCCACCTAGGAGTCCTTGACAAAATTCAACGGAGAATCTGTAATGTGACTGATCTCGATTTGGCAGCTCAGATGCATTAACTTTCTCACCGGCACAATGTGGCTTCCTTGTGTCTTTTCTAAAAGTACTTTCATGGCTTCTGCTCTGATGAACTTAGCTCACTGGTGCCCCCTATATATGAATTTACTCTAGCCATAAGATTAGAAACTAGGTCCCATCCTTTCACTGTGAAACCAATAAAATGTAAATGCAAATTCTACTCCAGCAGCTTCTTTTCTTGCACTTTCTGCCTGTGAAATTCCCTTCCATTTACTTGCTTCCCTGACAGCTACAATCTTCAAGAATTTAAATGTAAAGTCAATAGTCATCTCCTATCTCACTAACCTGCATCCTCTTTCTCATGCTCCCTTCTCCGTCCACTCCACTCTCATCAGTATTCTCATCCTTCTCTTACCCACTGCCTGACACCCACTATAACCTGTCACTCTTTCTCATAACTTTCCTCCTATGTAACCCCCTGCAAAACAGTGGCAGTAAAATACCTTGCTTAGGGTGATATGATTATAATATATATATATATATATATTGCACAGTAACTCCCTGATATATATATATATATATATATATATATATATATATATATATAACAGGGAGTTACTGTGCAATATGTTATATTTCTTTTTGTTTGGGTGGGGGCAACAAACTCTGGTTATGCCATTCATTATAGCCAAGCTGTACCTACTTCTGCCAAGTGTGCCAACAAACACGATGTCTGGTGTTGTCCTGAAAGAAGACATTATCATTCCAATTGGCCAATTCCAAACATTTTTCATTGATTTTAATCAATTCAGTTTGAAAAGGTATTCGTCGCCAATGTAAGAGTCTTGTTCCCCCACTGAGTCTATAATAGGGACCCCACTCTACTACATCTCAATTTGTATAAGGTAATATTCATATAAAATACAATTTTTATTGTAATCTAATTATGTACAAAAATTGGTCATATACAATATAGTTGAACCATTCAACTAGCAAAATTGAAAATAAATACAATGTAACACATCACTCAATATGTCCCGGGCCTGACTCGTAGATGGCGCCAGTAATAAAAAATTAATATAATTTTTATGAAGTAGTAACCTTCAAATGGCATGTGACAAAATTTGAGCCCAATCAGATTATTAGTTTACAAATTACAGTTATTTAAGTGAAGCTACTGTTGCAATTTTTCAAAACAATGGAAAAATCTGAATTTCATGTATTGATAAAACATTACTTTCTGGTGGGAAAAATATTATTCAAGCAAAGCAATGCCTTGATAAGTATTATTCGGACTCTGCTCCATCAGAAACAATAGTTAAGAGGTGGTATGCTGATTTTAAATGTGGTCGTACAAATACGAAATGATGCTGAACTCCTGAGTTGCCTAAAAATGGCAGTTGTTCCGAAAACACCAAAAAAATCAATAAAATCTCACCACTAACAGTGTTTTATTTACTGCTAACTTTGATCTGTCTTAATGGAACACCCTATATATGAGCTAAAGACACTGGGATAATGTTAGTATCCTTATCAGTCAGTTAAGTGCCATATATGATATACCCTTGATCATGTCTCTTTCAATCCATGACTGACTATGCAAAAGATTTTCCCACAGTAAGTTGCCATTTCTTTCTTTGGTAGACTGGTCGCCAACCAAGGCTAGTAAGTTTACAGCCTAATGAAAAACAGTATTCATTTTGCACAACTATTTTTTTTTAAATAGGCCAAAAGTAGGCCTACAGTTGTTTTACTATTTGTTTCATAAAATATGAATCTATGATCTAATTTATCCAAATTTTTTCTGAAAGATGGAGCACTCCCCCTATTATGTTTTGACACTAAGGGATTACCTTAATCAAACCTTTCCACAGTGTTGGTTTGGAAAAGAGGGCAGCACTGACTGGCCACCATGTTCACCCAACCTAACTCCAAGGAATTTCTTTTTTGGGGGTGTAGTAAATAAGAAGGTTTATGAGAGAAACACAGTGGACAAATTAAATGAGTACATCTCAGAAGTATTTACTGAAATTGATGCAGATTAGTATCTGTGTTGTGCTGTGTGTGTCATAATGTTCTGGAGAAATTTGAGAAATGTTGCAATGTTGAAGGGAGAAATTTTGAACACTTAAGAGACTGAACTGTGCTAAACAAATGTAAGTAAAGTGTTAAACAAATATACATAAACTGTTTTGAAACAATTAAATATAGATATCATTCAACCATGCCAATGGTTGAATACATTCTTAAGTCTGACATTGAGTGAATTTAGGAAGCTTTCAAGCTTCACCACTAATTCAATTCTCAACCAAATTTCAAATAGTTTACAAAAGTTAGATAGGACACCTCCTTAGCTACATTTTGAAAAAATTATTTTGAATTTTGTTTCAGTAGAGAAAAGTTACATCAAAATATGTGAAGTCTGAAAAGAAAGACTAACTACATAAGTACATAAATGAGTGACTAATGCTTCAAATAATAAATTTTCTTCTTTATAATAGTTTAATATATTTGCATGTGGTTTTCAACATTTATCTTTTATTATTTTTGTCAATCAAACTTTGCTTATCACTTATCATTTTATCAGAATTGATTATCAGAATTAATTATAAATAATGAATTTTTTTATTGTTTTTTTAATCAATTACATATAAATTTTTTCTTTCTAATATTTTTGAATGCAGTTTTCAGCATTAAATTTATAATATTAATAGCAATGCCTGGAATAATCATGGATTACATGAAAAAATGCGTGCATGAAAAGTAATATTCTTAAGATTATATTAAACCTGGAAAAGAACAGGACAAGTTATTAAAACTGGAATAGTAAAGAACAAGATATTCTAGTGAAGTAAAAAATAAGAAAAATTTCTTACTTAAAATATTGCATTCAAATACTAGTGCTTAAGTGAATGCAGGGTATTCAACTGAAATTCAAACTCGGCTCACCGATTTCTCTTTCCGAGCTGATATCCACTGCACCACAATGCACATCTGTCACTATACCCTTACAGCACCTGGTATTCCCAAGCAGTCACTCATCTAAGTACTGACCAGGCTCAATTTTGCTTAACTTTGGTGATCGAGTGAGAACTGGCGTATTCAACATGATATGGTCGCAAGCCAGATTCATTTGGAATGCTGTATAAAATGATAGCACCACATCCTAAAACTTTCCTTTATAAACGCCTCATTGAATCTCCTATTTTACCTAAATTTCTGTATATTATTATCATGGTTATTCTTTTACTTTGAAAACTCACAATGTATGTTCCTGTATACATTGGTATTTTTTGGAACATTGATTTATTGTGTTTTCAAATGTTAAATTGTAAGTTATTTTAATCTTTTTGAAGGCATTTTCCCAATCCAGAAACACTATAAACAATTACCTACTGAGATTATTACTGAGTGATAGGACTATTCCATATGCTAGTAGAATGCAAAGTGCCTCTGCAGTCATGGGAAGACAAATTAGATCACCTTTAACAATAGATGAAAAAATGTGGGACAAAAATATCAGAGAATCAAGTCCTGAACAAACTAACTTTATTATATGAAAGGAACTTAATACATCTATAATAGCAATAAGTAGACAGAATAGCTGATAAAATAAAACCTAGAATTGATGTTGAAAAAGTCAAGATGTAAGATGAGAAAAAAACTCAAAGGGGAGGAATATATGAATGTTTCTGATGGAAAAAATGAACATAGTATTAAGGAAACTATGGAGGATAGTTTGCACAAATCTGACATGAAGTTGAAGAATCAGAATGAAGTGTCCAGATCTAGATTCCTAATAAAAAGAACCAGGTACACTCCTCAAGAAAGAGAGATAAGATCTTGTAGTGTCATTCAGAGAAGTCACAGATCAACGAAGGGCATAAAACCTTATTTCAAGGAAGTGTAGTCCAAAATGTGGTTCTACAGAAGGATGCTACAGATATCATAGACTGAGCATGCAAGCAACGATGAGGTGTTGGAAAGAACGGCAACAAAAAGGAAATTGATACTGAGCATCAGGAAGAGACAACTGAAGTTCCTGGGACACGCAATGAGGAAGGAGAGCCTAGAGAACCTGATACTGACTGGTCAGATAGAAGGAAAGAGAGACAGAGGAAGACAGCGGATAACATATTTGCAGGGTCTGATCAGGTGGATGATGGAATGGGGGTTTCCAGAGGCACCAGGAGCAAATATACTAAGAGCCACAAAGGATAGGAAGACGTGGAGAGCCATGATCGCCTACGTTCTGAAGGGACAGGGCACATAGAAGAAGAAGTGACAGAGGCAAAATAGACTTGCCCTATTTTGTATAGAATAAGTCAGTTGTCACTCAATACAAGGGAAAACTTCTACATCACAGACTAAAAGAAATCACAATACTTTTTAAAAATACTGAACAACAAAATAATTATATTTGCTATCTACTATTTTTAATAAAGATATGTGAAGCCCAGTTAATGTTTTATTTAGAGCACTATTTTGCTTACATCACTACTTATCGATCTATGTCTACCAGTTTTATGCAATAATGGACATGACTGAACATGATTCAACAAAGATAAATTTATGTTGAATCACTTTAAATAGCAAGACATGTCAATTTTAAGCTGATCACTTTCTTTGGATAAGTCATGCATTTATCTTTGTATATATCTGTAGTTAATTTTTAATATATATTTTATATGTTATACTTTAGAAAAAAAGTAAATATTTTATAAATCAATGTGAATATGAAGTATTAAAGATTTATCTATGGTCTAATAGATGCTTACTGACAGGCTTACAACAATCCCATATACTTTGCAGAAGCCATCTGTCAAAAATATTGTAGTATACTTTTTATATTAATAGAGTATCAAGAGTTTTATGCATTCAGTAGTAATAAACATCAAACCTTCATGCAGAAATGAAGGATGAACCATTTTGATTGAAGTCATTAAGCTCTTAAAAAAGGTACCCCTAAAAACAATCTAGTTTAAAATTAAAACAATAAACTCCTCTGAAAAATCAAATTATATTTAGAAATTGAAAAGGTTGATTAGTCTAGAACATGTACAGGCAAACTATGGCTCACTAAGGGAATTCACATGGCTTGCCAAATGTTAGTAAATTTGACAGAGAAAGTTACCAAGCAACACCAAATAAAATTGTAAGCATTAACACTTTACCCACAAATGCCTAATATGGTAACTTTGTAACTGCACCAATGATTTTATTGTCTTTCATTTGAATCATTTGAGTGTCCTGGCAGATACCAAAGATATAAAACATAGGGCATTTTTTTTTCAACATAGCTTTTATTATCTAACAAACTTTACCCAAAATGAGTTATTTGAAGCCATCTAATAAGCAAAAAATTGAAGACATATGCCAGGTTTTTAACAAAGAGTGGACTGAAAGGTATTTCTTTAGTGATGTTGGAATTAAAATTTGTGTTTAATTTGTCATGAAACAGTTGCTGTGTTCAAGAAATACAATTTAAAATGGTATTTTCAAACCAAACATACCAACTTTGGACCCAATATATCAAAACAATTACTGTAAAAGAAGGCAACTGATCTGGTAAAAGTTTGAAGAACAGCAAACTGCATTTGAGAAAACTTCATCTTTACAAAGGAATGTGACAAACACAAATTTTGTATTGGTAAATAAAATTGCAAAGCAAAACAAGTCACTTGCAGAAGCAGAATTTATTAATGATGCATGGTTGATGCTATCAGTGTTGTGTGCCCTGAAGTTAAATCAAAAGTAGAAGCCATATCTCTGTCACAAAGAATTATTCTTCATAGCATAGATGCAATTGAAATGAATATTCAAGAATAGCTGTTAACAGCCAGTGGTAGTTTTCAGTGGTTTTCTATTGCTTTAGATGAGAGCACTGGCATTCAGGATACTACTCAAGTACTCATTTACATCAGAGGAATTGACAATAACTTTGAAATTATAGAGGAATTGTTATATATGGAGTCTCTTATAGGCTCTATTACCAGAAAAATTTTGTACAACAGTGTCATTAACAGTCTAATCAGGTCTAGATTAAGTTTGGATAAACTGGCAAGTATTACAACTGATGGTGCTCCTTCACACATAGGCAAACATTGTGGCCTTGTGACCTTGATGAATGATAAAATCAAAGAAGATTTTCACTGCATCATACATCAAGAAAACCTCTGTAAGTCTTCTTTAAAACTCAAACATGTTATGGATCCAGTGGTGCATGCAGTGAATTTGATAAGAGCACAGAGACTGAAACACAGGCTATTCTAAAGTTTCTTGGAAGACATCAAGGCAGATTTTACTGATGTGCTGTACCACACAAATGTCCACTAGTTAAACATAGGAAAAGTACTAAAGAGGGCATGGGACCTTAAAGCAGAGATTGTCATGTTTTTCTATATGAAAGAAATCTCTTGTGACTTTTCAAAGGAAATGGGGAGTGATGAATGGGTTTGTGATTTTAAATTTGCTGTTGTTACGAGGCTGCATTTATATATAAATAATGTATAAAAAGTTATAGTAATGGATTCTATTGAGTCCTACTTGTTGTTACAAAAAAGTTTTTCAGAAAGTGATCATAAAAATAAGGAAATTAGAAATAGAACATTTGGAAGATTGTAGAATGTTCCAGAGAATTCAAAAGGTTCTAGAAATATGCAAATTAGGTGTTAGCCCCTAAAAAATAGGTTTGGGGCACAGAGCAGTTAGTTGATAGCAGGATGGGTTAACCTCTACAGCTCTGGTTAAGATTCAAGATGTATATCCAGCTGAAAGAATCGCTAAGTTGACAACAAAAAACTAAAACTTAAAACAATTGATAAAAGGATGTGCTGACCTCATCAGCACCAGTTTCGATTCAAGGAATTATATCCAGCTGAAAGAATCTCTCTAAGTCAACGAAAAACAAAAACTTGAAAGAGTTGTTAAAAGGATTTGCTGTCATATCAACTCCAGTTAAGATTCTAGGATCCATATCTGGCTGAAAGAATCTTACAGAAATGTCCGAACAACTACAACCTGAAAGAGAGCCTCATGGAACTATCTGGGTAAATACATATTTTTGCCTCTTTCATTGACCAAGCCAATAATTAGTCTTTATATACACATTTAAGGATTTGCTAAAGGTATAGCACTTAACTTCCCCACCAACTTAACTGAGTAAAGATATTTGATTTTCCCTCCCCTTCTCTTCCTCTTAACACTTTGCCAGGCAGTAGTAAACAATGTCTCTTGATTTGAATGCCAAACTGTATATTTGTAAATATTTTTATCTAATGTTTTGTTAATTAAATATTTGTCTGTATTTTAACTTTGAGTTTTGGTCCATCATTTTTATTTTTCCTTTTGTTACACTAACATGTAACACTGTAGACATGCGAAAGCTGAATGAGTTGAACACAAAACTACAGGGCAAAGGTGAATTTACTCATGAATTGTACGAAAGTGAAAAGCCTTTCAATCAAAACTTAAACTTTTTGCCAAGCAGCATAAAGAGCTAACTTTGTTTATTTTTCTCTGTTGAGAACACAAGCTGTTACGCAAGCATTATTAAACAAGTACAGTTCCCATTTGAGAGCTCTAAAAGAGGAATTTATTAGTAGATTTTATGCTTTCAAGGCAATTGAAAGACATTTTGATTTGCTCAGCTCACCTTTGCCTGTGACAGTGAAACTGCAGGTGGAAACTGATTGATTTGAAAGCCGACAACTCTTTAAAGAGACTGTTTGAAAATAAACCACTGGTCGAGTTTTATGCATCTCTGCACTCAGAAAAGTAAAAAATCTGAAAAATTTTGCAAGAAGGATGTCTGCATTAACTGTGAGCAGGCTTTCTCCATATTGAAAGTTAACAAGTCAAAGAACAGATCACGTCTCACAGACTCGAATCTTCAGTCAGTGTGCAAATTGACACCTAATTTTAACATACTAGTAAATGACTGCAGCCAGATGCATCATTCTCATTGAGTCATTGAGATCCTCTCTGTTGCTGAGTGACTTTGTTTTTAAAATAAATGTATTTCATGTGAAGTTACTACTTTAAAATATCAGTAAAAATTATTTTTTCTTCTTTAAATTGAGTTGTTTTGTTTTCAAACAAATGTGTTCCATATGAAGCTTCTACTTTAAAATACAAATTAATTTTGGAAAAATCCAACATTTAATAATATCAACTGAATATGGTAACAATGTGCTTCAGTTAGTTAAATGTCATATGTTATACATGCTTGGATGATCATGTCTCAAAAGAAACATGACTGAATGGGCAGAAGATTATCCTGCAGTAGGTTGCCATTACTTTGTTTGGTAGACTGGTTGCCAGCCAAGCTATAAAACCAAATCTGTCCTGTTATTTAACCCATAACTGGAGGGAAGAGAAGGATTAATATCTTTCTCAAAGGTATTTGTGTGTAAGTGAATGTAGGGAATTCAACTGGAATTCAAACTCGGCACCCCAATTTATCATTCCAAGTTATTATCCACTGCATCACAATGTGCATAGTATGTTCAGTATAACCGGATATAAGAGAAACTCGGATATAAGAGAGATTTCTCTGGTCCCAATTTAGAGCCTGTGGTAATGTATATAAAATAGACCAAACCCGGCTATAAGAGAACTTTTATCTGGGCCGACAACTCTCTTATATCAGGGTTACAAATGATATACACATACATAAACACTATGCATACTCAGTTACAAGTAAAATAAAATTCATCTTTGAGAATGGCTAAAAAACTAGTTTAAAACAATCAGAAAATTAAAAGATTTGGACAGTTGTTATATAATTTATGTTTTAAAAAGAAAAAATAATAAGATCACATGCAAAATAACATAATAAAACTCAACCATAATACCTTGTCTGTCTTTTTTAATATGTGTGTGTGTGTGTGTGTGTGTGTGTGTGTGTGTGTGTGTGTGTGTGCAAAAATAGTATAAAATATGTCTGTAAAGATAGTATAAATAAAAACAAAAGAAATTTTTTTCCTTTTCCAACATATTCTATTTATTAAATAAGAAAATTAGATTGACCAGCAATAGGTTTCAAGTTTAAATCCTGTCAGCACTCTGACATTTTTTAAAAACAAGAAGAAAAAACTTAATCAGTGATCATAGCAAAATTGATTCAGGATATAAAAAGGCCTCAAAACAATGAAAAGGCACACTCTGCAGTCTATGCCGAAGGAAGATTCTCATCTCTCAGTTGCGTCTCTGAAGGCTCTCCATCTCTCAGTTGGCTCTGTCTGCAGAGAGAGATGCAGCTGGGGAAAATAAAAACTGTGATCCCAAGGAACAGCTGCCTGAGGCTGTACTCCATTCAATTGCACTAGACAGGGGGGATTGATATTCATACTGATGTCAGCGCAACTGATGGTCATGATAGTTGGACAATTTTAGTCCTTGACCCGAGTGTATGCACTCAGATTCCACACATCAAACCTAACCTTGTGTCACATCGTATCTCAGTTGTGGGGATGGAGTAAATAACTGTTCTGTGGCCCAAATAATTAGAATCAGATCAAAGTGTAGTATCTGTTCCAGCAGTCAAAAGACAGCCCAATGCTCTAGCCATCAGTTCTAGCTAGTCATCATCATCTGAAACTACAGCTCACCATCAGCCACCACTCCATCCCTCCTTAGCACCAGCAATGATATGAAATAAACTCTTTTTTTATGGACAATGCTTCTGAATGACTACAAAAATGTTCTTTTCAGAACAACACTTTTCATAGACCAGCAAAACCCTCTATATAAGCATATAGAAATATTTTTTGCCTAGTACACTATAACCTTATTTTTTCTTTAACGAAAATAAACTTGGCAATATATTTTTCTACTCAAGTCTTCATATTGCTGTCTTTTGTCCTTTCATATCTGTTTGTGGGCCAACATACCACCTTTATGAAAATAGTCAACAAACATGGTTTTAAAGAGAATAGGTGAAAGGGTGAATAATATTTTTGCTTGTATTGTAAGCAGCAAAAATATGAGTCCTTTCAAATTTGATGATGGCATCAAGGTAAATGTAGGGAATTGTTTTAAGTTTTTGGGGAAGATGCTTTTTAAGTGGTATATATCAAAACTAAGAAACTTTAAACTAAAAAGAATATTTCTGAAAGACAATTTTGTAAAGTTGACTATTGTCCATTCAGTCCAAAAATAGTTTCAAAGACACTAAATTAATGGAACAGCTTCACACCTCTTTAGATATCAATCCAATAGAAAATTTATGATCCATCATTAAAAATAATATGTAAAAGAATAGAAAACAACATTCAAGCAAAGAATATGTTTGGAAAGCAAAAATAAAACAAAAAAAAACTGCTGCTAATATATTTAAAATTAAAACATTTAGAAAAGTTAGCAAATCAATGACTGATGATTGTTACAGAATATCAAGAGGTCTGTGTTAACATATAAAATAATAATTATTAATGTATTTGAGGTAGTTATTTTTGTGGTCTGTATTTTTTTATTTAGAAATAAAAAAAATCATGTTATATTTAATTTATGTCTGAATTTTTGGGATGAGGAATTATCATTATTTAATTGTTCTATTGTCCTCATCTTTGTTGTTGCTACCACAACATTTCGGCTTTTATGCCGTCTGGTATTCATCAGATGTGTATTGATCTTTGTAACCTTTAGCAGCAGTTAAATATAACATCAAAAGGCACTACTAATCAACAAACAGGTTAGGTTTAAGACTCCAAGTTCACCACAGAGAATTGTTCTAGTGGGTTACAGTGCTGGTTTGTGAATTTGGTGACATAATAATTGTAAGCTCAATCCTTGGATATGGCAGTGTGTACTTAGACTCAGTGGAAATAGGTGAGCAATAACTGAGCAGTACTAAAATTAAGAATTATATGAAATATCCTTAAACATGTCATGCCAAGTTCAATGTGCAGAATATTCTCAACTCTCTCCTGGGATATATTAACAGGATTGACTATTGCCTGTCATCCATCACCACGTGATGAACACAATCAATATCTTCTCCTTGCTCAAACCTTGGGGCATTTTCCAGACTCTCTCTTCTCCTAAATTCAGCTGCCCACTGATGATAAAACTGGAGCCTGATCCACTAATGTAGCAAACATGTTGGCATGAATGTCCTTGGAGGCTAAACTTTTTTTCTGCAGGTACTTGATTCAGTCTATCCCTATAGATTAAATAAAGGGTTCGGTTCAGTATTCTCTGTAGATTGATATACACCTGATGAAGGTTAGATAGCAAAACAGCCGAAACATTGTGTTAACAGTAACAGGGATGAGAATAATAGTCTGAATGTAAATAGTGTAAATAATGTTGTACATAGTTTTCCTAATAAAACAAGTTATTATCAGTATTTGTTAATAAAGGTAGTTGTTATAAGCTGAAACTGATATAATATATTGTTTATGTAAATATATTTAAAAAATTTTATCAACATTGTTTGATTAATATGAATTTTATTGTAAAAACATTGACTTACATAAAAATATATAACATAGTATATTGATAAAAATATGTTGGATATGGATATATACACAAATATTTAGACATTCAATACATGTGAATACACACTTATATATATATATATATATATATATATATATATATATATATAGTATATTAAGGCAGCAGATAATTTTCTAAACATATATTGTTAAATATAACAGACAATGAATGTCTATTATGCTTAATCATGAGCCATTCTAAACATCATATTTTGGCTTTAATTTCAGGTGAAAATAAAGAGAAAAATTGTCCAACATTTGGATATTTTTTATTATGCTGGTTCTAAGCTTTCAGATCACATGAGCCATCTTTAGAGTGGTTACAGGGACATTAACATAAAGACATCCGCCATCAAAAATGATATTATCTTGTGTTGGCATAAAACATTGTTATGTGATGATAACAGTCACCAAATAGCAGACACAGACCATAAATTTGTAATGTGGTTCTATGACATTATACCGTGTGAGAGACTGAAGTGTTAACAACAGAACCATATGTCTAAATGCAATGTAATGTGTTATGACTAGTTTAAAATGTGATTTTATTGAGTGTGGGTTGCTTTGATTTAATGTAGATGACCTCCAATATCTGAAGGTTCTTTTTTTTGTGTTATTGACTAAAATCTGTCTAACATTATGGTTCGGTTCACTATTAAACATAATAGATATTTATTGTCTGTTATATTTAACAATATATATTTAGAAAAAAAAATGTATTTATGTATGCACATACACATGCATATACACATGTACACAAGCACACACACACATGCATACACACATGCAGACAAAAAGAAAAAGAATCAACCTAACACCAATGTATAGCACATAAATTATTTTTTAACTCAATGTAAAAATAATGAAAATGATAAAAATGCCAGTCAGTTGCTGATACTCCCAACAAGCGGACAGAAAGATTGCAAAAAAGGTACATCTACAAAACTCTGGAGTTGGGATGCTGAATATAACATCAATCAACTAAGTGACAAATTTTATATTTGTATTAATCTTATTTATCTATCTATGTGGATGACAATATATATATATATATATATATATATATATATATATTGTCATCCACATACAAGCCTGTTTCGCTGTATCACAGCTCATCAGTGTGACTAGACACATCCACTTTCTTCTGGCCGGGATCGAAACTTAACCGATTTGGTGTCAGTCGGAGTCGCTACTCCCTAAGTCATCGACACATAGAATCAGAAAAGGGAAATTTTAACGTGTCGTATATAAGCATGTGTGTGTGTGTGTGTGTGTGTGTGTGTGTGTGTGTGGACAAAAATTTCAGATAGAATATATTTTTAAAAAGACATAAACAAAGACAAACACAATTTTGAAAAACCAATAACATTTTTAGTCTTGTAAATACTTGTTATAAAATAAAATCCTCAGAAGACAAAATATGTCAGCTAAGATAAGTTTTCCCATTATCTTTATTCACAATCCTTTTACAAATATATATATATATATATATATATATATATTGAGATAGATAAATATTGGCCAATTTTTTGTTTCCTCTCTCTCTTATTTAAACACATGTAATGTTTCCACTTATACATTCTGGCAATTCCAAGAAAATAAAACAAATGCCATGATTTGCAGATATTTTTATTCATCATTAAGAGTTAAAAGAAAAAATATGCAATGAACTGGTGAAATGTTACCTTGCCTCAAAAAGAAAATGCTATTTAAATTCAATTCAACCTGTACAGATGATGAAGAAAGCATATAATTAAACAATTTATAGAAATTGTAGCAAATATCAATGGGAAATTTGACATTAACTTATTTTAATAATTGGCAAAATTATTTTCGTAATGCTTTCATATTAAAAACTATTAAGAGAAACAGATAGTGATAAGTATTAAAAAATGTATTACTCAATACAGAGGAACAGGGACAATTATAAATGGTTGGTTGTGTGTGTGGGAGTGGGGTAGATCAATATGCCAACAGTCTAACATGTAGCTATTGGCTGAATTTTGACTTAAAACTTTCATTATATAATGTTTGATCTATGTGGTTCACCACTGAATTGACAAGGGAAAAATTATGTTGAAAAATAAATGTTATACAAAATAAAAGCTTTTTTATCATTAAATATATTATTTAACTATAATATTAAAAGCTTTTTTAATCTACAGACTTATTGATATACCTATGTACAAGAGGCTGGTAACACATTCTTGGACTGACTCATTTCATAAAATCTGACCAAATGACAAAATATAAGAAATATTTTAGTATTTAATGAAATACTAAATTATAAAAACCCATCATTATAACCAAATGTCCCAAATATCTTATATTAAATATAAAAGGCTATAAAAACACATTGCACCTTCAAGATGGTCTAGTGAATACAAGAGTTAGTTAAATAGATATTACTTGGTATCTAGTGTTTGAGAGTTCAATCCTTGGATCAGGTAGTGAAGCAAGAACACACAATTACTGACATCACAGGGACAAAATTAACACAATAGTTAACAGATATCTCATATCAGCCACAACAATGGATACCTGATGGGGACCTCAGAGTCAGTCATTTAAGTGCCATACGTGATACACGCTTGGGCGATCATGTCTCGAAAGAGACATGACTGACTGGGCAGAAGATTATCCCGCAGTAGGTTGCCATTGCTTTCTGCAGTAGAATGGTTGCCGACCAAGGCTATAGAACCCAGTCTGTCCTGCTATTTAACCCATAACTGGAAGGAAGAGATGGATTAATACCTTTCCCAAGGGTATTTGCGCGTAAGTGAATACAATGGATTCAACTGGAATTTGAACTCGGCTCCCCGGTTTCTCGATCCGAGCCGATATCCACTGTACCACAACGCACATCCGCTGACCTGAGAGTACTGGGTTGAAAAAAATCTACATCAACCAAGATGAGAACAATAGTTTCCAGGGATCAATGAATAACCTAACCTTACTTGTTATCTAGTGTTTGAGAGTTCAATTCTTGGATCAGGTAGTAAAGCAAGAACACACAATTACTGACATCACAGGGACAAAAACAACACACTAGTTAACAGATATCTCATATCAGCCGCAACAATGGATACCTGATGGGGACCTGAGAGTACTGGGTTGAAAAAAATCTATATCAACCAAGATGAGAACAATAGTTTCCAGGGATCAGTGAATAACCTAATAAACTTGTCTAAAGGGATGGCATGGATAAGATACAAGTATAATAGAAATGTTTTAAAAATTCTTTCTTTTTAACACACTATCATATTTACCAAGACATATTTTTTCTTAATACTAGAACATTTTGTAACATGCTGATGTCTGTTGAAATTCTCACAGTATTTAGTATTGTTAAAATTATTGCTAACATTTTTGAGATTTATAAACTATATATTTTATTCAATTTTGCAAACCAATTGATAAAATTTGAATCAGCTGATTTGTTAGGAAAAATACTTTGACTTTTTATGCACCCTAGTAAAACCAACTGTACTTTATATCCCTTTACCTATTTGCATTTCTACCAAAGATTTGTTTTTGATTGATCAATGTATGGCTATTTTAGCAGGTGTGTAGAAGTCACAAAATTTTATATATAGATTGCTAATTTTCCTGACACATAGTCTTTTATATTGATAAGATTACAAATTCAAGATACAAGAATAAAATGGTATTGGGCATTGACGGTAAACTGCATCTGGCAGCAAGGACTCTGATTGGAAGGTTATGAGGAGCTTGGAATCACCTCTTAATTGCTGTTGTTCTCAGGTTCACCCTGACTTGGAGTGGTAGCACCTGTTAGGATCCTAGCTATGGGAAAATAGTTAACCCCCAAACTGGGGTCAAAACACTATGAAAACATAAAAATACGCTTTTATAGAAATATATACGTAAAAATAGACTTTTATAGAAAAATATACATTTTTGAAGAAAAAAATTATTACATCAACACATTTTTGAAGGAAAAAAGTTTTCTCAGCAAAATAGTTTTGAATACAAAACTAGAATACATTTTCAGTTTTCTAATATAAGAAAGAATAAAAACAAAAAAAAATTGTTAAAATCTGACTAAACCTTCTCACTATAATTGAACATTAAAAAAGAAGAAAAAACCTTGAAACCCCGTCTTTTTGGTATTAAGTAAACCCACAGAGGTTGATATGCCGTTAAACAAAACTCAAACAAGAATCAAAGTATAGCCATCAAAATGGCCTCATCAAAATTCAAATAGTAATAATTATGAACATCATCAGATCAGTTTTATCTATAAACAGAAAGGAAAAGAGAAGAGAAAATGCCATTTATAGTTTACATGAAAATGTTGACAGTATAATGGTACTCAGATTTTATATTTAAATTTTGATATCTGGTGAATGTAGATGTTTTAGCATATTGCATCTTTTAGCATTCAACATGCTCAAACCTGCTCTGTAAATATCAGCTCTCAAAGTTTTACTGTTTGTGGTTAGGTACTCTCCATTGATGATGTGAACTTTTTTGAAGATCCACCCTTTTACAATTAGATCAACCAAATGCAGGTGATAATTCTATTCCAGTAGCTACTTTTCTTGTGCTTCCTGCTTGTGGAACTCCCTTCCATATACTTGCTTTCATGATGGCTACAACCTTCAGGAATTTAAATGCAAAGTCAATTCCCATTTCTTATCCACTTAACTCCAGCTCTTTCCGCATCACCCCATGTATCGTGTTCTTCTCCTTTCTCTCTACCTTTGCAACTGTCTTCACTCCTGTATTTACATCCTTCTCTTGCCCTTTCTCTTTTACCCGCTGTAGATGGTTTGTCTTTGTCTTCACTCTTTCTACATCACCCCATGTATCTTGTTCTTTTCCTTTCTCTCTACCTTTGCAACTGTCTTCACTCCTGTATTTACATCCTTCTCTTGCCCTTTCTCTTTTACCCGCTGTAGATGGTTTGTCTTTGTCTTCACTCTTTCTACATCACCCCATGTATCTTGTTCTTTTCCTTTCTCTCTACCTTTGCAACTGTCTTCACTCCTGTATTTACATCCTTCTCTTGCCCTTTCTCTTTTACCCGCTGTAGCTGGTTTGTCTTTGTCTTCACTCTCCTCCTGTCTAAAACTTTAACTCTCTTGTGTAGCCCCCTGCACATCAGTGGCGGTACCGCCTTGCTTGGGTGAAATAATTAAATAAAAACAATGCTTTTTGTAAAAAACTGAGGCAATCACTTTCTCTGCAGATTAAATGAGCTTGGAATTCTTTAGCACAAGAGTGGAGGTTTTTTTTTACTGCATTGATTGTCTCATGAGTCTCTGGCCCAAAGTGATGAAACCAACAATCATCCTGGGTTAGGAAATGATCAAAGAAAGCCTGTTTGATCTGCCTCAAACAATGTCATATTTTCCTTTGATTTGATCAGGTGTCAGAAGATGTGGTGCTCACTAAGTAGAAACCTTTGTCATGCCAAGTTCATTGTGCAGAATATTCTCAACTCTAAGATATGTTAATAGCATTGACTATTTGATTTATAGTCAATTGCCTGTCACCCATCACCATGTCTTCTTTTTGTCCAGACCTTAGGTCATTTTTCAGACCCTCTTTTCCCCCCTTAAATTCAGCTAGCCACTGCTGATAAAGATGGAGCTTCATCCACCACAAGCATGTTAGCATGAATTGGGGTCTAAACCTTTCTTCTCCACGTACTTGATAATACCATCAAATCTTATCAATTTTCAAGAGAACTTGCCAACAGTTCCTTAAAAACAGTCAGATGCCAGTTTACCTGGACAGAAACAATTAATAAGAAGAGTTGAAATAATATGCATGCTCTAGCATCACTCCTTCATAGTCAGCTTATAAACTTTTCAGCCTACCCCCCCCCCCTAGAACAATGTCCTGTACTGGTGCACTATGTACTACATGTCAGATAATGCTACTGTTCAAAGATTTTCTTTTCTTTTAACAGTAGTTTTCTATCACTTAGCTTCATGTCAACTTGTATAAAAAAAATTATACACCATTTGCCAACTCTCTCCAGGGGCTGTAATCTTAGATGTGCAGTTGTATAATGAATAAAATCTCCAAATGAGAAATTGTTGAGCAAAGTTCAAATTCCAGTCAAGTTCATTACATTCATTTATGAACAAATATCATTCGTAAAGGTATGAATTCATCTCCTCTCCTCTCTCGTATATATATATATATATATATACATATAAATCCATGTGAAGAAAAGAACTAATTTAGAATTCCGAGTTCTCTGGCATTTACTTTTTTTAAAAAGTGCTCAATTATTGTGGAGAATAATATAATTAAATTTGTTTTTTTATTTAAAATTAATTTATTTTACATTGCAACATGGAAATTTCTAAGTTTCAAGATTTTATCTCATCATCAGGCAATGTTAACTCGTTGTGAAAACGATATATATATATATATATATATGAGGGGGTGCTGAAAAGTTCCCAACTTGGAGGACTTTCTAAAATTTGATCAGATGACAGATCAAAAACAGATTTTTGAATGAAAACTTTCCAGCACCCCCTCATAGACAGTGAATGAAAAAAGAGACTGTGTGTATTCATAACCATACATACATGCACACACACACACACACACATGTGTGTGTGTGTGTATGTGTATGTGTGTATGTTGGTGCATATAGACAGAAATATAAATAATATCAATGAAGAAAATTGATTAATCTTTATTCAATATAAGTTCTCATAGTCAGAATAATACACTCCTAACATTTTTTCCAGAACATTTCCAAGAATGTTAAAAAAGTATCCCATATAAGAAATAATATCATTTTATTCTTTTACATATAGTAAGAGTATCCTGTTATCTATACTTACTGGAAGATCTTCATTTGCTAAGCACATCACAGAAGACATTTTTGGCTTTCATTTAAGTAAATCATTTCATCTTAGTTATTATTCAGTTGGGAGCTTAGTACACATCCCATTATATATTTATTTTTATCGTTCCCTTCAATTGGCAAATGGCTTCGAGGTTTGAAAGTGGAAGATAGGAAAAATCAATACAAGAAAGGAAAAATAGTTTGGGGGTGAAAGAAAGAAATTTATTTTGTGCTATATAGCAAGTAAGTTAAAATTATCAATATCACTGTAATAATTATAATATGTTTATTAATAAAGTGAAACTTGTTACTTTAGTTTAGGCTGTTCATTTTTTTTTAATTTGAGGTGTGGATCTTAAATTTACAGGGGATCATTTATGTAGAGAATGAGAGAAAAGGTGGAGGTGATTAAATAAGTATGATATTGTCTATTAAACTATTCCATGAGTTTTTTTTAAAAAGAGGTGACAAGAAGAAAGAAGATTGATGAGTGGATAATAATGACAATAGAAATAGTTGAGAACATAATAGAGAATGAGGGAAAAGAGAGATGGAAAGGTATGGCAAAAATGGAATAACAAGAAAAAAAGAAAGAAAGAAAAAAGAAAGAAAACTCAAATAACGAGGGAAGTGTAAAGCAAAAGAGAGAGGGTAATGGAAGAGAAGAAATAGACAAGAGAAAAATAAAAGTAGGGTGGGCACAAAAAAAAAGAAGAAGAAGGGTTATGAAAACACTGGTTCTTGAAACAGACTAAGAGACTACAAAAGGGAGAGGGTATATTTACGAGAATGGAAAGAGAGAGACTTCTTATAATAAGAACAAGTGTTCAAAAAAGATATTGAAGAAGTGGGCAAAGAAGAAAAAGGAGGATAAAGAGTGGGTGATAGGGGACGAAAGACTGAGGGGAAATGACAGAGATGAGAGGAAAGTGATTGGAAAGAAAAAGAAACGAAGACGTTTAGGTTGAGGATAGCGAGTAAAAGACAGAGATTGGGCGGCGAGGTCAGTGGTTTATGTTTGGAGAGTTGCCAGTTAGCCGAGTATGTTTATGCGGAATGTTGCTATAACTTCATGTGCAACTCTTCGGATAGCAGCAGTTGTTATAGAATTTTAGTAGTAGTACACACGTAAATTGTGTTTGTTCACGTGTATGTCACAGTACTGAGTATAGTGTACTATAAAAAAAAAATATTATGAAAGACAAAGTGTAGAGAGAATGCCGGCAAAACAACACCATATGCCTCCCCAAGTTAGATTTCTTACTGTTAGAAAAAATACAACAAACAAGTTGGACATATGAGTATTGCGGCGTGATGGGGGTGAATATAAAAAGGACATTTATCACTAGCAGACTACTACTACTGCATCAAAAATCACCACAGCTAACGTCTAGAGTAAGCACAGTTGCCGCAGTACCCTCGATAGGATTTGGATTTGCCGCATTGTTTTCCGGAAATTTTAAGACAACTCTGGGCATTAAAAAGTCGATATTACAAGTATCACCATCATTATTATTGACATCAGCAGCATCACGTGCGAAGAATTGCTCTGCGGTAGTGAGTATTTGTTCCGGCAGAGATAAAACAGAAAGAAATGCCGGTGAAAGACACTCAAACTCAACAGATTTTTTTGTGAACCTTGCTACCCATTATCGTCATCATCATCAGGGCCATATTTCCGATCAGTCTGTGACCTTCAAATGTGTTGCCACTTGTACAAGTAATTTTATCGGTAGTGTTAACACTGCCTCTACTTTGGTGTATACCCCACTTATAACGCCAATCTGTCCCATAAGAACATTTACTTCTTCCGCTTTTGACGCTAGTAAAATGTCTAATGGTATCGAAGGTAAGTAAATAATTGGTTTAAAAAAAATATTGTTCCAGACGTATCATTGTTTTGTCTTTAAATTGTATGTTACCATAAATCTTTAGAAAATAATTTTGCGTTTAGTTTTTAATACGCTATTTTAAAAAAAATTATCACGAACATCATGCAAGAGCAAGATTACTTTTTAGTTTTTTTACTCTAAAAATTAAGAGAACAATTTTTTATTTATTTATTTTTTTTTGCTGAATCCCTTTTTGTAATATCCACGCTTAATAAACCTTAATAAATTATACACTTTCCTTTTTAAGATCATTATCATTAAATTTTTCAACGATAACCTTTTTCTGAGGACTTCGTTAACGAGCAAAAATCATCCTCTTGTGTAGTAAAACTAGAGAAGTAGGGCAAAATAAAATTAACAAAACTGACATTGTAAGTTAAAAAAAGTTCGACAAATTTAAAATGAAGTAGAAAATAATTTCTCAGTCATGTTAGAACAAATTAAGTTTACTTAATTAGTACAAAAAGTGATATATGTTTCAAATAAGATACCTGTTTTAATTTGCTTATTTAACTTTTTTTTTTTTTTTTAACACTTCACTAAAACTCAAAACTTTTTCAAAAAGTTTTCTTAAGCAAGAAAAGTCTTTAAAAATTATTTTTGGTTTAAATTTCGTTGCTTCGCACCAGCTTTCTTCCAATTTTGTTTAAAACTAACTACTTCATCATTCATATTCTGTTTTTTAAATTAACTAACAGACCATTTTAAAACTTCTTGAGGGTAATTACGTGTCTCCAAATTAGCTGCTTGATTATTACAAAAAATCTTTTTTTTTATGAATGAGTAGATTTGTCAATTTTAAGATGAAAATTAAATGCTAATTAAAAACTTGTACCCCCTCAAAAGTATTCGGAGAGAACTGTAAAAACAAAAACCTCCCCTACCAAAAAATAAAAATCAGGTGAATTAAAAAATTAAGGACAAAGCGTGTTTGTTTTTTTTGTTTTTTTTTTGTTTTTTTTTATAGAATTAGTAGAACGGTACTTATAAAAAAAAATAACAAACTTTCTATTATTTAAAAAATTATTTTTCAAATTTTGACGAAAACTAATAAAAAAGAAAAGTAAAGCGTTATTTCAAAACTTAAAAATTAAAGACAATATTCATTGGCTAATAATATTTTGATAGCTGTTTGATCAAGATGATAATATGGGGAAAAAAATATGAACATAAAAAAAAAATCGTTCTTATGTCTTAACGACAGTCGCAATGCAGATCATCGACATCAGACGAATGAGTACTTTACCAGTTTACTTTTCTTAGCCAGAAAGAAAAAGTAAACTCAAAAGAAAAATGAAAATTAAAAAGCTATTTGAATTTGAAGAAAGGTGTTTGCTTTGTAATTACAATTACATGACTTTAGTTTAAGGGTGTCTTCTTTTCCTATATCCCGCTAAGAAAAAAAAAACATCCTATATACATCTTTTTATTACTTTTTTTTTCTTTATTTCCCCAGGTATATCACTAAATCCAAATTGTACTTTCTGATTTGAAAGGAGATTGATTGGCCTTTGATTTTTATCTCTAAAATCCAACCAGTTCTGTCCTTATCACTCGGACTCTGGTTGAATATTCAATAATTAATCGCTGTCCTGTTTAAGACCTATTTTTTCACTATTTCTCATATTGCAATTTTATTTAAGAATAGCTTTTTTTATTGATGCATTTATTAGTCATTGTCTATATCAGATTTTCTATTTGTAAGGGACTATACTGATTTTTTTTTTTTTTTTTTTTTTTTTCATGAATGAATGAGAATACTAGTTATATCATAAATGAAACTCACTGATTTAAAAAAGAAAAAAAAAACTTTATTTATCCGATATAAGATCTAAGGATCTCATCATTGGCCCATAAATTGTTTCAAATTCTTTCTCATTGAGTAAATGTGTATTTTTGATTCTTCACTACTGGCGTCAATAAGATTTGGATGCTGATTTAAAAAAAAAAAAATTGCTATGCAGGACCATGACCTTGGAAAGCAACACAATCTTTTTGCTCAATTGGTCTAATGTACTATTTGATTTGAATTTTTCGTGTCTGATCAATCTACTCGTGCGTGAATAATTGTTTAAGTTAATAATGCAAGAAAGAATATCATTTACTCTTTTCTTTTTTTTTTTTTTTTTTTTTTTTAAATAAAGAACTTCTTGAAATTTAAAGAATATTTCATTTTCTAATAAATGAGTAAAAATTTACTTGAAACCTAGAAAGTAAAGTTTTCTGAATTGCAAGTTTAAGATCTTTTTTTTTCTTCTTTTTCTTTAAGCATTCGTTTTTAACTATTGACTGCGAATGACGGCAGTTTCCGTCATTGAGCTTGGATGGGATTCGGAAATAGTTTTTTTTGTGGGTGTGCAAAATGGGCTTTTTTAACCTTTTCTTCAAAGATTGATCTGTTTTCAGTAGTTCTAAGAAGAAAGCTGATAAACTTATTAAAAATAATGAAAGTTTTTTTTTTGTTTTAATAATGCTCATTATTGGTCACTATAATCAAGTACCTAGCACTATAGAACAGTAACACTAAAATTTCATCAGCGCATCCTGTGATCTGCTTTGAAATTTAGTTTCATTTTCTCTTTAAATGGATTTAGCATTTATGTTACCTCTCTTCCCTACCTCATCTACTTGGAAAATAACGTTAGAACTTTAACTGTCTAATAATTGTATTAAGTGAATTTGAAAATTATTTGAATTAAGCTTTCATGTGTATAAACTTTAAACTCGTTGAGAAAGAAGTATTTTTTTTTTTTTTTGCTGTAGTATGAAATTTTATATTTGAATATTTAAATAAAGGCATATAACCATTTATATATATATATATATATATATATATATATATATATATAATATATTGATTTAATTTGATTCAGTTCAGATCTTTGGTTCACTTCCAAAGCACTGATTCAAAAAAGGCTGATTGGCTGGTGGTATTTACTCCAATTTATGCATAACATCATTAAATAAATTAGTTTATTAACTTGTCTTCCTCTTTTTTTCATGTTTTTTTTTGCTTTTTTATTTATTTATTTTTTTAATCCAAACTATAATTTTGTTTCTCTACCTTCAAGATGTGGATGACCATAGTTATCTACAGTTTCCTTTCTTTTGTTGCTTACAACAATATTGATTTCTCTGTCCATTTGCTAAATTTATAAAGTAATTGACTTGTTGCTTTCCTTGTGCCCCTGTGAGTGTTAAATTCTCACTAAATTTATAAAATCTGTAATGATCATATCTTTATGATAACCTGATTCATTTTAAAAAGAATGTTATTCTCTCTACAAGCTACAATTGTTTTAATGATAGTAACTTGTGATTAATTTTTTTTTTTTTTTTTTTTTTTTTTTTTTTTTTTTTTTAGTTAACAAATATCATCTTAAAAGGTTTAGGTTTTGCTTTGTCTGCATATGTACCATGAAAAATTATCCTATTTTTTAATTTTCATATGGTAAATTAGATTTAGAACTTTTCTCTTATCTACTCATTATTTATGAAAATTAAGTCATTTCAGCCTTAAGTCCTGATGATTGTTATTAGTCATCCTATCAGGAAAATAGACCATTTTTTTTTTTTTTTTTGAGCATTTGAAATAAGTTTGCTTTACTATCATTTGTAAAAAGTAATTTTAAAATAATTAACCCTTTACAATGTAGTCATAGTTAGATGCATGTAAAGTTTACATGCATCTAACTGACTCTTATTTCATTTGTATATTATTATTATTTAAAGTGCAGTGCTATAATAGGTATAATTTAAGAAATATAATTTACATTCTATCAACTGTAAATTTACAAAAAAATGGATAACATGATTTCTAATTTTACTTAATTGTATTAGGCATAAATAAATGGTTGCAGCAATGAACTGAAGGATGTCATAAATTCTGGTGCTAGATAAAGCACCATTTTTGAGTTGTTGAACATTCTAGAATTTAGAATAAAACCTTAGCACTTAGTTGCTCACACTAATAAAATTGCAGAAAAAAATAGTTTAAGTCTAAAAATAAACTAGCTAGATTTTTTTTTTATTATTATTGAGAAAAATTAACTCGGGAGAATCCTTATTCTAACCACTTATTTTAACACTCGGACATCCTTATTTCAACCACTACTTTTATTAAATAATCAGTAAATTTTCACCCACCCCCTTAATTTAGGCTGTGAACATTCTAGAATGAAGTACATCCATTTTGAAAATTATAAAAGAAAATTCCAGCCACTTTAATAAAAGTGTTTGTGTGAGAGAGAGAGAAGGGGGAGGGATGTTGTCCTTTGGGTCTGAAAAAGTTTGGACAAAGCTGGAGCAGTAGAGTCGCTGGAAGTCTGTGGTTGTGAGCAATGCTGATGTTACATAGTGACACTATTCTTTTTGAAAAGTGTGTGTGTAATATCTATTTAATTTCATTAAAAACAACTGGCAGTTAAGTTTTTTTTTTTTTTTTTTTTTTTTTTAATTTATGTCCAGGAAAGAAGAAAATAATGTTGAAATTGTCCAATTGTTATACTTTTATCCATACTCAAGGAAGATTTTATTTTTACTTAACTGAATGTATAGATTGTTTTATATATGTATCTAGTCATAGTACAAATATAATAGCTTCATCCACACATAAAAAGAAAAGACTAAAAGTAATGGAAGCATTAATAAAAAAGAAAAATCCAATATTCAGTTAAAAGTAAAAAATAAACCCTCCTTGATAATGGCTAAAAGTATAGCTGAAAGCACTGACATTGCAAAATATTTGAACAATTTCTACATAATTCGTGCTCAGAAAAGAAAATTAGAACACTAGTAAAATTAAATAAAGAACAAAAAATTAACTGCAGTACCTTGTCAGACATTTTTAATAAAACTTGTGCAGAAGAGGTAGTACAACATACACACAGACATATATATCATTTTTAAAAAATTGATAAAATAAGAAAATTGTTTTACTTACATGTATAATATTTGTGTATCATCTTAGTTTTTTTTTCTTTTATATATATATATATATATATATATATATAAAATCTACAGAGTATCTGTCATAAAACATTTAACTTTCAAGTTTTTTAGCCAAGAGAATATGTTTGAACTTTGCTGGATATTCCATGAGTGTAGTCTTTGTATAGGATTCTTTTGTGTCATCTCAAAAATATATCTAATCCCTTATTAGAATAAGTATCTATGAAAAAATGATTACATGAAACCACTCCTTTTAAGTTGAGGATATGAATTACTTTCAATCTATGGTTAAAATATGTATTCATCAAGTCTAATTGTGAATTTAATTTTAATAGTTGCAATAAGAAAAAATTTTTCAGTGGAAGATATAAAGTATTGTAGAGAAATCCTTTTTAAAACATTTGTTTTACTTTTGGTTAACCTAGTATAAAGTTGTGTATCACCCATTGTCTTGTACCACACTTGGCTAACCAAGTATTTTCTAAGAGAGAAAGTGACATTTAAAATAAAAGTACTTAAGGAAAACTGACTGTATAAATACTTACTACTACTAAAATAAGATTAGTTGCCTGAAGTTGCTACTGTGAAATTTCACTCCTTTGTTAGCTAAGTATAGCAAGTCAACACAACTGAAGAAATAATATAGTACAGTATGAAGTATTTTGTGATATTGATTATTGAGAAGCTGCATTAGAAATGCACTAATATTACAGTGTTTGGCTGCTTTTTAGAAGGCATTATTAATTTATTTGATACACAAATTTTGAAACTTTCATCACCCATCACTTTTCTATTTTTTTTTTTTTTTTTTTTTTTTTTTACTAAATATTTTAGAATTAAATCACTAAGATGGGATGTTTATTGAAAACAATTTTAAAAATGACTCAGAAATAGTTTTCAATTGACTATATGGCCCAACATGCTTCACTTTCTGAAAGAAAATTAAGTATATTGTATAACAAAACTGCTTTTATGATAACTTTTAATTTACTCCCCACCATGATCTGTTCTGATTTAAAAACAAAAATCACCTTTCTTTTGGTTTTCCATCCCCACTTTCTTCCAGTAAAAAAATCTAAATGTTATCTATTAATGCTATAAGATATTTTAAAATTAGAAATATTTTTAATATTCAGTATGGTGAAAAATATTTTTGCAATGGTGTATATAGGCTGTTTTGTAGTTGCTAGTATTGTATATATTTTTTCTGTGATATGTCGATGATATTGATTATGTTGAAACTGCTTTTATACTTTGATGTCAAGTCTCTTCTTTTCATTGTCTATTGGCTTCACTGAACTGTGCAAAAAATGAATAAAAAATAAACTGTATCTTTCATCATTTCCCTTACAAGATCAAATTCACTAACTCTGCCATTTTTGTGCGCTTTTTTAAAAGTTTCTGTAAACAACTTGTTTTATGAGCTTTTATAGCTTACATTCATCTTATTTCCTTTATCTCTTTATAGTTTCACTTTTCTTTTCATGTTAAATTTGACTTATCAAAAGTGTCCTATGGTTTGAATTTTGCATATATTTATATAAAGAAAGAATAAAATATCTATAAATATTTGCAATGAGTCTAATAATTCCGTACTGTCGCTGACTGGAATATTTTTTTTTCTTCAACTAACCTGAAAATGTCAATGCCAAGATAGGAATTCAGACCTAAGATTTTACAATTTGCTTTTTATTTATTTTTAATCATTTCACTCCAAGTAAGGTGGTAATGCCCCTAAGATGGAAGAAATTACTGGTAGTAAAAGAATGACTTTGATGAGAAAGTACAATAAAAGAACAGGATTCAAGAAAAGATATCAATTGACATTGTATTCACAACTTTGAAGAACAAAGTTGGAAGAGTTTCAGAGGTGAGAAATGCAAGAAAAGTAAATATTGGGATACAACTTACGGTTACATCTAGCTATTTTAACGGTAAAGCAGTAAAACCTAGTTGCCAAACTAGTCAGTCAATTAAGTGCCATACGTGATACACGCTTGGGTGATCATGTCTCTTTTGAGACATGACTGACTGGGCAGAAAATTATCCCGCAGTAGGTTGCCATTGCTTTCTGCGGTAGACTGGTTGCCGACCAAGGCCATAGAACCCAATCTGTCCTGTTATTTAACCCGTAACTGGAAGGAATAGACTGATTAATACCTTTCCTAAGGGTATTTGAGCATAAGTGAATGTAATGACTTCAGCTGGGATTTGAACTCGGCTCCCCAATTTCTTGTTCCGGGCCAATATCCAGTGCACTACAATGCACATCTAGTAGTGTGCTTAAATTCATACAGTTGAGGTATCACTAAGGAGACATCATTAGAACAATTATCACCAATGTATGCTTTACATACTGCACTCTACTATAGATATATTGCTGCAATAGCTAATCCTTGAATACTTACAAGAGCTGATATTTTTATAGCTATGAAAAGTCTGTATATGCTTCTGAGATGAGGTCATGTTCACAATTTACATGATTCGAACATTTGTCCTCATCTTTGCCCTGTTTAACATGGCAGCAAAGATGAAGACAGTAGTCTGAATAATGTAAACAGTGGGTTGGGGGGAAAAGTGGGAGATATATATCTTGTAATTTTATTACAATGTTTATAAAAGCATTATATTACTACACAAAAGTTTCCATGTTTCAGAACAATACCATTTTTTAGGTGATATTTTAAAATAAATAGGGAAAATAATTTATTCAGAAAATACAAGATGAATTCATGGTTATTTAGAAATTGAAGGGGTAGTAATTCAAGAATATGCTTGTAGGTGTGTCAATATTGTTCAATCAAAACTGAGAATTAGGTAACGCTAAAGTTGAAGATTTGGGTCACAAAAGGCAACATAGTATCCTGACGTCATGGAATGTCACTTTTAAATTTTGTCTGGGTAAGATACATAGTAGGATCACCCATTATTTAAATGGGAGATCGAATCGTAGAGATGAATTGACCATTTTATGTAAACATCAAAA
Source organism: Ascarosepion bandense (assembly GCA_037127315.1). Lineage (NCBI taxonomy): Eukaryota > Metazoa > Mollusca > Cephalopoda > Sepiida > Sepiidae > Ascarosepion > Ascarosepion bandense. The sequence continues at coordinate 304,509 of JBBBDQ010002398.1, forward strand.
ATATTTTTCTTTTAAAATTTAATTACAATGTTTCATTTATAACTTCTATTCCAATATAACTTAAAAATTATTTTACTAAAATAAATGACCCACACAATACTTCTTAGGTCTTTTTGACTACAATATACCTTAGTATACCATAATTATAAACCTAAATGACATAAACATTCCAGCCCCTTTACTCATAAGGTAATAAAAAATCTAATTTAAAAAAAATCTAAAATTCAACTTGCTGTTAAGTTATTGTCTACCCATTTAAATAATGTATGATACCACTATATATCTTACTCAGACAAAATATTTTTCTTTTTAAAATTTAATTACAATGTTTCATATATAACTTATGCTACAATATAGCTTAAAAATTATTTTACTAAAATAAATGATCCACACAGTATTTGATTTTTATTAACTGCAATATACCTTACTATACTATAATTATTTAATCCTAATTCTAACCTAAACATTCCAGCTCCTTTACTCAGAAAGTAGTACAAAATCTAATTTTAAAAATTAAAAAAAAACCCTAAAATCCAACCTGCTATTAAATTGTCCATCCATTTAAATAATGTATGGTCTCATTATGTATCTTACCCATACAAAATTAGTCATCTCATGACGTCAAGATACTATATTACCTTTTGCGAACCAAATCTTCAACTCCATAGTTACCTGATTCTCATTTTTGATTGTTCAATATTGACACACCTACAAACATATTCTCCAACTAATACCCCTTCAGTTTCTAAATAACCATGAATTCATCTTATATTTTCACAATTTATTTTAAAATATCACCTGTAGAACAGTATTGTTCTGAAACGAAAAATTTTTTATAGTGACATAATGCTTTTAGAAAACATTGTAATAACAAAATTACAATATTAAGCTCTTTGTATTGAGCACTCTTTATAAAAGTAAATGCTTGAAGAGTGGATTTTAATCTAATTGTTCCTTCACTTTCTTAGAAAAAAAATCATATATGTGAAGCTTAGATGCAAAAATACAAACAATAAGTAGCTCCCAGTGAGGAACCTACTATATAGTTTGTAATTGATTAGCACTATACAGTTTTGGAAAATTTGGTTTTATATCAGTTTTAAGTGGACTAGTTTTTAAAAAAAAAATAACCTGTAAACAAATTCCTTTTTTTTTTTTTTAATGGGGAGGTAAAAGGTACTGATTTTTTACAAGATTTTATCATCCAGTTTATATTGGATTATACAAATCATGAAATTTTGAGAATGTGCAGCTAGTGTAAAGGTTACCAGCACAGAAAGTGGAATTGGTAAGCCGAGTTTAAATTTTAACCTAACCTGTTGCCTCCCCTTTGCACTATTGCCCTTGGGATAGTCATGGATTCATCTATCCCCAGTTATGGATTAAATAGTGTAGAATTAGATCTGTATCTGTAGGTGTTCAAAACTGAAAGCAATAGGAAACTGTTTTACTGCCATTTTCAAGCAATGGTAACTGGGTCATTTTAAAGGAACCTGTAGAAAAACATGATTGCCTACATTTTGAAGGAGCATGACATTTTAAGTAGTATAAAAATGTTATAATGCTCAGTATTCTTGCCCATCTCTATACCAAAATGCATATACAGTTCAAATTTTTACTTTCACACACAATGTTATGGAAACTTTTACAGTCCGGCACATTTTTAAATCACTCGCTATTAATTCGCTGAGTTGCTATGAGGGTAGTGCCATACGCAGTTTACAAGTTTGTTTTATTTTTTTACACAGCAGCCAATTTTTCGGATTATTCAACCAACGCTTTCATTCATTCATGTCCTTGGTGACTTGACCCAAAGTTATCTTCAGCACCTGGCCACAGCAGAGGAAAGAAAAACTTGGAGAGTTGAGTTAGTAAAAAGAATTAACTGATACTGGGGCATCTGGGGAAAAAGGCATGGCATGTGGAATTAGAATAATCTACCACCATGTACTAAATAACCAGTTTGGTTCAAAATTCCAATGTATCTGACCTGAAGACAGTGTATAACAGCCAAAACATTGTAAATATGGCAATAAAGATGAAGACAATAGTTTGAATGATGTAAATAGTGTAAATAATAAAAACCTTGTTTGGAAGCATTTCTGTGGTCTGATCCCAAAGGTACCATATTAAATAGGCTGGACTATATTCAATCATTTAAAGTGAATTTGCCAATTAGTGTTTTGAAGAAGCAAAGATGATGCTTCTGAAAAACTTTGCAAAATACATATGAATTTGAATGTTTTCTGAAAACTAAAAATAATTTATAGACTTTCATGGCTATCAACCTGTTTAGTTGGCAATTACATATCTAGAACTTTTGTTTCCATGTTTTGTTTGTTTGTTTACACATAGTTGTGCCACAGTAAAACATGACCATGTAGTCTTCCTACCTCTGTGTTCAACTCAGTTATATTTCCTTCCAAGTAGTGAAAAAAAAAAATTCACACTTTATATAGAATTAATAACTGTATATGAGGGGAAACAAATTGAAAGGTTTCTGTAGAGACAGAATGCAAGTGAAGAAATCTTAATTTTTTGCTCTCTTTGAACTCTAACAGAAACCCTTGAAGTTTGTCTATTAATTTTGGATTTTTTCCAGATAAAATTGGAAATGATTGTTTTTCTACAAATACCATTTACTATAATGAGCTGTCTGTTATGTTTAATGAATACAGGAATTTTTATTCCAAGATATCCTAGCTAGATAATTGTAATGAAAATTGGCTGCTTATGACACCTATACTTTTTTCCTTTCACACAAAGAAATAAGTTATATCAAAAACTGATATTAGAATCTGAACTCTGCTGGTTTTATTTTCTTATTGCCAAGTATATCAATTTTTACCTCAACACCATTTGTATTCATTTGCTGTTATGTGAACAAATGCAATAAAATATCATTTTTAATTCGGGTTATTTTTATTCATATTTTTTTTGTAATTAGCAGCAAAATGATATTCACAATAAAATTTATTTCTCTGATATTTTCTTAAACTGCCTGTTGGAAATGCTTTTGGCATTTTATTATTTTCCTTCAACTATACTTTAATTCAATTACTATTGATTATAAGAAAAGTGATTCAATTAGCTTGTTGTTTTTGTACATTTTCTATGTCATGCAGAACAAAGTTCTCTTTACCTATTTCTTCTTCAGAAATAATTGTGAGTTGAGATCCAAGGGAGCTAAATTAAAAATGTCAGTTATGATTTGAGTTTGAAATATTAATTTTCTTTCTGATACAATAAATTTCATTTTGTTTTCCAGCTATTTCATTTGGTAAATGAAAAAGACCTTTTATTCAATGAAATTAAAATTGATTGAATCTTATCTTTTTAATTGTAATCAAATTAAAGTTGCAGTAATAATTACAGATCATTTTTATCTCTTTCACAATCTAAAATTTTTGCAGTTTTAATTTCTATATATTAGTTTAATAGAATTAAATATTCAACTGCTAATAAAAATTTAACTTATTTTGAAGTTTTATTCAGAGTAAAGTGACATTGTTAATCATTTATCTTTTGGACACTTGTTGATTACTGCATGTATTATTCATTTAAATTGTATATGTAAAATTTATTGTGTATAGTTTTCCTATAAGATCACGTTTACTATGCCCAAGAGTTGTATTGCTTATAATTTTCTGCAAATTTACCTAATATGAAATTGTTAGATGGCAATAGACAATATCAGTAGATCTAAAAAAATGCCTGAGCATATTAATAATGTTAATAGAAAACCTACATTGGTAATAAATAACAATAGGTATCTTTGACAAAAGTAATAAAGGAATTGTTTTTAGTTTAAAGTGATTAAGTTTTTTTTGCTTTCTAGATATTTCTTTCATCATCCAGCATACCTGGGATGTATTGGTATATAATCAAAATGTTTGAAGATACTAGTAAAATCTACAGTATTAGAAAGGTTTGAATGTTATATTGTTTAGGCTACTGTCATGTGAGAGGAAGATACATATATACTGGGGGCAGGGTACTGAAAAGGTCATGGCCTATTTTAGTGTTAGTAGTTAGGCTATCTATCAAACCAACTGTTGAGAGCTTTTAGATGGGTTAAATCAAATTTAACCCTTTTATAGGCCATGCCACCCCCCTTCTCCCCAGGACTTGGGAAGTGATGGCTTTCCACAACTTCCTATCCTTTGCAGCTCTTAGCAATGTCTGTCTTTTTACTATCCCTCCCACTTCATTTTACCAACTCTTTACACAAGCTTGTTGGGTAGTTTACACTTCTTGCCTTCAATATGTCCTGTGAGTGTCAAATTCTTCTAGGCCTCTTTATGTCCCATATATACAACTATCTCTTTCTGATTTTAAATGCAAGTGGTCTTTTTTGTTTCCTTTTTCCCAAAACTTCCTCATTGCTTATATGCTCTGCCAATGGTATTCTCATGGTTTACTTATGATAAATAAGAATCATTTTGGGCTATTTTTTCATCCATTTTAAAAGTAGATATTGAAAAAGTATTTATTTTTCCATATAAACTTTCACGTTAATGCATTTAAATCCTGTGTGAATATTAGTCACACAGATTGAATATTATACAGTTTGATTTGAAAATCAAAATTAAGCTAACCTAACATGTCAGGTTATGGACTTATTGAGCTACCATTTGTGTGCGAAATAACACCAAGCAGCAACATGCTTGAGCACAATCTTCAGGCCATGTGTGTTGAATTTTTGCTTGGCTATTTAAATATGCTGGTCAATGGTACATTATAAGTAGTAAGATCTATTGTATTATCTTAAAGGTTATTGGGTAGACAGGAACTGTTGCTTCAAATTATTCTAAAGGTGGAGTAGAAATAACTGGATTTGAAAGTTATTTGTAATGGGTTTTATAGTGTTAACTTTTTACTCATTATTATTGATTACATAATTACATTTACAGTGTGTGTGTGGTTTAATTTTTTTTTATTTACTTAATTTGTTTAATTATATATTTATATTTTGGGTGTTTAACTTATTAGTTTAAAATATTGACTTTAGATAAAGTATTTTACATTATCTGCCTTGTATATAGTGAATATTTGTATTTTTCATGGTAGTATATTTATATTTACACATGCTCTCTCTAATATTGAGCACTTTTACCCAAAAATGTTGCATACTTTCTCTCTCTCTCTCTCTCTCATATATAATAAAGACCATTGTGTATGTATATTTAAATCTAAACAAAAAGTGGAATGTAGGTAAAATCCCAAATGTGATCCTATTAATACTTTTATTAATATTAAAAATGATTCAGGTAGATTTCAATGTAAATAGTATTATCTATTCACAGAGCCATATATATATATATATATATATATATATATATATATATATATAAATATATAAATTTTCAATATTCAAAAATGTTGAATGAACATTTCAACATGAAATCCCTAAGAGAGATTTCACATCTCCTCAGCAACCGTAATATTTCAAAATAAGAATAAAAGGGGGAATAAAAAAATAAAATAAAATAAAAAAAATGACTTAAGATTTGAGAAATTTATGTCACAAAAAATTTTCGGGAAGTAAATCATGTCTAATTTTAGATTATAACTTTTAGATAGTTGTAAGTGAAGAAATGGAAAATTTGGTTTCGTCTAGCTTTACAAAGGAAAGTGGGTAAGAAGTGGTGTTAAATTGAGAATAGGGTTAAACAAGACAAAAAGGGGAAGTGGGAGGTAAGAAAAAAGATGAGGAAAGAGAAGAAAGGAAAAAAAATTTCATATTAGAAACACTCGATATGTGTCAAACAAAAACTAACCTTATACATGGGTTAAAGTATTAGAAAAAAGACTTTTTAGAAAAAGCATATTTAGGAGAAAAATTAGATATAAGAATTAAAAAAGTTTTAATAAAGTTAATCTAATTAAAGATACCTCTAAATAAAATAAACTAAAAACAAGAATAAAGATTAAAGAAAATATATAAATTAAAAATTAAAAAAAAATTTTTTTATATAAAAATTATGATGTGAAGAAGATATATACTAGCAGAGGAAATTGGGGGTTAAATTAGTAATTTTTTTAAAAGTAAACAAACAAAGGAGACTGGGAGAGGAAGGTAGAGGGGTTAAATACTATTTAAAGTTAAATTAATTTATCAAAAACCATTAAATTTATATATAACATCCTAAAAACTAAAAATTAAAATTTAAGTGTTCACAAAACACGCTTTATGATGGCACTTACTAATGAATTCCTTTCTAAAATTCAGGAGTAGGTGCTGGTAAGGGTACTTTAATATTATAATTTTTTCTAGCAGATACAGACAGCACCTATTAGTTTCCAGCTATTTACAGGGTCCAGCCCTTCTTCCTTCATTTTCCAGAATCTCTCTGAAAGGGCTGTCTGGTATTTTTGACCTGGGTTTTTTTTTTTTTTTTTTTTTTTTTTTTTTGTTTAACCCTATTCTCAATTTAGCACCATTTCTTACCTACTTTCCTTTGTAAAGCTAGACGAAACCAAATTTTCCATTTCTTCACTTACAACTCTATCTAAAAGTTAAAATCTAAAATTAGACCTGATTTACTTCCGAAAATTTTTTGTGACGTAAATTTCTCAAATCTTAATGGTCATTTTTATTTTTTATTTATTTTTTTACTTTTATTTTTTATTCCCCCTTTATTATTTTTATTTCCATTTTGAAATATTATGGTTGCTGAGATGTGAAATCTCTTAGGGATTTCATGTTGAAATGTTCATTCAACATTTTTGAATATTGAAAATTTATTTTTATATTAGCTCCGTAATTTTAAACATTGAGCTCTCCTCCTGTATCATTTTTTAATATTAAAATTTTAATATTAATTAGGATCAGGTTTTTGGGATTTACCTTCTTACTTTTCTGTTTGGATTACAGTATTTTAATAAAAAAAAAAATTATATATATATATATATATATATATATATCTTCATTACTCAACAACATAATTGACAAAAATAAAATTTTCCTCCTGTTCCACTTGTGGGGAGACAATAACAAGGCACCAATGACTCGGTTCATTAGGCAGCAATGGCTCAGTTCATTCTCTTTACTAGCAGTTATTAAATCTCTTGCTGCCTGTTTGCTCTTTAACAGTGCATTCTTTATTTTTGTCAATTACGTTATTGAGTAATGAAGATATAATTTCCCTCCTATAACACTTGTGGTGGTAGGGGGGTCTTTTTTGTTTTAATGTAAAATAATGTAGAAGGTACATCAATATATATTTTGCCATCATAGGCCTGCTAGTGTGTATGTGAGATATATATGACTGGTTTTAAATAATCCTGATGAAATTGTAGTTTCCTAGATTAGCTATAAGATTCTTTTTCATTTGATTTGTTTCACTTTTTTTTTTTATATTGTATAGAATCATATTACAAAATCAAAATTACTTTTATTCTTTTATTTTTAGAATTACCAAGTTTAGAGCTGATTTTGTGTTGTTGAAATTTATATATCGCATGAGTTTTTTTTTTTTTTTTTCTTATTGAGGTTTTCCTTTCATTTATCAATTTTTGTATATTTTGAAACAATGGCCTAAGAAAACTATTTTTAAGTTTAATCTCTTTTCTATTTATTCAATTTTAGATGTTTAATTTTAAATGTTTATTTTTATCTGAGATTGGTTTTATTATTGTTAAAATGTTCAGAAGAGTAGTAAGTAAATTTGAAAATTGCCCAGAGAAATTTTTAAGTTTCTTTAATTACTTTATGATTACCTAATCATAAAAATGAAAAAAAAAACAAGACAATTTAATGCTTTTTGTTTTACTATATCTTCATTTATGTCATTTTATCTGCTGTTATCGAATTAATTATATACTTCCTGTCTTTTTAATACATTTGATTTCTACAACTTCAAAAGATTATTTAACCAGTTAGAAATAAGATTAAAACAAAACACCCACTGTAGAATGTCAGTTTTGATACAAAAAGATGTTTTATGACTTTAGTGTCTAATTTTTTTTTTCTTTTTTCAACATGAACTGATTTCATTTTTCTGCTTTGATTTATACTTCATGAAGCAGAAGTTTGATTTTGATTTTTAAACATAAAAAAAAAAATAACAAAGTAGTGTTACTTTGTTGACATGAATGTTAATTGCATAGAACTTAAAACTAGTGTTAACCTCCATTTACTTTTACTCTGTGGATTGGCCATGGTTGCAGAAACAAAACCCCAATCATTTTAGACTATTCGAAGAGACTAGAAATGCTGCATTGGCACCAACAAGTAGCCAATAATTGATTAATGCATTTTGGCATTAAAGCTTGCAGCTTCATTGCACTGGCGCTTTGCCTATGTTTGGGTCATATCCAATTGTCTCACTTCAAGTGTTAACATTTTAGTCTTTTATCTTTAACTTTGTTTCTTTGCTTTTTCTTTTTACTTTAACTAAATAATTTTTTTACTAATTTCAACTCATTTATGTATTAAGATTTTTCATGTTTCACAAGGTTTTTAACACTAGTTAACAAATAAAAATGTCCTATCACAAGGCATCTTTCCTGTTATTTTTTTTATCTGGCTGAGAAAGTTTAGTGTTTGACAGGTATAAATATTTTATTCATTCCTTTTCACAATAAATTTGTGACAATTGGTGACGAAAAAAATAACAAATGAAAGCTATTAGAAATAGGTTTTGTAAGTCTATATCTATTTACAGTGAAAAAAAAATTGATATGGAAGAAAATTGAACTGTTTGAATAAGTTTCTGCATATTTATATTCTACTTCTTCATTTAAGTAAACTAAATTCTAGACTAATCTTACCTCACTCTTTTTAGATTTTTAAAATATTTCCACCTTCCTATTTAATATTCAAAAATACTGCTTAATCACAGTGATCTCTTGCATGAGATTTGTTTGACATATTTGATTATTCAAAGTACCTTCCCCACAAATTTTACACATCATTTTTTTTCTGTTTCAATTGCAGTTTGACCATTTTTATTTTTTAAGCTCATACAGAAAATATTGTCTATTTTCCCCTAAATTTTCAATCTTAAAATTAAACAGAAATACACCTATTTGACATTTTTCTTAAATGCATGTTGATATGACAGCTGTCACAATATAATCATGAGCAATTGTTTTGAATAAGGTTAGTTCATGGTAATGATATAGCCTTGGGTCAGTTAAAATTAAATGGTGTTGCTGTTATCTAATAAAATTAATTTTGGGTGGTGGGGGTTACCTAAACACACTAAAATCTTAAATCTGTTCATGGATATTTCTATAATAAACTATGATTTTAAAATACACTATAACTTGAATTTTGTTGAATTGAACAATTTAATAGCAATTGATAAGCAATTATAGAGGTCTTATAAATTTCTCTTGAGTTAAATGAATCTGATTTTGTGTGATTTATTTTTTCTTTTAATTTCATGTATCCCATGTCAAGTCTTAGAATTATTCAATCGGATTATCAAAAGAAATAAGACAAATTAATGTATAGAACATCATTTGCCCTTTTTCTTTGTTTCAGTGTGAGACATTGTCTAATTTTAAATGTTTTTGAAACCTGAATCTATTTTCTTGACACAGATTAAGGAAACATTAATATATTTAGTGATAAATTGTTTTGTATTCTGGAATTATTTTGGAAAAAGCTACTGCAACCTTTATAAATGTATACTTTGAAAAAAAATTTTTATATATTGGTTATGCTTTATTTGATATTTTTAGAAATGAAGCTTTGTAATTTCAATGTGCGTCAGAACTATTTATTAATCATTTGAAGACAACAGAAGATGCATTAATCAAATTTGTTATTTTGTAATAGACTTTGAGTTTTATAAATTGAAATGACTTCTTCACTTGAATCTCTTGAACTATTTCAGCTGGATTTAAAGGCCTAAATGTGTTTAAGATAATTTTAATTCTGACATCCCCATCTTTCAATTTGAATAAGTGATATAAGAAGGTACTGAAACTGCTAACCAAACATCAAGTTTTTTTCTTTTTTCAAGGATCTACTCTATCAACACTTCATGATAATGACTTAGTTATTTAGTACATATAAACTGATAGCATCTGTGGTTTTTATCTAGATATGTATCCTTCAAAAATGAAACTTCTAAAACTCAGTTTTAAACAATTGTGTTACGCACAGTAAAAAAAACAGTTTTCATGAAAACATTTAAACTAAACTCCTATGAGAAAAAATCTTAAATGTTTAAAAGAAATCAGCAAAAGATTTTTTGCTTTATTCTAATTGATCCAAATATCAATATTATAAATTGACTTATGCAAGCTGAGAATATAAATATTCATGAGGTGATTATTATCAGACTTCCTTTAGCAACTGAACTCTTTAGTGTGCCTATGCATTTTTATGTTTTGTTTAGCAACATATTTGGATAATTTTAAACTAAATATTGATTTTGAAATTTTGACTCAAACTTGCAGGCTTTCAAAAATTTAATTTTTTTTTTCTTTTTTTCAAATTTTATCTTTTTTGCTAGCAATGCAACAAAATTTTGGAAATATTCAAGGTAACTTTCTTGTCTGTTTTGTAATGTTTTTGTTTGACTATTTTTAATGATCATTTTCTATGTATACGAGTTTCTCTTTGTTGGTTCTAACATTTTAGTTTTATATTCCCTTCATTTTCTACTCCACCTATCCTACTTTATATTATGTATGCAATGATGTACTGCTTTTTTTTGTTTTTGTTTTTTTATATATCAGCATAATCCATGATTTTTAAAAGGTTTTAAAATAAACATCTAATCTTTATAAAATCTTTTGCATAAGACAAGACAAAATATTTCTTTATTCTTTTGGAAAATTCAGTTAGATCTTAGTTTTTGCACAATCTTGAATTGACATTTTTGCAATACTGGGCACCATTTTTAATCCACACCTAACTTTAGTATTTTAATTTTGACTCACACACACACACACACACACACACACACACACACACACACACGAGAAAAACGCAAATGTTTTTATGTGGATCTTATTTTGTTTATTTTGCTACATGTTTCAGGTCCTGTGACCCTCTTCAGGTTATGATTGATAGAGAATTTTATAAAAAATTATCTCATCATTTTATTATCCTTAACCAGATGAACATTTTTTTTTCTCCACTCTAAGACTACTTCACACAAGAGACAATTGGTAAAAGATTTAACAGAGGGGTGGGGAGACAATCACTTATTTTTTTAATGTATAACTAGCCTGAATAGTGTCGCAAGACCTGAAATTCATGTAGCAAAATAAACAAAATAAAATGTACATAATCAAAAATATTTTTTTTAATCTTGGAGGCATTACTCATAATAATAATAATAATGATAATGATAATAATAATAATAATAATAATAGTAATAATATCTTACACTTAATAACATTAATTATTAACACTAACAATGTGCTTTGTGTGTTTGAACTTAACATACACATAACTCTATGCATAAACTTTGTCTTTATTTATAAGTAAAACAAAATTCATTCTTGATAATGGCTAAAAGTGTATATAAGTGCTTGAAAGTACAAAACCTTTGGTCAATTCTTTTTTTTTTTTTTTTTTTTTTCTGAAAAAAAAAATAATCATAACACATCAAAAATTATGTAAAAACTTAATGATAATAACTTGTCATTTTTTTTTTAATGAAACTTGTACACGTGTGTATGTATATATATATATATATATATATATATCTCCTTACTTGGCAGTTATTTATTTTTTCCTTGCAAGCCTCAGAATTTGATAATTTTACTTTGACTGCAAACAGTAACTTCTTAAAGAATGATTAACTGCAATTATTGTTAAATATTTTTCCTCCTTATTTACATTCAGACTGTTATCCTCATATTTATCACTGTTTCAGTTGTTTTATCTTCTGCCCTTCTTCAGGTGTCTGCCTGTAGATTCAATTAAAAAAGCTTCAGTTTTAAATTCCCTGAACTTCAAACTGAGCATTGTTCTTGTTCCACTGTCTATTTCTTGGGATCTCCTTATTATTTTGTACTGACTAGTGTAGTAAGCTGTTTGTGAATTTGAGTTCCCTGGGCCAGTTAGTACAGACTTAAACTCAGTTATTGCTTGCTTTTTGTTTCCACTGGGTTGTATTTAAAGATTAAAAAAGAATATTCTTAGATACAGTTAGTTTCAAGTTTCCTGAGGGTTACCTAGTTCAACAGATACCTGAAGCAAGCCAGAAGAGGGTGCAATGATCAAAATGTTGTAATAACAAAGATGAAAATGTTAGTCCAAATGTTAATAATTCAAGGAAGGGAAAATTCAACACTGCCAACTGAGCATTGAAATAAAAAAATATTTCCTAATTGAGGTTTTAATCTTTTAATAAGTTACTTTTATTCAATTATTAAAAAGAAAAAAAAAATTTTATTCTGGTGCTAAGAGTTGTCCTGGCACTTAGTTGGTGATGTTGACTTGTCCTGCATCACAATGTACAATCTTGAATTGACATTTGATTAAGTGAAAAGAAACTTTTGCTACACTGAGCTTAATTTTATTGCTCCATTTTTAAATTTTTTTTAATATTAACTCTTAATGTTAAAATACACACACACACACACACACACACACACACACACACACACACACACACACACACACACACACAGCTATTGATAAATTGTTGCTATTTTATATTTTTAATTTCATGCATGAGACTGCACAGAATAGTTAGGTCGCTTGAGTGTCGTCTGTGAGAAAAGGAACACTATTCACTCTGCCAGGAATTTGGAAACGCCATGATGTACTGCTTGGTATTCATGCCAGAAGCTCCAATATGAATATTTCAGTGTTTGGGTGTAAATCTGAGGATAATGCAAAGAATTCAGAAAGTTGGATGAGTCTAATGGTGATTATGAAGGTAAAGCAGCTAGGAAAACTCATTCTGATAAGAAATTAAGTCTCAAATTTGTTGACGAGTGCCTCAGACTCAACACAGAAGCCTACTTCAAATGCCTTGAGGAGGTAGTGCTGCCTTAGGTCAAGAGTGTGGCTGCTGGAAGACCCTATGTCTTGCCACAGGATTCTACACAATGCCATACAAGCAGGAGAACCAAGTCATGACTGTCAGACAATTTCTTCGGCCACATCACCTCTTACATCTGACTACATAACTCCCCCGGCTGCAACCCCTTGATTATGTGTGGGGCTCAGTTGAGTAAGAGACCAACAAAACTAATGATACCAAAGATGAGCTGAAGGCAAGGATTATGGCAGCATTCACCAACTCAAACAAGGAGACTTTTTTTTTTTTTTTTTTTTTTTTTTTAACTTACTGGAGCATTTTAAGAATTTTCATTAAAATATGTTAAAATGAGATGTGGATGCTATTTTCATTTTTGCATTATTTAGACAATTTATCCATCGCACCGTGTGTGTGTATTTTGGCAGCATTTTTTCATTAATACAGGTTTCATTGAATAATATAGACAAGTTCTGTCTATTTTGTGTAAGATCCATTCGTATGATCTGATTAGCTTGATAGTGTTGTCATGGAAAGGCAACAAGAAATCGCAATAATTGTTTTTTTTTTTTTTTTTTTTTTTTTTTTTTTTTTTAATTTTTTTTTTTTTAATCAGGTCTGAGCTTTCGGCTTACATAAGCCATTATGTCTAATTTTCTCTGTATAACTCCATTCTGTTAATAATAATTTAAATGTTCTATGTTCACTGAACATTAAATGTTCATGCTTGGATAATAGCTTATGTAAGCTGAAAGCTCAGACCTGATAAAAAAAAAATCAACAATTATTGCGATTTCTTGTTGTCTTTCCATGACAACACTATCAAGCTAATCAGATCATACAGATCTTACACAAAATAGACAGAACTTGTCTATATTATTCAGTGAAACCTGTATTTTTATATATATATATATATATATATATATATATATATAATGTTACTTTAAAAAAGAAGTCTTAAAATTTTATCTTTTAAGCTAGTTTGTTTGTTTTGTTTTTGTTTTTTTAGCAAAGTAGTGTAGGTGAGGTACCTAAAATTAATGATTTGTCAGACTTAGTTGATTGATATTACATTCAGCACCTCTACCTCAGTTTCATAGTCTAACTTTCTTGTAATCATTTCAAAATTTCTGTAACTCTTTGAAATAGTTAAATGTAATCATCTCTTCTACACTAAGTTTCTTTTCTCACACTTCCCATTTGTAGAACCCCTTTCTGTTTGCTTGCTTCCCTAATAGCTGCAATCTCCAAAAGTTTAAAAGCAATATCAGTTGGCATTTTCTATCTCCTTGATTCCGATCCATCATTTTCTTCAACATCCCTTGTACCTTTTTTTTTTCTCACTGTAATCCCTTGCAAAAAATTTTGCTCCTTATAGCAATCTCTAAGGTCAAAGGTAATTTGATGTTACTATTATAAAAATTCATTATTCATTGCCTAGAGCAGGGATCGGCAACCTTTTTACTCACTATATGCCAGGGTTTTAAAATCATTCAGTGTTACAACAGCATACATATTTTTATACAAGTTAAGGTCAATCTACCTGTTCTACAGTACATTTTATATAGTAATACATACAATATGTAAACCACATTAATAGAAATAAATTGTTTTTAAGAAATTACATTTTTATTAATGGAGCCTTGCTCTTGCATAGTCTTAGCCAATTGCTCAATATCGGGAACATACTTTGTCTGAGTTTTACACAATTTGCATGCCATTGGAAATTACTTGGTGTGGCATGTGTGCCATAGGTTGCCGACTCTTGACCTAGAGTGTTTATTACTGTGGTGGTGATACTAATGATAATTTTACTTGCTTTGACATAATACATTTAATGTTTCTAACTTTGTATTATAGTTTTTATTTTCACTTTTTTGTGAAAACCGCCTTATTTTGGTCTGTAATGTTCCAATCAATTTCTTTTCTCAACTTCAAATGATTAAGCAATATAGCAGTATTATCAAAATCTATTGCTATTTTCTCTTGTTTCACTATTAAGATGTTTAATCTTTTTCTCTTAATGAATGATTGCTATTTCTCTTTGTATTCAGATCATAGATTCTTGTGTATGTTATATTTTTCTTTGAGTTTTCAGAATACTTCAAGAGCTTTGAGTAATGACTACAGCATTAAATAATTTTAACAAAAGCCTTCTAAAATTTTAGATAAACTTAAATTATTGAGGGATTTATAACATTTCTACATTGAAATTATAAATGTCTCCTATAATGATTTCTTGTAAGGACAATCATTATTACAAAAACATCTTGCTAAAATAAATATGTAGGAAGCTTGAAGTAATACTACAGTACCAAATCATTAAAATGTAGTTTTTTTTTTTTTTTTTGATTTTTTTTTTTTTTAGTCAGTGGCATATTGAGAAAGCTTGATTCTATTTCCTAAACTTGTATACTTGATATGTTCTTTGAAAAAATTGAGTATTTGCCAATTAAAATGTGAATTTATCTACTTTTTACAAACATGTTTTGAAAATATCTTGCTTTATGCTAAACTATATATACATTATTTTTTGTTTTCTATATATACATTATTTTTTGTTTTCTTCAATTTTTAAATATAAAATTTGTTTTTAATTTGTAACATTAGTTGTGCAACTCTATTGTAATAATTTTGTTTGTTTTTTTTTTTTTTTTTTTTTTGTTTTTTTTTTTTTTTTTTTTTTTTTTTTTTTTTTTTTTTTTTTTTTTTTGTTTCTTCAGTTTTTATAATTTCATATTGATTATATATTATACAATTATTTTCTGTTTCTGATTGACTTAAATCTAATTTATGGATGTTACAAGTTCTAGAATAATTGTACCTAAAATGAAAACATACAATAAGTTAGATTTTATCTATTTTAAAAAAGAAAAAAGGGTTCTTTCAGAATTTATATTAAGAGCTGTTTTCTCCATTCATCACAATTGTTACACAATTCTTTAAAAACCTGCTACTGATTTTTATACAAAAGTATTAAATCGGTAATCTTTGGTAGCTTTTTAATTAATTGAATGTACTGATTTGTGTTTATTCTTGACAGTAAGTGATTCAATATATAATACAAGTCTTATTTTCAAACACAGCAAACCCAGGATGTAAAACATTAGTATGAGAAATAAAATCCATTAGAACTTGTAATTTACAGTGATAATTTAAATTATTGTTAGTTAATAGAAAAGGGAGATGTAGATTTATGTAATCAAATTCATTGCAAAATGGAAAAAAATATTGTAGAATGTGTCAGCCTGGTAAAAAACAGCAAAAGGATAATTGAAATGAATCTTCTAGACCTGATCATACAAATCAGAACTTTTATGGCCATAACTGCATCAGGGTAGTCTGAATCCCATGGGTATGGAATATTTACAGTGATAGATTCTTGTCTACTCTTTGATATTCAGACTGAAAAAATGTACAATACCAGCAGTTTGGTTGTGACAGCAGTAGGTAGTCAAGAGCTCTGATGCTTTTCTCTCTCTGATTCCTTTTGTGTGCTTGTGGTCTCAGCAGGGTAACAAGCCACTGCATAGAGCAGATGGGTAGTTGGCTGACTTGTTGACATCTGTTCTGTCCATCTCCCTCTTGCTTTCTTTAGGAAATGATGCCTATGTGTTGTTTTTTCCCTGTCGCCAAAAAATAAAATTAAAAAATATAACCTGAGAGAAATTGTAGTTTATTGATGCAGCATTGAGGTCCCTCCTGAGGAATTACTAATACAACACTAGAATCCAGACTAAGTGCAATGCAACAATGTCCACAATAAATTTGTTTTTGTTTGCAAGAAATGCTGTTTTGCTCGAATGGAATTAATAATTAATATGGCTGTGTCCATCAGTTTTAAAAATCTTTGATCTGCCCAAAGAATTATGCCTCAGCTGCTAATGGTGGTGCAGAATCTATTATGGCTGTACTGGCCCACATGGGTGTGACAGTGTTGATTGCAATGAAGACATGTAAAGATGCTCTTCCTCAATATTGTCGTTTTTGTTTCCTTCTCACCTGACTTTTTCTCCAACTTCAGTCTTCATATGGCTGTTATCTTCTATAAATAATACTTAATCCTTAATTGCTTAACTTGGTTAATTATTTTATTGTTCATGGGCATAGTCATATCAGGTTGAAACACAGGTCCCCATACAATTACTTAAGCCATGTTAAGCTTGCTCACTACATCTAGATGAGTGACTACTTGCAAATACAAAGTGCTGTAAGCTTGGATCTGCAGGTAGTGTAATTGATAATGGCTCAGGATTGTTAATCAGAGAGCCAAGTTCCAATTAATGTTGGGCGTTGTTATATTCAGTTATGCACAAATAGCCATGGGAATGGTAGAAATTCACCTCTCCGCTTTTACAGACCTGTATTACTAAACCAGTATTCTCAGAAAAATAAAATTCTTATCTAAAAATATTTTCTGCTTGCAAAGGGTTGATAAGCCATAGAAAATGAATCCATCAATTGTCATTGAAGAGTTTGAAAATCAAGGCAATCCCGGTTCACACTCCACCCACGTCTATTGAACAGTTTAAGAGGCTCATCTCTTGTTCCCTGTTTAGGATGTGGTTTTTGGCTTTCTCTTTTCCAATCTTTTCACTATTATGTAGCCCCCTGCACATCAGTGGCATTGCCGCCTTGGTTGGGGTGATACGGTTAAAAAAAAAAAAAAAAAAAAAATCTACACACACACACACACTCTTAAGTAATGAATATTTTGTTAGAACCTTTATACCTCATCCAATAAACTTGGATGGGATTTAACAATGATTTTTCATTCCTGATAGATTAGGGATTATAATTCATCAATTGTATAAAACTTTGGCAAATGATTATTGTATTAAAAATTGGAAACTCTGCAATTAAATTTCTATTAGTAGTATTGTTAATTAATAATAATGCAATTATCTTCAAAAGTTCTTGTGAATAAACTAATTAGATATTAACAAATCAACAAGAACTGAACAGATGATATCTAACAATGACTTTGAATAATCAGTTTTACATGTATTGTCTGGCTGGAGGTATATATGTAAGTCAACTTGTATTCCTATTATTTGGGTCAGAACAACCGGTTTATTTGTTAAATGCTCTAAGATAGGAATTAGTAATCTCTGCTCATCTTTTTGTGATAGACAAGCTATTAGTGTTTATATGAATATACTGAAATCAGTTTAAGTAAATTACAAAAGATTGTCTGTTCAGGTATGATTAAATCACCAATTTGAAATCAGTTGTAAAATTCAGCCATTTTTCTATCAACTTTGTTTTTCTTATTCTGTAATACTAGCCAGATATTTTATCATCAGAATATTTTAATATTTCTTTGGAAATATTAAAGCAATTCAAATAATGTACTACCATTCTAGACTTAATATTTTTAATTTCATTCAAAAATAAACTTGCCTGATGTATCAGTCTCATACTTTTAAATAAAAGCATTGTAACCGAAGTGAAAGTCCTAGATGACAAAGAATTAGAGCTCAATTTTTTACATAGAAATAACTGTATTTTTGAAAAATATTGAAAATAACTTCTTTCAATTCTTTGAGAATGTTTTGTTTGTGTCAGCAAAAATATTTTAAATTATTTTTCTGTTTAAACAGTTATAGATCCTAGCCTTTAAGATGACCAAAAGCACTTCCTAAAAATAACAATGTTGAATCAATATTGGCTTCTTGTTACTAGATATGCGCAAACCATATCGACATGACTCTGATATATTTGACATCAAAGACTTGGTCTCTCGAGATCCCATAACTCAGTTTGATTGCTGGTTCCAAGAGGCTTGCAAACAACCAGACATTAAGGAACCAAATGCTATTGCTTTGGCCACTGCATCTCGGTATGTTTTGTTTTTGTTCATTGAATTTACATAAAATTTATTCACAGCATTCTTTCCAAGTTTATAAACCTTACTGACAGATTATTTGAGTTATATTTCTGTTTCATTGAGTTCTTTATTCCATATTTGTTTGGTTTCATGATATAAAGAATATAAATTTACTTAATTTGCATATTTTATGATAGGATGCTTGCATTCTATAATTTTGTTCATGATTATGCCTTTTGTAAATCAACTAGGAATATAAAAACTCTTTATATTCTGACTTAGCTTTTGAAAATGTATATCATTAGTGACTTAATTCATATTAAGTGCCCCTACATAATTTTAGATGTTTAAGCAGGTACAACAAGTGCCCCTACATGTTTAAGCAGGTACAACAAAAAAAATCCAGCCAAGTAGTGCTGGGGTAAACAAGTATTGCCAGGAGAAATGTATGACAAAGTGGAAAAAGTTTTCATGTGACACATTTTGTTCTTTAGAACTTCATCAGACTGTTTATGCTGGTGAAACAACACATTTACATGAATGAGATATGCTGGGAATTTTAAATTAAATTTAAAATTCCCAGTGTTTCTCATTTGTGCACATGTGTAGTCACACCAACATAAACAAACTTAGTGCAATGATGTCCTAAATCATGAAATGTGTCACATGAAATCTTTTCCACTTTCCTCCAAAATTTATTTTTGATATAAAGAAAATTTATATACTGTTATCTAATTATGTTGTCAGTATGCATTTAAGTACACTTACTTTGCTGACTTCATATCTTATTTGTAACACACTTTAAATGTCATGTTCATTAAAAAAAAAAGTTTAAATTAAGGTTATGTGATTCAAAACTCTATTAGAACTTAGTAAGTCTACATTTTTTACAAGAGTTAAATGCACCAATGCCAAAAATGATTAAACAAACAGATATATAGATGTTTCTGTTATTAAATGTGGTCTTTCATATTTTCTCAGTTCTGCAGTAGTTGTTGATCTTGTGTATAATATTCTGCTCCTCCCCTTACTGCTTGGGCACTTATATAATCCGTCTTAGTTATGCTGATTAGGCAGTCATTTATATATTACTACAGTTTCTATAGTATTTTAATTTCATGTCGAAAATATATTAAATGAACTTTAGTGAATTCTCTTGAAGCTCTCTTCAGCTATTATTAATGTAATGATTTTGCATTAAGTCACTGTTATTTTGTTCAGATAATGACTATTATTAGAATATGTAATGTGAGAGGATCAATGAATCCTTTCCTTAGTAAAGATAAATGAAAACACAGTGTATGAAATAAATACTGAAAAGTAGACCTGTTTTCTCATTCTACACGTTATTCAGATTGCTGTCTTCACATTTGCTTGTCTGTCTGTATTTTTTTTTTTTTTTTTTTTCTTTTTGTGTTTCAGCTGTTTGGTCTTTTTTGACCATTATCATCAAGTGTTACTGTCAGTGTTCTTTAAATAATATTCAGTGATTATTTACCTGACAAAAACTGAAGAATATATCATCTAATAGCAAGGTTGTGGAGAAATTGGAACTGAATAAACAGGATAAGAACAGATTTAGCAGAAAAGATGGAAAAAAAAAAAAAAAAAAACAAATCGGATGAATGTCTTTATTAAAAACTGATAAAAATGCCTCTTCTCAGAACTCCAGACAATACTCCCATTCATAGTTGCATTTAACCAACTTTAAAATTGGCAAATGTGACCTAAATGACAAATCTTCATCTGTATGTGTTTGTAATCCAGTTTAATAAAAACAGGTAATGTTAATGCCATTTTAAAATGTAATAGCACATTTTCTATTATGTTAAAGTGAAAATACCTCTAATAATTGTTAGATGGATATGTATTGTGATGCAGTGGCTATCAGCTCAGAACAAGAAATCAGAACCGAGTTTGAATTTTGGTTGAATTTGTTGCATTCACTTACATGCAAATACCCTTGGGAAAGGTATTAATCCATCTCTTCTCCCTCCAGCTATGGGTTAAATAGCAAGACAGATTGGGTTATATAGCCTTTATTAGCAACCTACCACAGAAAGTAATGGCAACCTACTACAGGAAAATCTGGCTAGTCAGTCATGTTTCTTTAGATACATGATCACCCAAGCAGATATCAAGTATGGCAATTAACTGACTAAATTATTAGATAATTGCATGCTTAGATTTTCTGCAGTTTTCAATTTGAGATTATTGAAAGTATTGCTAATCTGGTTCTTACACTACAAAGAAGCCAGTGTTAAAAATGGCCTTCAGCAAATTGTGCTTTCAACAACTTTTGGTAAAAAGATATCTACTTTCTATAGTATGACCTTGGAAAATGAGGATCATTAAGATCCATGGCTCTTCAAGGTTACTCATGAAATAAATGTGGTTACTTTTTAAAAATTCACAATGATTTATATAGTGATCAATCTTTGGAATTTATTTTGTTTTTAAATGTTATTTTATAGAAATTCTTTATAGAGAAAATGGCATTTACTGATTGTCAAGAGTTGATGAGGTAATTTTTTTATATAATTTTTTTTTTTTTTTTTTTAATGCTTTTCGCTTGTAATTTAATTTAAGTGATAACATGATGAAATAAACATGACCAGTTAAAATTTTATTTTTTCTTTAATTTTATGGTTAGCTTAATAAATCCACAATCAGTCTAAAGCTGTTTTCTAAAACTGAAATAGTGTTAATCATCAGCTTCCAATTTGAAAAATTATTGATAATAATTTTGCTTTCTATTATGTATTTTACTGTCACAATTTGATTTTTTTTTTGATTTTTTTTTTTTTTTTTTTTTTTTTTTTTTTCATTCTTGAGCTAAATGAGACTTAATGATATTTAAACTACTTATAGTTATCAGACTTTTCCAAGAGCCTAGTTATGAATTTAGTGCCAGTTGAAATTGATGCATAAAGAGCTTACTGTCATTAAAATTTAAAGAAAGAATACTTGTGTTCAAGCTTTAGGCTTATTACCAAAGTTTGTGGTACTGAGCCTCATCAACACTGTACAGGTAATGGAAATCTGGATCTCTCAGCTGCCATTTCAGTCTTCTGCTTTTGTACTAAATCTGTCCTTTTCCTGCTTATTCAGTACCTGTTTCTCTTCGACTTTGCTACTAGATATTTTCCACATTTTATGTTTGTTTATCCCCCCCTCCTCAAATTGGTTTTGTTGGGAGGGCTTTCTATTAAAAATGTATTGCATCTGACTGGTGCATATAAAATGTAATCAATAAATTTGTCCTTGAACTCTCTGTAAATCTTATTTTATTTTTATACAATCTCATTAAAATCCAGGTTGTTTCTTTGAAGTATTTGACTTTTCTTGCTCTCTTATCTATCAATAATTATTGTTCATTGACTATTTTTCTAGCTCCTTCAAGGAACATTGCAGTATGCCTTCACAAATGATAATTTGAAATCTGATTATAAACTTTAAAACTCTTTCAGTTGAGAAAGATCAGATATCAATAAAGCATAATTCTAAACAGCAGCAATGATGAGATGATTAAAGAAATTGTCTTTTCATTTTGTTTTGGCTTCAACATTTGTACTTCTTTTAAAGTTTGCCAATTAAAAAAACAATTTTCTTTTGAGGTTGTTTTGTTAAATCAACTTTGACCAGACCTTTTTAATTTTTTTTTTTTTTTTTTTTTTTTTTAAGAATCTTCAGTAAGAATCACTTAAGACAAGATTAGTAAACATTTTTGTACACTTGTCTTGTATATTTTCTGTTAATCAATTCTAATTGCTATTTTTAAAATAGTAAATATTTTTTTTCATAAGTTACTAACTTCTATGTAGAGTATAAGTGCAATTTGGTTTACTGTGATAACACCAAACAAGCTATTTTTTTTTTTTTTTTTTTTAATGCTGACAGAAGAATAGACCAGTAAAATTGTAAATTCTTGCCAGACAGTTGCTTCCACTTTGACAGCAGAATTTTGGTATTTTTTTGGGAGAAATAGCACAGACTAAAAAATTAAATTTAATGTTTGATATAAAAATGCTATGAATACAGTTGGAGAGAAAAAAAAATACAGTCAATGTCAAAATTGAACAAAAATATTTTTTTTTTTTTTGAAAGATCAGGTAAAATGTGTTTTCTGTGACATGTACTTGATGCTAAATTTCCAAAATCTGAAGATGCTGGAATGCAATGCAGAAAACGAAATACTTTTGAGTCTTCCTTGATTTATAATTTTTTGCTGGCCAAATTATAAATTTCATGTTCATTCAACTTTGGTTGTACTCGATGTATTCATAATTCTCTTATAAAAATAAGATCAATGACCTATAAGGAAAGGTGGTATGGAGAATTTAAAACTCACAATATTTCTTGAAACCAAAAGGGAAACAGGTAACCTATGTAAACAAGCTTATGAAAATAGATTGCAGGACAGGGAGTGGAAAGGATAAAAATAAAATAAAAAAATTAAGAGCTACAAAGGATTGGAAACACAGATTTTTTTTTTGATTTTTTTATCAACAATTTCTTGTATTGATTAGCAAAGTAGAATAGTATTTTGTTGATCAGCCATTCTTTTATTTAATGGAATTATAAGTATGTATACCCTACAGATTTATCTGTCTTGATTAAAATAGCTCTTGTGATCATAAAGTTTTAAGGACTCCTTTTCTCTTCTTTCATCAATATTTTTATATAGTAATTCACTAAATAGTAAATAAAAAACAATAGAAAAATGCTATTAAAACCTTTACTTCTGCATTGTTTCCTGGCCGTGCTGGCTTTTTGGGGGAGAATATTGGAAATTACTATTTACTGGAAATAAATAACTATAAAGATACTGACAGTTATTTCTCATGGATACTGTCATTTTCATTTTAGCTGGATACTCTGCAGTATTGACTAAGTTTAACATACTCTACACATAAAGAAAAATGTCGCAAAAGCAGTTCTATTGTAAGCTGTTAGATATCTATGTTGGTTTGGAAATAGCTCTTAGTGTCAGTTTATGACACAAATATTAGTGACCTACATTTCATGATGTCTGTGTGTGTGTCAACAACGGATAATGTAAGTTTCATGAAGACATACAAATATGTCCACAGCAGTGGAAGTGTTAAAATTGTTTTTGAAAACTGCTCTTAAATGTGGTATATAATATAAAACCCCTGGCAAAATGGAATTAGCACACTTGGAGGATGTTAACTTTGGTTGATATTTAGCAGTAAATAATCGCAGATAAGATGCAAATTATTTTCTTTAAGAGTTGAACACTCTGGCCTCATAAAATATACCTTTTGAAACAAACTAGATTAAATTATTTAAATAAAGAGCATCTCCCTGAACCCCCCCCCCCACACACACACACCTCCCGCAAAATCATGTTGAGGAAAAATTATAGAATTATCATTTGCATTCTTAAGACAAATACCAGCAGGTTGAGATATGTGACTCAGTCTACAACTAAGTTTCTTCAGACCATAACACGTTTGGTATCCCTAATAGAAAGGAAACCTGGCTGTGACAAAAAAACTGTCAACAGAAGCAATAGAAAGGACTGTAAAACTCCTGCATGAAGACAATCTACAGTGGAATGTGATGAAAGTTTTTCTTAGTTAACTGTCTAAAATTTGGTGCAAATAAAAGAAAACCTACTGATAGACCACAAAAAAAATCAAATTGTCAGGGTAGAAAACTCAGTGATATGCCTTGAAAAGGTATAACGAAACAAATGAAAAGCAATTGGGTTGAAACAGTAGTCAATGTGTGTGATAGGACTGTAAAAAAAAAATAAAAAATAAAAAAAATCAGCTGAAATAAATGGATTTGCATACAGAAAAAAAGCATGAAAATTGGCACTAACACACAAACAAGAAAATGAGGTTAGTGATCTAAATAAAAACAATCAAGGTGTGTAGACAATTGGTTAAAACTGATAGTGACAATGCTGGAATTTTTGTTTAGTGCCATTTAAATGAAACACAAAGATGACTGCCTGAAGAAAACATGATAGTCATTCATGATATAGGGTCGAATGCTATTTAAAGGACCAGGAGAGATGACAATCATTACCTCAATATGTGGAATGAAGTCCAGGCATATTTTCTTATTCTATCGATAGGAAATCGATTTTGTGATGAAGTCATGTTTCAGGACAATAATGCAACTTGTTGTAGGGCAAAGAGAATTAAAGCTTTCGGTTAAGACATGGCCAGAAAACCTGTAAATTTTTAAATAATGGTTGATGAAAAGGCTTTAGCTACTAAAAAGTTCAGGTTTTTAATGACCAGTTGGAAGCAGCAGCCAGCAAACTGTCGACCCAGTACCCTCACAAATGGAAAGTCACCACCACTGGCTAGTCTAATCACCAAAATGTTAAGACAAATAAACTATTTACATTGTTTGGACAACTGTCCTCATCTTTACTGCCATGTTTACAACATTTCAACTATTGTATGCTCTGGCCTTCTTCAGATGCTAGGAATTTCAAACTGAACCCTTTGTTACGATCACTAGGGTATATCATTTTCATTCCATGTGCGATGTCACTTCTGGTAGGCATGTAGTTATCTCTCTTTAAAACTCCTTAAGTCATAAACATGGCAGTAAAGATGAGGATAAGTCTGAACAAGATAGTGTAGATACTACCTCATCTCGGAAGTATAGACACTTAGTTAAATCATTGGGTTTTTTTTTTTTTTTTAAAGAGCCAATAGATCATATCTTGAACAGAACAAAGGATGGACATCTACTCCTGTCCAACTTTTAAAAAAAAATTTCTTTAGTATCTTATTTGGGAACTCCCTAAATTTCCCTTTTAAGTACATTATAGGGATTCTCTTGGAATGGCTCATTACTGTGCTAAGAAATAATTTTACAGCATTCATTAGCATGAGTTTTAGTTTTGAAAATCTAGTATTATCAGAAAGAACTACTTGCCTGTTCTTTTTAAGGAAGTATAGATTGGGATAAATATTGATTTGAAACTTAATTGTTCTGTTCAGTTCAATTACAGAAGAATGTTCAGTTTTCATTTCATAAAAAAAAATGTAATCCATGAGGAGGGGGACAACTTTAAAATTAGGAATGTCTGAGAAGAATAAGAAACACACACACACACACACACACATCCACTCTGTGGATTGAAGTCAGAAATAAGGAATCAGCATGCATACTATACTCAAATCATCCAATAATTTCAGATCAAACATAGACATTAATAACGTATGGAAGTTACTGATAAAAACAAAATGAATTTGAGATTCTAAATGCATGTTCTCATATATGGGCATGCTGGTAAAAGTCAATTCCCTAGAAGATCATTAATGCAACATATGGTTTAGGTAAAGACTGTCCCAAGCCCTCCCAGGCAGAAACAATGGAATTGATGTGCATACAAAGGAACATACATACCCCACCAGGACCAAAGGTTAAATATTCCAAACTATTGCAGATATCTGAAAAAAAGCAGAAGTGTACTGTGGCTGAAATGTCATTTTTCAAACAAAAAAAAAAAAAAAAAATTAAACTGAATAAACTAAGTTGTTTTGTTTTTTTTTCGTTTTTTTTGTTATGCTGAAGGTTGACAGTCTTGTTACCAGTCCGTTTGTAATTATATTGCATTATATATACTCTAAAATACAAAATTATGTGTAAAGTATTCTACAAGGGTGTACTGAAAAGCTTTTAGTCTGACTGAGATTAAAAGAAAATTCTATTTGAACAAATTTTGAGAAGTGCAAAAACTTTCAAACACTTGTAACTTAATTAGAAAAACAGTATAAGTGATTTTTTTTATTTTTTATTTTATTTTATTTTTTTTTTAATAAAATGTTTAAAGAAGCATAGTATACTGACATGATAATTGATCCCTGTTTCACTATTTTGAAACTGGGTGAGTATAATAATTATCAAAGACTGGTTTGACTTCACAGTCAACCAATTTATCTTGACATTGGCTTGTTATACTGGTCAGTAATCTGGTAGTGGGTCAAAGCACGCAGAAGTGGATCCCTGTCTTTCTCAAATGCATTAATGTGAAATAAATATAAATCACCTAAATCGAATTTTCAATTCAGTTTTCTGATTCTATTTCTGTTCTGTTAAATGTTTATGCTGCACCTTGAGATGTAAGATTAAAAAATATTTGAAAAATTCAATCCTGCAAACTATTAACATTAAAAATCTTTTTTTAATCACTTCAGTATAGTTAACCTTTAAAAAAATACTTTTTATTATAATTATATAACATTTATCACATTACTGTTTCTCTTTCTCTTTTTTTTTTTTTTCTTCTCTAAGATCAGGGAAGCCGTCTGTGCGGATGGTGTTGTTAAAAGGATTTGGGAAAGATGGCTTCAAAATTTTTACAAATTTTGATAGTCGGAAAGGCAAAGAACTGGTATGTGTTCAGTTTTAGCAAGTTTTCTTTTTAATTGACTGTAATTCTTTTATTCCTTTTTTTTAAGGAAGTGAATGTTGTTTTTTGATAATTTTAAGATTTTTCTATTTGTTTTACACAATGTAAATTTTTTCTTAAAGTTCTGCATCTCTTTAAAAATCTTTTTCATTGAGTAAAATGAATAAATTCCATTACTTTTGTTGCTCAATTTTTGTAATGTCTTATGTTCAACAAAATTGTTTTATTTTATTCAACTCCTAACTATCTGACAAAAAAAAATTACTAATACAGGAGGCTAACAGAATTTGGCTAATGTGAAAAATGACTTGTATATTACTATTATTGTCTTTATGTGAGGACTAAGATATTTTGAGTCATATTTGCTGATTAAATTCTTGTCTTAAAAAAAAAAAATTCATAACAAGTACAGGATGTTATTGAAAACTGGATAAATTGTCATCTAAATGACATAAAAACCAAAATAACACTGACATCTCATTTTAAGATATTTTTTATAATTTTGGTAAATATATCTTGGAATAATAAGAGTTCATCTTTGGTCTTGTAAGGAGTTTTGCTGGTCTCTCGCTCAACTGCGCTCCACGCACTAATCAAGGGATTAGTCTGTGGAGTTAAGTGGCCAGATTTAAGGGGGTGATGGGATTACAGAAATTGTCTAACAGCCATGATTGGGTTCTCCTGCTTGTATGGTATGGTGTAGTGCAGTCTAAAACAATGTGCATGCATGAAATCAAAAATATAAAATGGTGATAATTTATCCATCGCACACTGTATTAAACAAATAATGTTGCAGAGTACAAAAGTTGAGAAAGGAAATTAGTTTGTCATTAAGTTTCTCATTGTGTGTATATCCTGAGAATAATTGACTAATTATGGCTAATTTAATCATTATGCTCCCATCTGATCTCATGACATTTAAACAGTATGTTAATGCTTAAGCAGTTTGAAAGAATTCATAATTCCCTCTATAGACTTCTGACTTTAGGTCCTATCAATCATCAGCAACTCATTGAAGGAATGTCATAGGTTTACAAAAGGGCAATTTTTGTTTGCAAGAAAATGTTTACTTACTGTTTTTTTTTTTTTTTTTTTTTTTAATCCTTTATGAATCTAATTAATAACTTTGTATGGTAGACTTGGAGAACTGCTAGAAATGTGATAGTAAGGGAAAGTGGGAAGATGATATTAATCCTCAATTGTAAGATAAAATGTATGGTCATTAACAAAAGGGACAGTTCAAAATGTCAGCTATAAATTGTGAGGATGTCAAAATCAAGCAAGTACAAAGATTCAACTATACAGAAAATGGGACACAAAAATCTGAAAGTGCATTAGAATAACAAAAGATGCTTTCCAAAAGCTAAAAGTATTAAGCAGAAAAAATTTATTTGAAACCAAGAAAAGAGTACTGAGCTGTTATGCAATATCAATCCTCTTAAATGCCGAACAATTTCCTCACAGATAAAGATGGTAATCCTTCACTTAAGTGGCATAGAATAAACTGCTATTCCCAGTGTAAAATCAATAAGACCAAGGTATATACATTTATTACAATTAAACATTACAATGGGTAATGGTAGCCTATGCAGTAAATAAATATTGAAAAATGGAACTGTTGTTATACTTTAGACACCCTATCAATTTGTGAAGATACAACATGAACGTCTTGGAATTTCCAAACTGTCAACAGAGCTTAAGCTTGATGCTCATCCACTGATTTTTTGCATTTTAAGTATAGATGGCCAGTTATAGGCTCTCTAAGGATGTGCGTTGTGGTACAGTGGATATCGGCTCGGAACGAGACACCAGGGAGCCAAGTTCGAATTCCAGTTGAATCCATTGTATTCACTTATGCGCAAATACCCTTGGGAAAGGTATTAATCTGTCTCTTCCTTCCAGTTATGGGTTAAATAGCAGGACAGATTGGGTTCTATAGCCTTGGCTGGCAACCAGTCTACCGCAGAAAGCAATGGCAACCTACTGCGGGATAATCTCCTGCCCAGTCAGTCATGTCTCTTTCAAGATATGATCGCCCAAGCGTGTATCACATATGGCACTTTAACTGACTGAAGGTGATTGCTGGGTTGCAATAAGCACCAATCTTGTGATAATAATTCTTTCAGCTTAACGATTGACTGTGGAGTACTTAGTCAACCATGTGACATGGAGGAAATGAAACAGGACAGTTTATTTTATGCCATTTTAATGAAGCAGAACTTTTCACAGGTTATTTTATGTTGCTTATGTGAAAGATTACCCTGAAGAGATTTGAAGCTACAGATGTGATTCTATAGAAGGATGCTGAGAATGCTATGGACAGAACATAATGACGAAAGAGGGTTTGGAAAATTTGATACTCACATTTTAAAGGCATGAGGTGGGGACAGGAAAGCAGCAAGTAACCTACAAATTGAGCTTGTGTAAATGGATAGCAGAACAAGAAGCAAAAGGAATAGTACAATGACATCCGTAATAACTAGAAGGCATAGCAAATTGTAGAGTACTATAATCACCAATGTTCTAAAGGGATATGGCACATAAAAAAAATGTGCTATTTATATTCTAGTTATTATAAAGTTTTTGACAAATTAATGACTGTTATAGATATTATGTTACTATTATGGTAGATTTGACCAATACTAAACTAACTTAGCAGTTTGAAGACTGAAGAGTTTTTTTTTTTTTTTTTTCTTTTGAGATGTGTAGTAATGAATGTCACTAATATGGTTGCTTTGAAAATTGAAACTCCTCAATATGTAATCTGAAGTTCTAACTGTAGTCTTCATTATGTAAGTGAAACTGTTATTGTATTGCATGATTTTGTAATCATATGCTATTATTCCAAATATGATTAGTGGTGGTGGTGGTGGTAGTAAGTGAAGTAGATTAGCAATGATGGCATGACAATAAAAATATCTTGTGTTATTATCTTTGTTCCTCCAATTACAAACCCCTGAGGATAACAAGTTGAATATTTCATGAAACAAAATCAGTTTGGGTCTCTGACTGCAGAGTGCTGACTAACCCTGCTGGATATGTTTTCGACTTGTTTGAAAGTTACATCTGCTTGTTAGAGTACCAGTATTGATCTTTCTGATAGTCTGTACAATGCCACTTTGCTGTTACTGCTCCTGCTATAACATTATCACAATCAACATTATGCCTTTTACTACAACAACAACATTATTATTATTATTACCATCATCCAAAGTGGTGGTATTATTACTAATATTAAAGTCCCTGATACTGTACTGTGAAGGTATATCTGTTACTTAATCTCTTTATTACTCAGTGCTTAGCTGTTGTTACTGATTATTATATATGATCCAGTTTTATTGAAAAATAGATTTAGCTTTTATTTCATAACAAAATTATGCATTTTTTTCAGCTGCTTTTACTTATCCAGTTGAAAGAAATGAAAAGGACTTTTATATAATTTATATCCATTTCTTCTGCTTTAAAATAAAATAAATGCTTGCATGTGGGATAAAGAACATTTATTTATGAGAATGCTTGGCTATGTATAATTTGCATGTATGTAAAATTTCTTTCTGTTATAAGTGAATATTTTCTTTTAAACTGAAAAGTACAGATAAATTTTAATCTTGAATTTTTTTTCTTTTCTTTCTTCTTTAAGATGCAATTAGTTTTTAATGTATATAAATAATTTTGGAAGGATAAAATCTTTTGGAAATTTGCAAAGGTGTGTGTGATATAACACAATTGGATTTAGTATTGTGAATTTAAACAAAACTTCAGAAGAAAAATTACTATTTTAATATTTAGCCTATAATATGCATGATTTTAGTATAAATGAACAAATTCAAGGCTTCATCTTATATATTAATCTTACATCATAAAAATATTTTTATTTTTAAGAAAAACAAAATACAGCCTGTGTATAAATAACTGATTCTATAAGAAAGCTGACAGTGATTAACATAAGGTATCCCTGAAAGTTGTAATTCATATTCATACTTAGGTGAATTTTTATTAATAATATTATGTAAGTATTGATTAAATTTTGTAACTGTTTCTGATGTATTTGCAATAATTTTTATATTGAGATTAGCTAAATTTGTCTCAAATTCATTAGTTAGAAAAAGAAAATAACAGAAAAATTGTGCATATCATATTACTTATATAGTCCATAAGTAAAGTAATGGAAAGAAATTTAGCTCATCTCAATAACGTGTGTGTGTGTGTGTGTGTGCGCACACCCACACATGCATACACACTGCCATTTGAAAGGCATATATGATGAATATGATATAGTGTGGCTATTAATGAAATCATAGATCTTTACATCAAAAAGGTAACTACATTGCAACTTACTTTACAATTGAAGCTAAGATAATCAAATGTACTCTACAAGGGTACTGAAAATTTTATGGCTTGACTAAGAAACCATACCAAAACAAATTCTAATTTGTAAAAGTAGGTTGGCCTAAGAACTTCTCAGCACCTCCTAATTCTTGAAGTGTTATTTATTTATTTATTTATTTTTTTTTTTCCACTTCATAAAATGTGATATGAAAATAGTCTATTGTCAAGCAGGTATACTATTTTTCTTAATTAATTAACAAAAAAAAAAAATGTTAAAATTAAGACCCTATGTTTTTAATGCTGAAATTCAGTTTTTTATCATCTATTGTTTTTGTTGCTTTCATTTTCATTCTTTTGGCATGCTCACTTAATAACACTCATAATATATGAGAGGGTGCTGAAAAGTTTTTGTTTTTTTTAATATTTGGTGGGTGGCATCCCTTCATATATAAGATAACTTTAGCAATGCTTTAACATTATGAAAGAAGACTGTTAACAAGGCAATTGAAAGCTGATTGAGACCCTTGTATTTTGATGGCTTATATCCTGACTAGTGGTATCCTGTCAAATTGTGAAATTGGTTTCTAATTTTGATGTGTATTTTGTAAGTTTAGGTAAGATTGATGAAAGAGTGATATGGGTGAGAAGATAGTATTATGCCAATTATGCAAGTGACCTGCTTAGAAAATCAGCATTTGATATGCTCACTTTTAATCTGAGCTAAAATATTGATAGCTATCATTTGAGATTTTTTTTTTTTTCAGCCACAAGGTAGGCGATCTTAAATTTTACTTGTATTTTGTTTTATTTATTGAATTTCTTTTAATAAAGGAAAATGTTTTTGTTTTGTGGTGATCATTGGTATGAGTGGATCAATAAATCTGTAGCTTGAGATATTAGCTGCATTTTTATTTGATATTTTCACTGTATAATGCATTATCTATGATTAAAGAGAAAGATTAGGTCAAGTGCATTGAATGGAATGTGTTTATAGTGAAAATATTTTTTCTCTTCAAGATTAGGTTGCAATATTATTGATGTATCTATGTATAAACTACTTGTAGACTATGAGGCTGTCATTTATATTACAATATTATGCTTTTTTCTTTGTTTTTTTTCTTTTGTTTCAAAATTGATATTATTATCAATAAATAATTATTTTGTACATAAAATAATTGGAACAAAATGACATTGTAATACTTACAAGTCAACCCAGTGTTGTGGTTTTTATATATATATATATATATATATATATATTATTTTTTTTCTTTTTTTTTTTTACGAAACTTATGGCCAATTTTTAACATTTGTGCCTTTTCATATGAATTTTTTTTGTGATAAAAAGTAAACTGCCTACAAAATAAAAAAAATGTACTTATAAAACTTGGGAAAAGTATCCTTTAGGATTATGGCCATAAAGATGAAATTGTTGATTAAAATGTAGTTCTTCACCTGACTTTAAGAACATTCTGATCATTATTAGAAATAATTGTTTGGTCAAAGTTTTTTTTTGTGTATGTATATATATATATATATATATATATAATCCCTACAAACATGACTGGCCTCTACTATATTTTTGTGCACTGAAATGCAAACATCAGGAAATTGGTAAATGTTAATACAAAATTGAAGGCTATTTATCTATCTGGATGAACTTGAGATAGTAAAAAATTGTCTGTATTAACACCAACTTTAACCTCACCTAAAAGGCCAAGATGTGAAAGAAAGTCAATCGGGGAATTGGGAGGGGAGATACTTTTTCAAGTACAGATAAAAAAAAAAATGCTCAGTGCCAATGTGGGCAAAAAATGGCATGATGGGAGAGCAAACCATAAAGGTTTACAAAAGACATGATCTTCTTAAAGTGCTCAATACCACAGCACCACAAGAAGCCACCACATAACAGAGCATTAAGTACTTTAGTAGGAGAATTAGTGACTCAAAAAGAGCACACAAAATACTGGGAAGAAAAGTGTTCAAATTTATATATGTATTATTTTTCTTTTTTTCTTTTTTGAAGGAGGAAAATCCTCTGTGCAGTGTATGTATACACTGGGAGCCATTGAATAGATCTGTAAGTAAATTTAAAAATTTTAAATATCTTTTTAGAATCAATGAAATATAGTTACAAAATGAATCTTAAAAATATATTTTTACATGTTTTACTTTTATTTTTTTATTAAAGGTTCTAAATGCCATCAAAATTTAAAGATATATTGTTATGATGCATAGCTTTAAATATAAGAATAATAAATAATAGAATATAATACATAACTTAAAATGTCAAAATATTTAAAAACAAAACCAAGAGCAGCCATTGTACTTATCTATTTTTCATCCAGGTCAGAATTGAAGGAGAAGTGATTCGTCTTTCTCAAGAGGAAAGTTGCAAATATTTTAATGCACGTCCCCGATCCAGCCAGCTGGGAGCCATTGTTAGTAACCAGAGTACTATCATTCCTAATCGAGAGGTTGGTTTTGTTTTAGTAATCCAGTATTGCATTATATATATATACATTGCATAAGCAGTTATTGATTGCACTTTATATTGCTAGAAGAAAATGCTTTGAAAGATTATAGAATCAAGAATTCTAAAATCTAAACAATAGTTTTCTTAACTGCACTCTTTGACTGGGCTTTTCTGAGGCTTTTTTTTTTTTTTTTTTTTTTTTTTGTTTTTTTAAGAAAGAGTTCTTGCTTTATGAAATTTTTAAAGAAAATTTCTTTCAACTACAAGCTCAAGAATAGCACTGTTAACTATGTTTCAGCTGTAATAATTCATTGTCAGTTTAATAACTTCTTAATACATGACAATGAACAGGGGACTGTTTGTGGAACAATCATGGGAAATAGCTTACTCTTAATAGACACATTGCATTCTGGTTTCTTATATATATATATATATATATAAAAATTTCGGTAGAAAAACGACTTCTACAATGGTGGTGATATTTTGATTAGTTTGTAAGGTAACTCTTTTACAAAGAAAGTAATCAAGTATAAATAGCTACAGCTATTACCCATGAGATGATTGAGTGCTTTCCAGTAACACACCATAACAATGATGTCACTAATATCTGAGAAACCAAATGAACAATTATCACTTCATAATTGTGAGTGCACACAAGCAAAGCTTAGAGTATAACAAAAAACCTGAAGGATTTGAAATCAGTTGGAGAAAACAATGTAACTGATTTCTTCATGACTGAGGGTTGTGAGGCTATTATAAAAGTATCAGCAATTGCACATCCAAGACAGCTGGAGGAAATGACACTTGATATAATTCAGGTAATAGTAAAAAAACAAAACAAAAAAAAACATAGCAGGTAAGGAAAGCTAGTGAATGCAGAGAAAGAGCTAAGTTCATGAACATTTCTCAAAAAGTGAATGAACCAGTCCATCCGGCCGGTCGCTGTTGGTTTCGATCCAGACAGCTGGTCATAGATTGACTCTGTCACGGTGATCTCCCTTGTCCCACGTTGTGTTGATTAATCACAAGGTAGTAACGTGAGTTCTCCACTAGCTGTCTCTCTGCCAAACTGGGAAGCTTGCACACAATTCAGTAATAAAAGAAAAAAATATAGCACCAAGAAAAATAAATGGACCGACGTCTGAAGTGTTATGAAATAATGTCTTTATATACAGAATATACACAATAGTCTCTTGAATAATTCCCAATCCCTGCTTCTATCAAACTGGTAGCGGAATGGAAGTTTCTTAAGTAAATTGAGTTATTCTCCTAAGCAATAACAAGAAATCTGGCTGGCCGCAGCTCACTGCTCTGAACAGTTCTAAGTTCACTATAAGTCTAATCAACTAGTTGCTTGTTTTCCAAAATGTTACGGAAATTGCCGAAGTACTAGGTTACTCTCTTCATTTGGCAATTTCAAACTTTGTCTGCAAATTCTCTTGTCTGTCTCTTAACTCTGGTTGGTTGATTGGTGACAGGCTTCACTACGGTCGGCACCCAATGGCATGGCAATCATCTCTCTCTTTACTTCTTCAAATGGGAACTGTCTTTGGTCATTACATCTCTGGACCAGGAACTTGAACTCTCTGCCACTCGAGCTGCAACTACTGCAACTGAAAACTGCATTCAGTTGTCGATCTCAAAAACTTTGTCTGCAGATTCTCTTCTTGTCTGTCTTTAACTCTGGTTGGCCAGTATCAGGCCTCTGCAGTTGGCGCCCAACAACATGGCACCTATCTTTGTCATTACCTCCCTAGGCCGGTAACTGCGAACTGCCTCGAACCACCACTGGAACTCTTCAACTTCAACAGGAACTTGACTCCGACTGGTATTTTCTGATTTTGGTCCCTCGGGACCCTGTATTTATGCCCATGCCATGGTGTGGGGCTGACGGTCGCTGGGTGTCTAACCCCCCACATCTCGGCGACCAATAGAATGCCTGGGTTAGCTGCTACTCGTTGTTGCCTCTGGTTTACCCAATGGGATTAATCTGCTTTCCATGACGTCAATTGTTGGTCGTCTCTCTATTTCGGCGCTTGCTTATGGGACCAATGGAATTCCTCTCCATCTTATGACGTCATCTTCCTATACCCCTTCTCTGGGCTGGACTTAACTGAATTTTCTCTCTCAAAATTTTCTTTCTCACGAAACAATTTCAGGGATTTTTTTTTTCTTAAACAATCGCTGTTAACCTTTTTGAACTGGCTTCGCCCAAAACAAGTTGACAAGGGTCCATTGACATTGTTACCCAGATAAGAATTTCTCCACACAGGTGTTTTTTTTAATATCCATTTCTGAGTCACTGATATTTTCAAGCGGAAAATATTTTCATTATCTTAATTCTTTTCATAATACACGCTAGCAGGACAATTGGATAAAAAAGTGAAATTTCTTTTTCAGCTATTTCTAATGCCCCAAGGTGGGGATTGAATTTTTTTCTTTTAGGTTTAGAATGACAATTGTTAGCTTTCTTGGGTGGGCCGAAATCGACTTTGACATTACATAAATCCATTTCTCTTTCTTCCTCTTCCTTCTCTCTCTTTCTCCGGTTTAAATTAACAGAGAAATACCATTTATCTCTCGTTTTTTTCTTTTCCTTTGCTCCTATTCGGAGAATAAAGATAAATGTCTTTTAGTACGTTCTCCCCTGACTTATAATAGTAATTAGAAGATTTTCCAGTTATAGTTAATAATTAAGTTAATCACCTCCATTTTCCTTTGTTCATATTTGGAGAATAAAGAAAATTTCTCTTAGTATGTTATCTTATGATCTATAATAGCAATTAGATTTTCCAGTTATAGTTGATAATTAATTAAAATTAATTACCTCCGAACCGCTCCAAAATATTATGTTATTCATCTGAAACAGGATGCCAAATATTGTAAGTCTGAGAAATTGATTGGAAAACCTGTCAATTGAAGAGGATTTCATTCAAAGGAAGTTGGTAAATAGCCTTCAAAATGAATGTCGACAAATGACTTTAATGCAGTTACAACTAGAAAAATTGTCACTAGAACAATGTGTTGAATTTGTTCAACAACTGATTCAAAAATTTATTTTAACAAAAGTTGCAGATCTTGTACAGGAAATGTAGAGAAAAATGACAGTAATGTGTACTTGATGTGGTTATGAACACCAAAGAAAAAAAAAATGTCTAGCATATAAAAAAAGACGTAAAAAATGTTTCAAAATGAATCCTTTTAAACATGTGTAAATCTAGAAAGAGAAACAGATGGTCCACAAAATTAAAAGAAAATGAGTATGGGCGTCTTTTAATTGAAAATGAAAAAGGGTTATTAAAAATTTGAATGCATGTTTTATTGGACATGCAACTGTATACAGGAAGTGACATGACTTTGATACCCAGAAATTTTTGGAAGAAGTTATGTTGAACACGAATTAATTGCTGAAAAAAGTGTAATTTATAATGGAAATATAGTTGTTCTGCCAGCAATGCAACATTATAAAACGCATACATGCCAATATTCATTGCAGAATAACACCTATGCAAAGGAGACTGTGGCTAAAAGCATGGTGGCCAGTCTATTCTTCTCCAGATGCAGAAGAATACATAAAAAGGTGTATTCAGACAAACAAAAACCTGTACATGGCATAAAGAGTCCCAACCTTGGAACTGAATACACATAGATCAGGCTCGTGTTAATGGAGTGGGATCATTACTAATATTGGTCGATGCCTATTTATGTTGGCCATAAGTAATTAATGCAGGTCTCCAACAAAACTTCAACAGTGAAACAATTGTAAAGGGTCATATTTTCAAGAAATGGAATTCTGAATATATTAGTATTCAACAATACCCCAGAGTTCTGTGATGAGGAACTATGTGAATGGGTGAATAAAAATGGATCATATAAAAAAAAACCATCATTGCAATCAGATTATCAGAAAGGATTATGAAAACTGTTAAAAATGGACTGAAAATGTCTACAATGGAAAGAAACTGTAGAAACATTTCTTCCTAGATTAAGTTATAGGGCAATATCATAGGCTGGAAGATCAAAAAGCCCGCCTACCCTCATGGGTAGACAAATTAGAGCTCCATTAGCCATGTCTTATACCACTAGCGAAAAACTGGCAAAAAAGAATAGTGAATCTAATCTACAAGAGGCGAGATTCATAATGCAAAATGGACAGAATATTATGATAGAAAAAAAAAAATGGAAATGGGATATTAGCACATACAAAGCTAGATTGGGAACATGATAATGATAAAATGTACAGTGAACCTGAAAGCAAATGTGTCATGTCAATACAAGACAAACATAACGGTGAAATAGAGAGTATTATAGATTCCAAAAATGAATAATTGTTGGAGGAACACACCTAAGAAAATGGTCATGATCTCCCGTATCTAGACAGTCTCTTAGGCAGAGGGAGGTAGATAGTGAGGATACTAAAGCTCCTAGAATTACCAGGGATAAAACCTCTTTGAGACTGAGATGTGACTTCTTCTTTCTAGTCAACAAGAAAATAAATAGCTCAAAAGAGCTGTAGAAACATTTCTTCCTAGATTGATCACCCAAGTGTGTATCACGTATGGAGAATTATGCATTTCAAAAGTTACAGTGGAAAAACTAGGAATTCTCAACTGGTCTTATGACATCTGACTGTATGAACTTATCCAATGTGGAATTTTCTAAATTGCTCTTGATTACTTTGCAGTGGTAAAAAATTAAATGCACCATTTGGCATACAACTTCCTTACGGTTGGTACTTTTTTTTTCCCCAGGTTTGTTTGTTAGGTGTTCTATTACCTAGAGAGGTAAGGTACAATAAAATAAATGTAACCTTGATTTCAGAAAATATTTTTTACTATAGAAGTGTGGGTAAAATAAATTTTAAAGTTTTTTTTTTTTTTTTTTTTTTTTTTTTTAGAATTCTATAATTTTAGGTATGGCAATTATTGCTGCAATCTTCATAGTAACTGTTGTCTGCTAACATTTCATATTACAAATTAGTTGAGTGAAGCTGTAAAGAATTTTACAAAAATTATCAAATGAATCAAAATAATGTGTTTAATTACATTTTTTAAAACTATACTGAAATATTTAAACAAAAAATAAGTCTGTTGAATTAATTATTAATGCAACACTATTTGGAAAGGCACTAATAACTTGAAGGAAAAACTAGAATACAGAAAAAACAAATTTTTGATATACTGATGACCAGACAAAGGAAAATAGGGAAAGAATGGTAATTAATTTTTTTCTTGTCAGAAAGATAAGTACCATCTGGTTTTGGTCAGAACTAAGATTAAGCGATGGCATATTCAAGGAGCCTTCTAAAAGAAGAAATAGATAATAATTCTAAGACCATCATATGGAGCAGCCTCTGGGCATGAAATTCAGTTAATTGATAATTAACTTTTAAGAGCAGACAGGCTCCCAAAAGAAAATACAAAATGAATGGTAATTAAAATTTTTTGTTTGCCAAAATGCAAAAAATGTTTCAAATCAAGGGATTGTCCTCTTTTCTATCACTTGTTGGTAAAAAGGCTGAAATGATAAATCCCAGGTGCAAAAACGACCACACAAAGGCATAAGAGTGAATTTTAGAGCAATAATTAAAATTTGCCCATTTGAGCTAGACCACGCTTATTTCTTGGGGGACAGGTTTGGTCAGATGGCAAAAAAGAAGGCCTATATGGAATTTCAAGGAAGGCAGTTTGTACCACGCCACTCAGGCAGTAATGGTGAGAGCTACTCATGCAAAACAGGAAGATGGGTTTGATCAGGTGATCAAAAGAAGGAAAGGGCTTAGGTAGAATTCCAAGGAGGGACTCGGCCATATTTGGATATTTGCAGGGAGAGACCTGATTGGTTGTTTGGGGAATATTGGTATTCCAGAGCAATTCATGCCTCTCCCCAGCTTTGAACTGATGTTCATAAAAGAAAAACAGTGCACTAATGTGAGGGCAATTTGACGAGATAGGACATGACAAGATCATCACTTTGCCTGATCTGATATGATTTGCCACTCTTAAGAAAAATCTTTGACTTAAAGCCTTCAAAACCAAGACAATAAACACTCTGTTACGATAATTGGGGAGGGTCGATAGTTTATGTATTAAGAAT
The DNA here is from genome assembly GCA_037127315.1 of Ascarosepion bandense. Taxonomy (NCBI): domain Eukaryota; kingdom Metazoa; phylum Mollusca; class Cephalopoda; order Sepiida; family Sepiidae; genus Ascarosepion; species Ascarosepion bandense. Next base: position 344,603 of record JBBBDQ010002398.1, read on the forward strand.
ATAGATCCGTTTGAGCCATCAATAATTGTACTAACAATGTTGCATCCAGGAATTGCTTTTTCTTCTTTTTTCTTTTCTTTTTTTTTTTTTTTTTTTTTTTTTTTTTGTGTGTGTGTGTGTGTGTGAGACTTTGACTGGAATCAATGATTTAGTAAACATTCAAACCAAGCCAGTCTTGTGATCAATCAACACGATGTGGGGCGAGACAAGGATTGGGCTAAAGCAACCAACTCAAGGGGACCAAGCTTAAGTACAGACTGGCTGCAAGGTGGAACTCATTAATATGAAGCAAAAATTATTCAAAATATTTCTCTAATGTTCAGCTTTATGTAGCTATGTTTAGAATAGAAAATTCAAGTGGTCTTAGCATAATGATAAAAAGAACTTTAGAAAAGGTTTTGGCTGGAAATTTCATTTATACAGAAATTTTAAAGAAAACTTATTACCATTTACTTTTTTGTCTGTGCAAGTATTTAGCTAGTTATGAAAATGTATATAATCTAAAAAATGTTATCCTTTAAATTGTAACAGGCACATTAAAAGATGTTTTATAAGTTGATGAACTTCAAATAAAATAAAACTTAGTTTTTTGATAAATATTATTAATAAAACATAACATTCCAACTAAGTAACCATTTTAATTTAGAATTAGGTCAGCATATTGACATAAAAAAAAAAAATAGTAACATTGATACATCATTTAAAACTTATGTTGCAAAGTATCATTCTAATACCTATACTAATTATTTAAATATTAATAGCTTTCAACTAACACATTCAGAAATTAAAATTAAGTTTACAAAGTTAGGTTTTCTAAGTTAAAAAAAACATTTTTTTCTTTTTCTTTTATGGAATAACTTTGTAGTAAAACGCCTGCATATAAGAAAAATTATATTTTACAAAACATTCATTCTACATTTTTCACTAAGTTTCTAGAAGTTTAAACCTGGCAACATTTTTTAACAAAAAACACCTCCACACTGAAATCAAATGTCAAATTCAACATCCTTGTATTTTGTTCCTTTTTAGTATCTGATGAATAAATTCTCAGAACTGGAAAAGAAGTATGAAAATGAAAACATTATTCCAAAACCTGATTTTTGGTGAGTCAAGCAAACATATTTTTCTTTATAATGAATATTGTAAGAAATGATTCAAGTCAGGACCTCCATATTTTCATGATAATTTATGATATCTAAGTTTTAAAATGAATTTTTTAAAATTAAAAAACTTCCTTGAAGCTTTCATTTTAGCCTTAAATAAAAGCTAAAGGATTAAATTTACAATTTCCAGTAAGCAAAATACTCTGTAGTGCAATTCAAACAAATTATATTGATTGGAATCAATCTGTTTTTTGGGGGGCTAAAAATAGCTGTTTAGCACCCCTTTTAGTCATCTTTCATCACAATGTAATTCTCTGTATTAAAAAATCTTCCAAAAATAAAATATACTTTGAGGAATATTAGCTGATTTAAAGTATAATTAATCTGATTTGAAACAAATATTATTTACTTAGTTAAAAATAATAGAAAAATGGATTTTAAAATCAAACACTGATCAAGTGGTGTTAATTTTATGTTCTATAAAGACTTTATCAGTGATAAAATGATGGGTGAATGCTTTTTGTAATGTAGTTTTTAAGTACTTAGTAATTTTGAAAATGTTGGAAATATTCCCCATAATCTAATTTAAGATATGTTGACTTCAAATTTATTGTAGTCATCAATCTTAGTTTCTGATGTCATGTATAGTCATCAATACTTTCAAAATGGGCACATTTTATACACATAAAAAAATGTAATTTTCAAAATCTTACTGTTTGATAATTTGTATTAAGCTTTTCAATTTTTGCTTAGTAAAGTCTTCATTTAATAACTTAAAAAAAACTAACATGGTTAAAATTTTGGATTTTAAAGATTTTTTTTTTAAATTTTATAAATTATAATTTTCAAAAAAATTGTAAAATTCATTCATGAAAAAAGATTTTTATTTTTTATATTATTCTTGAGACTATAATGTCCTTAATATATATTATTTGTAAAAGCAATTAAAATTTTATCTAATTAAATAATGCCATAGTTTAAATAGGCATATAAAGATTCAATATTTACTTGTATTTTGCCAAAATATTTGATGGCATATTAAGACCCATTTTCTTTTTTTCTTCTTACAAAAAATATTTCCTGGAAGTCAGAGAAAATTGATATATTTGATAATATAAGCACTGTAGTAAGTGTAAATGTGTGTGTGAGGAGGGTATCTAATATGCTATCAAATATGATCCCACAAAAATAGCTTCTGCTATAAGTTTTTTTTGTTATTGTTGTTGTAGTCAACAGAGGAGATATATAATTTTACTGTTAACATTGCTTCTATTATATACTTTTTTTTTTTTTGTTTTTTGTTTTACTATACTTAGTACCACAAAATATGTATAATAAAGTAATCTCTTCTGATTACGATTAAAACTTAAAGGGTGAAGTATGGGGGAATTTATGTTTGATTATCATAACCTAATTTTTTAAGCAAAATCTGATGGAATTTTACCACCAAACATTGCCTCAGTGAAAATTATTTTAAGTCACTCTTTGGTCCTAGTTCTATGGAATATAAGAAAACCGTCATAAAAGGGTTGGTTATAGTTCTAAAAAGAAAAATGCATTTTGAACTTAGCCTTCACCTTTTTTCTTTATTGTTTTTCAATCCTCTCTTTACTATCAGTTTTTATATATTTATATTAACAGTAAGCATGGTTATAAGTCATAATTTTTAACTTTGTTGTAATTTGTGTTTATTCATGGACGTTTTTATTTGGCTTCAGGGGAGGTTACCTAATCAAGCCGGACGTAATAGAATTCTGGCAAGGGCAGACAACTCGTCTCCATGACCGATTACGCTTCAGAAAAAAGGAACCCAATGAAGTGTTTGACCCAGAATTTACCCACGAGGGAGAAGATGGATGGGTCATTGAACGACTATCACCTTAGGTTATACTTATGGTGACACAATATCACCATACATTTTTCCCTGTGCAGCTAAAAATATTAATGACTATTCATATAATTCATTTTTATCTTGCCATAAAATTAGGTGTTAAGAAAATATAAATAAATTTGTAGCATACAATAAATGTGGAAGATTTAAAGAGTGAATTATATTTACACAAAGCATATTTATTATTTTTGTATCTCTAAAATGAGAGAGGGAATTAAGAGCTGAATCCAGTCTTATTAAACTTGCAAATTTATTTTGTTTCTTTTGAAGCTTTGAAAAATCCATTTTGCATTAGTTTGATTGATCAGAATACTATATTTTTCTAAAGTTTTTTTACAATGAAATATAACATTTTAATTTCTCTAAATGAAAATAGATTTAATACTGAATCAAAAAGCTGGTAATCAATGTTAGTAAATTTTTTTGTTTTTTACTTAATTTTCCTCCCAACTCGCTGAGGTGAACAATTTCCTTTTTTTTTTTTTTTTTTTTTTTTTTTTTCCTCAAATGAAGACCTGAAATTCAAGTTGGACTTTTTGAAAGAATATATATTGATATTTACTTTTTTTTTTATGAATCTAATATTAAAATTGATGTTTTTTAATGTTAAATTAACATGCTTTTATTGTAAAGTCTTTTTGATTTTTTTTTTCTTGTATATGAATCTTCAAAATTTAACAGATTCTAAAAGTGTGTGTGTGTGTATATATATATATATATATATATATGACACATTTTTCTAACATTATTTCTCAAATAATCAGGCCCATATATATATATATATATACACACTGTTTAATTAAAAACATCTACTCATATTTGAGTATCAACCAAAAATAATGTTCAGACAAATTATACACCCACCCACCCAAGAAAATAAGTATTTCATCCCCCTGATGATTTTCTGAGTTTGCCACCTTACAAAAATAAGAATGGTCTATAATTTTCAGGGTAGGTCCGTCTTGGAAGTGAGATAGAATATGAAAAAAAAATTCCAGAAAATCACATTACATTAATTTTTGAAAATTTATTTGTATTTTATTGAAAATAAGTATTTCAACTCATAAGCAAAACGTAACTCCGTACTTGAAACTTGTTGGCAAGCACAGCAGCTAAATGTTTCCTGTAGTTGGTAACAGTTTTCACAGATCGGGGGGGAGGCACTTCTCTTTGCAGACCCTCTACAAATCTTTAAGGTTAATAGGTTGTTGTTGGGCAACTTGAAACTTTGGCTTCTTCCACAGATTCTTTAAAAGATTAAGGTCCAGAGACGGACTAGGCCACTCCATTACCTTAATGTGATTCTTCTTGAGCCACTCCTTTGTTACCTTAGCCATATGTTTTGGGTCATTGTCATGCTGGAACATCAATCCACGACCCATCTTCAGCCTCCTGGTTCAGGTAAGGAGATTTTCACTCAAGATTTCCCTGTACTTGGCCCCATCCATCTTTTCTGCGACCCAGTGTAGTCGTCCTCGCCCCTTAGCAGAGAAACAACCCCAAAGCATAATGTTTCCACCACCATGCTTAATGGTTGAGATGGTGTTCTTGGGGTCAAAGTCAGCTTCTTCTTTTTTTTTTTAACACTCCAAACATGGCGAGTCAAGTTGATGCCAAAAGGCTCTATTTTACACTCATCTGACCACAGCACTTTCTTCCAACCTTCTTCTTCTGAATCATCTAGGCACTCATCTGCAAACTTCAGATGGGGCTGTATATGTGCCTTTTTGAGTAGCGGAGACCTTGCGGGCACTACATGATTTCAATTCACTATTAGTAATGTGTTACTAATAGTTACCTTGGTAACTGTGGTCCCATCTGCTTTGAGATCATCAACAAGCTCTTGCCACATAGTTCTGGGTTGTTTCCTCACCTTTCTCATCATCAGATTCACTCCACGTTGGAAGATCTTGCATGGAGCTCCTGACTGAGGGAGATTGATAGTCAGTTGGTGTTTCTTCCATTTTCTTATTGCACCAAGAGTTGACTCCTTCTCACCTAGCTGCTTGTCAATTATCTTGTAGCCCATTCTAGTCTTGTGCAAGTATACAATTTTGTCCCAGATGTCCTTAAACAATTCTTTTGTCTTGTCCATTGTGGAGAGATTAGATTCTGATTCATTGAAGGATTCTGTGAACTAATCTTTTATACAGGTAATGAGTACTTGATTAGGACTAATAATTGAGTAATAGGACTGGTCTATATGTCTCCTGGTCACATGACCGGTCTGTGGGGTCTGAATTATCACTGGTTGGTAGGGGGGTGAAATATTTAAATTTCAATAAAAGACAAATGTTTAGAAATTAATACAGTGGGAGGAAATAAGTGTTCATACACATGAAATTATTTAATGTTTTTACTCGTAGTGTATTACCTTAACAAAATGAGAATAAATTTACTCTATGAGATTGCATACTGCCAATATATGGATATGAAACTGATATTCAGTGTTTAAGAAAATATTGCAAAATCTTAATTTTCAAGGGTGAAGAAAATAATGGTACAGCAAAAAAAAAAAAAAAAAAAGTTATCTCCATTTAATACTTTGTAGCAAAGCCCTCATTAACTTCATCAGCAACCAATCTCTTCCTGTAATCTTTAATTAAAGATTTGTATACTTTAGTGGGTATTTTGCTCCATTCTTCCTGGCAAATTGTTTTCATATTGGTCATGTTTGATGGGCCTCTTTCCAGGATTTTAATTTTCAAATGTCACAAGAAGTTCTCTATTGGATTAAAATCTGGGAACCGATTCAGCCATTGTAAGATGTCAGTTGCTTTCAGCAAGCCACTCATTCATAGTCCTAGCAGTTTGTTTGGGATCGTTGTCTTGCTGGAAAATCCATTGAGAAGAAAGCTCAGAGCTCTCTACAGAAGGCACTAAATTTTCTTAGGATTTGCTAATATTTTTCTGCATTTATTTTACTGTCTATAATTGACAATTTACCACCCCTCTCGAAGAACAACCCCAAACCATGATACTACCACCACCAAATTTGAAAGTTGGTATTGTTCTTTGGTGTGTATGCTTCGCTATCCTTCCTCCATACATGATTCCAAGAATTACAACCAAACGAACTCAATCTTAGCTTCATCTGTCCATAGAACTCTTTCCCAATAAGAATTTGGCTTATCTTTATGCTCTTTTGTGAATTTTAACCTTGCATATCTGTGCCATTTCAAAAAGAGTGATGTCTTCCTTGGTGATTTCAGACTGTCTCTGTGTAGGTCATTAGTTATGTGAGTTCCTGATAAACACAAATTATTTTGAAGATCTTATCAGGTGGCCATTGGATTTTTGGGATCTATCGTCCCAACTTTCTCCATAATCTTGGAGAGATCTTCCTACAGGGGCCCGACAATATTTTTCGGACACTTTAGTATTCGACTTTCCGAGTACCATAGAGTGGCGAAATTCTTTCAATAGAATAGCATAAACATATAAAGACAATACCTGTAATAAAAATGGAAGAAAATCGATTAGGTAAGGAAAAATATTTATTTTTCATCATTTTTTACAAAACACATGCAACATTATTTTTCGGACATCGTTGAAAAACTGTTAAGTCTTTAATATCACCTTTCTTCTCAATAACTTTTATCAATCTCTCTTCATAATGATCAAACATATGCATAATAACATCTCTACGTGTTTCTATTAGTTGTTTTTTGGCATCTAGTATCCGTTCCCATAATTGAGCCTCTTTCGTTATTTCAGGTCCATCATAGACAAGTTGTGCAAGCATTTCCCAAACATTTTCTATTAAATCTAGATCTGGGTTTTCTGCAGGCCATTCCAAAGTAGTCATATTCACTTTAGCCATCCATTCTTTCATGAGTTTTGACACATGGATGCTCCAACTGTCTTGCTGTAGAACGAAATCATTCCCTATTTCTCTTCTTATCCTTGGTATGGCTTTCTCATCTAGCAACTGTTTGTAGCTTTCGCTGTTCTGTCGTCCTTTCAGCCACTCCAACCATATATTTCCATTAGCAAAGATCATACCCCAAACCATAACTCCTCCTCCTCCCATCTGTCGTTTGTTCAGTACAGCAGGCTCACCCCTTCTCAACCAAGTACACCATCCATCGGGCACATCAAACTTGAAATGCTTCTCATCAGTAAATATAACCTTCTTAAAGTCAACATGCTTTGTTAACCACCTTTTAGCACACTCCAGTCTTGCTCCTTTGTGTTTCTTTGTTAGTGTAATTTTTTTCTTAATCTTTGCATACTTCAAACCAATCCTATGCAGCGTTCTTTGTACTGTTCGGACGTTTACATCCAATTCACATTTCTCCTTCACTTTTCTTGCTGTAACTTTTTCTCCAGATGTCAAAAGCCGTGTCACAGTCCTCTTCATTCTCCTTTCAGTCCTCTTGCCAATTGATCTTTTCCGTCCTCTCTTCTTTTTCCGCTCGGAGTTTGTCTTCAGCATGTATTCGACCGTTGATTTTGACAGCTTCAAATCTTCTGATGCTTAGGCCATCATCCCGCTTCTTCCATGCCAAACAAATGACTTCTTTTGAATGCATTTTACCTCATTAAACTTAATTGTTTTGCCAGTAAAATAGAACAGATAATTGATTCTAATGATGACAGCTAAGTGTACAAGCAGAAAATTTGCATACAGCAACATATACATGAACTTAGCTCTTAATAAAATAGGATTTTTTGTCATGTCCGAAAAATAGTGTCGCGCAAGTTTTCGCAAAAATCACAAAAAACTAAAATTATTAAAGCCAAACTAAAAAAAATGATTACACTAGTGGTGGATTTTCACTCCTCAACTACGTACTTACAATCTCAAAAGTTTTTGGCACTAGTAACCACCTTGAAGTACTTTTTACAAAGTGTCCGAAAAATATTGTTGGGCCCCTGTAGGAGCGCCTGGTTTGCTGTAATTCTTAACATTATTATGTCTGGTAAATCTTTTTATGAATTAACTAATCGTAGTAAATTGGATTTTTAGGTCACTGGAGATCTTTCTGCAACTTTTTCTGTCTTTCCAAAACTTAACAACAGTTCTTTTTGTGCGTTGGTCAATTCCTTACATCCAGCCATAATTCGAACCGCTTTCTGTGAGTAGTGATTAGAGAATGTGCTGGTTTTCATCTGAAGATTGCTCTACAATGTTTTCAGTAACTCTAGTCAATCTAGAATATTCTACTTTGAAGTTTAGCCAAAATCTACCACTTTATAATGCAAAATTGATACCGTGCAAACACTTTTCACCTTCCAAAACATGAAAATGCATATATTTTTAAAATCTCAATGAATTTCTTGTTTTATTTGCTGATTCTGATTCTACACTCCAAAATACACTCCCGATCAGATTTAAGACCATTTAAAAATTTTTAAAAAGAAATTTTTTTTTTTTTTTTTTTTTTTTTTTTTTACGGATAGATTTTAAACTCTTCCCACTTAAGGTTACCAATACTACAATCTAAAAGGTTATGGAAACAAAAAGCTATATTCCAAACATTTTATTTAGAAATTTACATTTTTATAAAATGAGGTGATTTACACATTATAAAAATTATAAGACCAGGGGTATAAATTGTTAGATCTATGGTAATGGTTATGTTAGCATGCTAACATGCTAAGGGAATGTACATGTATAACATTGTTATTTGTGTTTTTCATTTGCTAGAAATGTGATTAACTAGCAGTTTTTTTGTGTACAAACACTTATTTCCCCTCACTGTATAATGTGATTATCTAGAATTTTTATATTCTACCTCTCACTTTTACCCTGAAAATTATAAACCATTCCCATGTTTGTAAGGAGGTAAACTCAGCAGGAAAATAAAGATACTTACTTCCCCCACTGTGTATATGTTTAAAAGCACGGTCCTGAATGGACATGAAATCAAGCTCTCCTATCATTCTGAAGATGAGATTCTGATCTTTAAATATTAATGAATAATAAATAGGTAATACCCAACACCTTCTTTACCTTTTTTTATTATACTAAACACATTGTGATAGCCTTCAAATACCTACTCATACACTATATATATATATATATATATATATGTGTGCAGAAAATAAATTCACACTGAGGACATGATGGGTATTCAAAAATGCTAAATATAAATCCCTCAAATTTATTCACGTTCTCTCATGTGCACATAATATTGATAAATTTTCATATTACAATCTAAAAATGAAAGTATTAAAGAAAAATCTGTATTACTTTAAATATTCATCATAATGATTAAAAACTTGAATCACTGTCTTTGCCAAGTATGAAATTGTTCTAAAAATATTTTTATTGCTATAACAAATTGAAAATAATGTAATTTATATCATTCAAATTCCCTCTCTCTTTACTAAATTCTAGTGTTTCAGTATATGCAAGAGGTATTTTTCTCATAAAACCAGTATACTCTATGAAATAAATTTTTCAGTTTTACCCGCTTTTTTTTTTTTTTTTTTTCTCAGAGTAACATAGATGTATTTAACTTTCAACATTGAAAGAAATTAAATATAATATTTAACCATACGTTCACAGATGTTTAATTTATAAATGAATTAACACTATTCAGATATATTTTTCTTTTCGTATTTTACCACTGAAATAATTCTGTAACAGTTAACTATTTTATTTAAAGTCAGTAAAACTTACTGTTTTGGTTTTTTTTTTTTTTTTTTTTTTTTTTTTGTGCTAATGAAAAGACTGCAACAGCACAATTTAATTAAGTTTTGTTTCAAGATAATGTATTCACTATAATTAGTTCATTTTGATAATCTAAAAGGAGTGAAAAATACCTCTAACTAAAAAGAAAAAGTATGCTTTAAGAGTTTTCATTGTATTCTAATTCTTTGTGATTTTTTTTTCTTTCTCCAAATTTAAATTCAAATAAGACATTTTGTTAAGTTTTGATATTTTTTTGTGAAATAAAGAAATCAAAGTAAAAGATGTTTTTTCTTTGTGTAAGTTTATGAAAGAATGGTTTTGTTGGCAAGGATTTGTAAAAATGTAACTTTTTTGTTATGGAATAATATAGTACATTTCTTATATACACACTCTAGCAGCCTTTTTTATATTTACAATAGATTTAAGAATTTGTAGAAACTATGGTACTTTTCAAGTCTTTTAATCATATATCTTTTAGATTCTAGGAAAAACTAGAGAAAATTTCATTAGACAAAAGCAGGTAAGCATTTTAATGTAAATTTTTACTTAAATATTTAAAGATTCAGTGTGTTTGCAGAGCATTGTAAAGATATAACAAAGAATCTGACATCCTTTTACATTAGGTTGTAAATCATATTTCTCTTTCATTTTAATTAACTGAATTCATTTAATAGCTTTTCTTTAACATTCTAAATTGTTTGTTGAACAATTATTTTTTCGTCAATAATATTCTTTCTATTTTTTTTTTTTTTTTTTTTTTTTTTTTTACTCTTACAAATGCTCTTTCCAAGTATCAAACAATAGAATATATATATTTTTAACATGCTCAAAATTTGATCACTACAGCATTGTTTTAATTTGCTGAAAACATCTGTCAGGTTTTTTTTTTTTTTATAAAATTAAAAAAAAATCACAATATTAAATTTCTTGGTTAAACTGTCTTTTTTTTTTCCTTTTCCTTTTTATTTTTTTTTATTTTTACAGACATAGAAAAAAAAAACAATTTCAAAAACTAATTTTTTTTTCTATGGAGCATTAATATTTAGGTAAGAGTTTCTTAAAAAATTTTTCTTAAGAATGCTAAGCTTGTTTGTGTGAATTTTATATTTCTATATATTTTATTTAGTTTAATATATAAGATAAAGTAGAATGCAAAGTATTAAGTTTTGTAGATTTCTTTTGAGACCCTTTCATCACATATATGAAAGTGTCTCCACATTGTTCAATAAGAACTTACATTTGTGATACATTTTACCTCATCCTAATGTTAAGATAATCTGCAAAGTGAATTTCTTATTAAATAAAGAAAAATTTAACACTGAATGCTTTCACATCTTTCGACTGCATCTTTCTTGCCTTTTTATTGCTTGCTGCTATTCAAATTTATCAATTTTTGCTCCATTTTCCGCTTCTTGTCTTAATGACCTTAAGAACATTTGGAATGATATTTCTAAGATGAAATTTATTTTTCCTTTTCTCACATCACAGCCTGCTTTGTCTTTCCTCTTTGGATGTATTGCTACTTTATTTGCTATAGTATTTATCACTTTCCACTATTTGCACCCTGTGTTTTCACATGTTTCATGCCATTTTTCATGGAATTTACCTCCTCTTAATCATGAAATTTATCAGGCAGATAATTTACCAACTGTTGTTCCTTGTTTTTCTGATATAAAGATGACATGGCTGCTCTTTTGATAATAAATTGTATAATTTTTTTTTCTTATAAAATAAAAGGCTCTTGATCTTTATTTTCTTGCAATATCTAATAGTCTCCATTCAGTTTTTTTGTTAGTAGTAGATAGTTTTTTATGAATCATGCATTAAAAATGTTCTATAGTGACTGTTTGGGATTGGAACACTAATAAATTTTGTTGGCTTACAGCCATATCATGTTGAAACACCAGTCTCCCTATGGTCACCTAAATAAAACAACATTGAGCCTGGTCAGTACCTAGATTGGGAACTGCTTGGGAGTACAAGGTGCTGTAAGATTGGATGTGCAGGTGGTACAATGGATAATGGCTTGGAATTGTTAGTTGGAGAGCTGAGTTCTAATTCCAGTTGGGTTCATTATATTCACTTAATGTGCAAAATACCCTCAGGAAAAGTATGAATCCACCTCTTCTTTCCTTGGCCATGGGTTAATTAGTAAGACTTGTATTGCTAAATCCTTTAAAGAAAAAATGTTTTTACAATGTAAAAATATATTTTCTGACTTTAACCTGCAAAATGTTAAGCTGTAGAAAATGAATCCATCAATAAATTTTGTTACTTGATTTGTTTTATCTAGAATCTTTGTTTATTGGTTAACTTTCAAATATTTCTAAATATTTTCTTTAAACCTTAATTTATCCTTTAGTCAAATTATTCATTAGAGGCTTCAAATGGTGTTTTCTGATTAGTATAAAAGTGGCATGTTTTGTGTGCAGCATAAATTTTAATGCTATTCTCTACATTGTCAATGAAATTTAAAGAGAATTTCTCTCTGTGTTTATTGATGAAATGAACTTTTTTCTTCTTCTTCATGCTGGCTATAAATAAGACTGATCAGGCATGAAAGAAACTGTAAAAGTTTTTTTTTTTTTTTTTTTATCACTGTTGTTTATGGAGATATAACAAAAGTATTTCTAATTGGAAACAAACATTTATTCAATGATCTAAACATTTCAATAATATACAAATTTGTTGAACTTATTAACAGATTTGAAAGATTTTGCTTTTCAGGCATTAAATTTATCAAATCTCGTCTTGTAATGTTCAACTAGGCTGCATTCAAAATAAATCTTTCTTTTTTTTTCTTTTTTTTTTTTTTAAGCCAATTTAATTCAGGAGACCAACTTGGTTGTGAGATTTGATTCTTACCTTTCTTGAGGTTGTCATGAAGTCTTTTTGTTGCATTCAGGATTCTTTTTTTTTTTTTTTTTTTAATTTATTCAACTATCAGTGAATAATGGAAGGTCTCTCTTATAGAATATTCTTCTTTCTGAATTGATATTTCTCACACACTTCAAGCTTGAATGACCAGTGCTTCAAATTACTTGTGAAACCCTAAAAAACGTCACAATTTTTATTAGTGGGCTGCAGTGAATTAAAGCAAAATTATTAGCTGGACATATGCTATTTGCATTTCAATAATTAAGCAAATAAGGTCTCATCTGAAAAGATGTACCAAGACTGTCCAATTCAATTGCTCACTACTCTTTCTGTTAGCTGTTGACTGATTTAAGAAGTGGCTTTCTTCAGGCTGCTCTATAAGTCATGTGATAAAATGTCATTCTTCAGTTGATTTGGATACATTCTGTCACTTTGCATCTAGGATCCCATCATAATCAGAACACGACAGTGGTTTCCTTCATTAATGAATGGTGTTGTTCACAGTTGAAAATGGAACTTGCAATTCCAATGCTATTTGATACTGGCTCATTCTACTTTGTTCTATTTTGAAAACCTGTACACAAGATTGTGTAGTTGTTTCTTTTTGTGTTTTTCTAATGAAGTGAATAATTGCCAATTTATATGCTTAATTCTTTGAAATAATGACATCTATGTTATGTCTCAAGACAATCCATTTGAAGATCAATAGGAACAAATTTAGCGTCATTTAAAAGTGAACGCAAAAACTGCAGAAGCTAAAAAGAAAAGGTAAAATTGCCTCCTGTGTCTCGTGTCCCACAACTCTGCAATAATCTGGATTTTCCCCCTGTTTGTCATTTTCAAAACCTCTAATCAAATGGGTCTTTATCTGAAATAAATTTAACTTATCAAGGATATTTGGCGCAATCTATTTTTGTGCTTATTGCCAGTCAATCAATTTTGACCCAATAACTTTTCTGGGGTTTTAATCACAACAACAGTGCTTTCCGGATTTGCATCTTATATTCTATAATTACCATAATTGGTATATTTGCATAATTCTAAATTTTTTTTTCAATGCTCAAACTTTGATTTTAGGATATTTGGGAAGATCTGAGTATGAATGTTTTGTTTGACTTGGAAATGAAATCAGTGTCCAAATTTTAACTTTTTTTCATTGTTCTCTTTTCAATGAGTATAATGATATGCAAGTAAAAACACTGCTCCTTGGTTTGTTTGATTATTGATTACTTTGTTGTATTTAACTTTAAATATAAATACTTAAAGCAATTAAATAAACCATATAAGAGCAACTACTATTTTCTAATGTCTAAACTTTTAAAAAATCAGGCAGTATTCTTTCTTAGAGTGCACAAGTTACAAGACCAACTTTAACATAAATTTGATCCACAAATATATTTTTCTTGGCAATTTGTCTTTCTATATTGGTCTTGTTTGAGGGCTTTTCTGTAGTAATGTTTCCTTCAAATGGTTTCAGTATGTCTCTTCTGTAAATATCATTTATGAAGATTTCTACTTATGTTTATTACATAAGCATTTGGTGTCATTACCAGCTCCAATTCTAAATTTGCATTTCATTATTCATTTCTCTAATTATACACGAGAATAAAACTGATAGTCAAGATGTATCTATGAATAATGTTACCACTGTGCAAGTAAGATAGAAATTTTAACAAGTATTTTGCAAGTATACAAAATAAACATAAACTGACAAATATTATTTTAGATTTTTTTTTCTTACAATTATCAAAATCATTGTGCAATTGTAAAAAAAAAACAAAAAAAAACGTATGTATAATTGATAAGTCTAAAATTTAATTTGTGTAATTTCAACCGCTGACAAGAATTACAAAATTAACAAATTTAGAATTATATAATTAAGTACTTAAGATTGACAGATTTTTTTTTTCAGGCATGGATTTTGCTAATTTAAAGCAATATTCTTTATCAAGCAGTTCCAACTTTCCTGAATGGCTGTTAGATCTTTTGTGAATGGAATGTTCTCATGGACTTTTTTTTTTTTTTTTTTTTTTTTTTTTTTTTTTTTTTAAATTTATGCCATGAAATTTTAATTGGCTTTAGAACCAGACTATTGCTGAATGTGCTATTGATATTTTTTTCTCCCTTTCTTGAAGAAAACCTTTAATCCCCTTTGCTTCGTGACAAGATGCATTATTGTCCTGAAAAACAGACTTCATCACCAAACCAATTTTCTATTGATGTAATGAGAAAATTATGGAGGATTTCAATCACATTGATTGTTGAGGTAATGATTGCCATATTCCTTGGTCCTTTAAATGACATACAGCCCCATATCAGGATTAGTTTCTATCAAGTTTTCTTCAGGCAGTTATCTTTGTTTCATTTGAATGACACCAAAAAAAAAAAAAAATTCCAGCATCATCACTTTGGTCAATGCAGATTCTCAATTCATCAGTGAATATTACTTTCATCCAATCATCCCCATGTTATAATTGTTTATCTTACTAGTATTTGCTTTAATATGTAAAGATCATTTCAAGATCATTGTATATTTTACTTCAGTAGTGAGTATTCTGTAATATTTGCATGGCTTGAAAAAAAATTATACTGTTAATTTAAATAATCTAGTTTGTTTTTAAAGTATATTTTATGAACTCTGTTCAGTTATTAAATAAAACATTTTGTTTTAAGAACTGAGTTAGAACTATATAGAAGTATTCTGCTAGCAGACTTTTTTTTTTTTTTTTTCCTGGTTTGCCAAAACTGCATGCTTCTGCATTGTTGATACAATGATGATTTCTTCAGGATCCACTTAGTGAAAGATAAACCATCATGTTCTACATAGCAAAACCGTTTTTAGACAAGATCCTGGTTTTGGTCAATTTATTGACTTGATATAAGACAATAAACACTGCTTTTTTTGCATTTGTTATTGACATGCAGTATACATTTTTCATCTCTTGTAATAAATCTTAAACTAAAACTACTGAAAGAAAATGGTTTGCTCGATTTTTGTTCTTTATTTTTTTTTAACTTTTAATTAAAAACAAAAGTTATTTTGTGACTAATTTCTATTGATTAGCATTCATTAGAATTTCCCCTACTTGCAATGTCTGTCAGAATAGAAAAATGTTTTTTATTAATCATTTTAGAACTGAGGTTCTGTTCATAATGTAATTGTATAAATTGAGTCCTGGGGTTTGTATTTTTTTCTTATTTATTTATTTTTTTAAAGTTATCTTTACCTTGTTTTTATTTATAAATATTAAGTGGCTACTACTGATATTATCTTGTTTATTTATTTATATTTTTATTTTTTTCTAATTTTTAAATAAACTATTAAACGTTTTTGTGAAACTAAATTATGTGTATCATTTATTTAGCTTTATTATGCAGGTGTTATTATCTCCCTTGGTTTGTGTGAGCGCCACATTAAAGCCAAAATTTTATTTACAAAAATAAAGAAAAATCTCTAATTGGGGAAAAATGACGGCATTAATAATACAAAATTATCAATGAGATATAGACAGTTTCAAATTTGACACTTGTAAATAAAAACAAATTAAAGGTAACTCTTTAAAAAATCAGGGATTGAATTAATATTGTATTTTTATTATGAACAGGACATCACTTCTGGAAAAAAATTGATCCATATTTTTTTTTTTTTTTTAACTGCTTTTAGAATCTAGTCTAATGAATGTTAATCCACAAAAATTAGTCACCAAATAAATTTTCTCTTAACTATTTTTGTCCTCAGTAGTACCAAGAAAATAGGGCTGTGTTCCTAGTCAGTTAAAACTGAATGCTTTCTTTCATTCTCTTGGTTCATGGAGAAACCAGATTTAATTCCTTGAGATATTGATATTGTGACTTTGCTAAATCTCTGGTACTTGACAAAGATCTGTCTAATAGTTGAAATCAAAAGCATTATTCAGTCTTTCAGAGAGAAGTTTATTGTAAGCTACCAATCACTCTTCTTAAACCAGATAAGTCCTCATTAGCATTTACACAATCACTACCCTTGTGCACATGTCATAACTATTTCTTATTGTCTGTGTTATCAATCCTTATGAAAGGAACACAGCATGAAATGGCAAAGATGACACTCATTAAAATCGTTGTCTCCAATAGGGTTAAAAGTCACTGTAAACAAAGATGTTAAACTGAATCCTGAATTGCAATGTTTTCTTTATTTTATATCTTACATTATGAACAACCTAATAACTTTAAGCAATATGGCTGTTTTATATAGTTTAAACTATTTTATTGATTTTTTTTTTTTAAATAGATTTGTCTAGCAAATAAGAAAATCTGAAAAGTGGAGCAAATCATTTGCTTTTTGAGTAGTAGACATATTGGCAGCATAGCAAAAAGCTGAAACTGTTAGATCTGTCTGGCATAAACTTCCTTCAAGGAATTCTATTTTTACTGATTTCATTAAAGTTAAAATTGCTGTAACTTGTAGTTTCTCACAAATAAAACTATAATTGTTGAAGTGGTTCTTCACTACTTCTATTAATGATACTTACTTTGAGCAGTTTTATCCATTTTTCAAATGGTTGTTCATTATTTCTTTTATGCTATATATCTATATGAATATATCCTTGATCCATATCCATTAAATTCAGATGACTCAGTCCAAGTTAAATATAAATTTATATCGACACATATGTACCTTGACTAATTATGTGACTTTGTATGTGGCTAACTTTAGTATCCCGTTATATTTCTGTAACATCTAGTGGGGGTCAAACTCACTATCAACAGCTTGAAAAAAAAAAGGCACCTTCATTTTTGCTGATTACACTCACCAGACACTTTGAGGTGTACTCTTGTTCCAGGTTGGAACCCCTTTTACCGTCTAGAAACGCCTCTTCTTGGCATGGAATCAAATATGGAAAAACAAGCGGAAGCACTCTTTTGAAATTTGTGTCCATGTTGTTATGTTGTCTAGATTGGTTAGTCGCACATCCAGGATTCAAATCTCCCTTTCTCTCACATCTCAAAGGTGCTCCATGTGATTGAAATCTGTTGACTAGAGGCCACTTTAACAAACTCATTGCTGTGTTACCTGAACCAATTTGTCACTAATTTTTCATTTGTAACACAAGTGTCTTGTCTTGCTGGAAGAGTTTACCAGAGGATAGGTTCACCATAATTATAAACTGTCATGTATGTCTACAAAGGCTACAACATTAAATGATTCTTTATTGGTACGAAAGGTCACAATATATGCTAAAAAAATGTTCCTCATACCATTACACTACCACTACCCGCTTGAATCATTAATAAAGGCAGGATGGATCAATACTTTCATATTAAGGCCAAATTCTGGCCTAACCCTTTGAATATTGCAGTAAAAATAAAGTCTCACAGAGAAGCAACATTGTTCCAATTTTCTAATGTATATACTTTTATTGAGAGTGATTATTGAAAGCAAGTTTAAAAGGAAATTCTCTAACCTTTGCTCCTTCGCAAGTTACTTTATTGATGTGGCTCTTTTTAACTAAGAGAAGAACCAATCATTATTCATTACTGGTAAGTGCAAGATGAAGATCCAGGTAATGTCCTTCCTTGCCAACAAGCCCTTTACACCTCAAATGTCACTTTCTATAATGTTACAGTAGTAATTTCCTGATTGATTTTGTATCAAAAAAAGAAAACATAGCAAATCTACTCTCAAAGATAATTTTTGTTAAAAAAAAAAAAATGTTCTGGTTTAATTATTAATTTGTATGTAACTTAGAATGATGTGGCTGTTTTATTAGTCTTTGATTACTCACAAAGAAATCAAGAAAGTAAGGATTTTGAGTAAAGTGACATCATCATTCAAATTATTTTTTTTATTTTTTATTTTTTTTCAAAACTATTCAACTTGTTCTTATTTATTAAAAGTAGCTTAAAATTACTTACCTTAAGAGAAATAATTTTAAACTCCTTTTATGTTAGAACAAAATATTTTGAATGCTTATTTTATCTTGCAAAACAAAATTCCTTCCACTCCCAAAATTGATATGAAACAATTGTTTCATATTGAATGCTTTCTCTTATCTCACTTTCTGCGGCTATAGTTCAATTTTGCTCTCAGTCTCTTATTCTGAGAAAAGATTCTAATTTAAGGGCATTTTTTTTCTTCACTAAATGAAAAGTCAGAATACAAAGATTCCTTTAGTTGTTTGTATATGCATTCTTAGTTTTTCTTTTCTATGAGCTAATAGGGAAAAATAATCAAAAATTTATAATTCTTCTTTGAAGAATACTTCAAAACTAAAAAAAACCCTTCACATTCCATTGACATATACATGTCAATACACCTTTTTTTTTTTTTTTTTTTTTTTTTTTTTTTCTTATCTGCTGAAATTCTTTCTGAATGAAAGAAGCATATGGATATCATCTTCCTGGATTTTTTAAATTAATATCAGCAACTTACCCATTGTCTAAATTACATCTCATACCAAATCAAGAACTAATCTACTATATAGTCTCCACTCTACTCATTGAAAGAGGATATACAGTTGGATTAAGAACATTTGAACACTTGAAAAACGTATTTTATTTTTACAGCAGAAATTTGCCTTATACTGTCTTGGGTGACGTATTTTTATGTGAAATTTTATAATAAGAAAATAACTAAGTATAGAGAAAAAGAAAAATATTTAAACAGAAAATGTTTAAATCAAAATAGAAAATATTTAAGCATTTAAATCAAATAATATTTAATATTTAGTTGGAAAAAAAAAATTTCTAATTATTAGATGCTTAAGATACTTGTGAAGTCTTGACTTACTCTTTGCAAACAATCTTCAAGAAGATTCCAAGGATTATTATAATGAATATATTAAAACCTGACTGTAAATTTTCTATGATATTCAAATCTAGATTCAAAGGATCATTGTAATACCTCTACATCATTTCTTATAAAGCTTTTTTTTTTCTTGCGTTTCTTGTGCTTTTTTTTTATTTTTTTTTATTTTTTTAATTTCCTGTCTTGTAGGTTTAACAACATTCCATTATGCAGTCCATAACTAATAGAAATTTGTAACTAATGTTCTTGATTCTTTTAAATCTTCTTTCAGGTCCTTTTTAAGCAGTTATTGGATTTGAAGTTTTCTTAATATTACATGCAACACCACTTCAAGAAAGATTACTAGTGATTCAAGACATTTATTTCTCTACATTTGAACTGATAAAGATTTGTTTCCCGCAATCTTCCTGCATTTCAAATTATGGTTAATAAAGCATTAAATTTTACTTCAATAACAGCTGAGTCAAAAAATATTCACTTTGACTGAATCACACTTCATGAAGACAATGCCACTGGAACATTCTAGAACCTTTTATGTCACATCCCTTCAGGATGTAGGTGATCTTAGCTCCTTTTCTTTATCGTTTGGGAATTCCTATGATTCCTTGGAAAAGATAGTGGAGTGTTTTCCTATTGTATGCTCCACAATATTGAATTCAGAGTAATTCTTCTCATAGACCAGTTGCTAAACTAGAGATCCCAGTTTACCTTGTTCTAGCTGGGTAAGGGTAGATGGGTTCATGCTATTCTTAAGGGTAATAGTGTGAAAGTGAACACAGTAGAGTAGGCTAGAATTTGATCTTGACTCACTGATTAAACGTTTTACAATGATAGTTCAACTTGAGTCACTTTCTCACAGACAGGATGTGATTTCCCTCTGTTTTTTCTACAAATATTTTCATGGCTTCTGCTTTGACAAGCTTTTTTTTCCCCTGGTGCCCTGACCATATGAATTTATTTGTGCTACTAGACTGGTAACTAGGTCCCACCCTTTTACCATCAAAACAGTCAAATGTAACTAGCACTTCTACTTCTCAGTTTCTTTTCTCAAACTTTCCACCTGTATAACTCCCTTCTGTATACTTGCTTGTTAAGTGCAACCTCAATTGCCATCTTCTATTCCCTTGACTCACATTTTTCTCTTATCCTTTCTTTGACACCCCCTATATCTCCCCCTACCTCTTTCTGTACACTGTAACCCTGTGCAGTAGTGTCTTGCTTGGAGTGAAATGATTATAAAAAAAAAATTTTTTTAAACTCTGAACCATACTTATTTTACTATCAATTTACTTTGTCATATAAGAACCTCTTCATATTCTCAAATTTCACACCAAAATATCTCCCAAGAGTTTCAAGCGAATTTGTGAATGTATATTAAACATTTTTCAAGTGTTCAAATACTTTCTCCTATACTGTATATAACTGGCTGTGGCTGATTGAGGTAAGTTGAATATTTTAATACCTATCAAAAATATTTCATTGAGTCATTTATTTCTTAGTTTAGTTCCAAACCTATTTGGAATTCAACACAACTGACCTTTGCAAATCTTGCTTATTTAAAACAACAGTTTTTTTTTTCTCTTTAATTAAATTGAATGATACCAGACTCAGTTTTTATTATATAATACTATACATGGTGAATGCCTATAACAATAGGCTAATTTATTGCTAAGCATGCATATTTACCTGTAAATCTTTTTATCCTGGTAAATCTTAATAAGACCTATCATATTACTAAAGGTTTGCCAGAAGGTTTTGGAAATGTATCCTTAGTTCAAAGTTAAAATTATTTGCTTGGTTTTTATAAGGTTTCTGATGTAAGATTTTGTTCTAGGTAGTTTTTATTTCTATAATTCACTAGATAAAAGAAAATTCAAGAAATATGAGCTTCTTCCCTTAAAAAAATATGTAACTGCAAAAGTACTTGTAGTAATACATTCTCACTATACTCAAATAGAATAGCCATGAGTGATTCAATTGGTTTTGACTCAAGGATGAAAATAAACTTTTATTACAAGTCTTTCACGTCTCGTATCTTTTGAGGTGAGTTTTGTATTTCTAAAACGTTTTATGCAAGTGAGAAAAACAAGATTTAATATTCTTACAGACACATGATTTGAGCTTTGATGTGAAACTCTACATCTGAGATAATTTTATAGAATTCCAAATATTAATTTTGGTAGTTTTCTTCAGATCTGATGAAAGAAATTGAGGTGGAATTGTTTTATAACTCATGAATTAAGTTTTTGAAGTATCCGGAAATATTTGAATTTTTATGCTCAGGTCATTTCTTTTCCAATGCAATATGTTTTTCTTTTTACTATCAATCAATTTTCTTCAGTTTCTATTTTATTTGTGCGACATCTGAAAATGAGTTTGTTTTTATTACCAAATAAGCACTGTAACTTAATGTTAAGGATTATCTTTGTTTTTTAATATTTATGCCCATTTACTTCTATGTACCATGCCCTTTCAAACGTTGGCAATCATGGCTTGCCACTATTTTTCTGCTCTTTGTAAATTTTATCATTTTTCTATCTCTTGTTCTGCCATCCAGCTCATTAGGTAGGTTATATGCTGTTTTCCTCTGTCTCTAATATGCCTTTAATATGTCCTGTGAGTGTCACATTTTCCAAGTCCTCTTTCCTCATTATGTGCCCTAGAATTTTCAACTGGCTCTTTCTGGTAAGTATGTGTCCTTTTTGTTTCTCAAACTCCGTCATTACTCACATGTTCAGTTCATGCTATTCTCAGCCTTCTTTTGTAGAACCATATTTCTGTTGACTTCTTTTATAACCATAAGCTAAGTATAAATCTATGTTCATCTCTGCATCATTTATTTATTTATTTATTTATTTTTTTTTTTAATTTAATTCTTATTATCCTATGTAAACACTTGATGACTAGAAAACTTGCTATTCTATAATAAGTACTGGGTAGCTGGAGATTGCAATTAGAGATTACAGGGGTCACTGTAAAACAAGAATTTCAATTGTAGAGGCACCTTAAATCGCCATCATAACTAAACAGTTGATTGTTATTGAACTTTAAATTTTCATTTTTGCTTGTAATTTATCTAATAACTATTATAATCATTAAGTTATAAAATAGTGATTACAGCAATGAATTGATAACCTTAGAAATCACCAAGAGGAAAAAAATCATAAATTTATTGATTGAAACTAGTCGATACATAATGTATGCATAGTAGATATATTTGATTGAGCAATTTTAGTGTAAAAGCTTAGAATTAATTTTCTTTATGCCAACAAATGTAGTGACTTTTTTTGTGTATATATTTAAATTAACTAAACTGTGAGGCTCAAAACCAGCAAACAATTCAACACTCTACAGGAGGCACTCTCTCAAATCCTTTTAGTGTAATTATGTCCGATAGATGTAAAATTACTTCTATCTGACAAGTCTTTGTAGACTAATGGCAATCATGCCAAAACAGAATTGCCAATACAGGATCTTTCACATTTGGAAGTTGTGCAGTGTTTGTTCTTAGATGACTCAGTTCAGTTATACGTTTATTCAGTATTAGAATAATATCAAACTGACAAACTATTAGGTGTCTTGTTAAGACAACCTAAAATCTATCAATTTATGCTGGTTGTTGAGAAAGCTATGCTTTTGATTTTATAGTAATACATTCTTAAGTCATATACTTGTAACTAGGAGAAAATACTAGACACAAAACTATTACAAAGACCGATATGAGATATATTCTGTAAGAAATATATTTGACAATATTAGATTTTTTGACTTTTGGCATATTTAACTCTACTTCTGTTTAAAAAAAAAAAAAAACCAACATAAAATATGTTGATTATTGTATAATCATTAATCAAAGGTAAATATCTCATTAAAAAAATTTAGCATACTTTAAGTTGAAACTGCTTTTATTATTCTCTATTGTTTTGTTAGGGTTAACATATGCTTCTATTATGCTGTATTGTTAGAGTTAATGTATGCTTCTGTTATTTTCTGTTATCTCATTAGGATTAATGGTTGCTACAATTTCAATTTGATCACTAAAATTAAACTATTCTTTTTAAATTTCTGAGAATTTAAGTTGCTATAGGAAAAAAATATAAATATTACTCTAAACCCAACATAACAATAAAAGAAATATTAGCAAAATTGCTTTTAAATATTTGTGTTGGTGTACAGCTTAATCTGAAATGAAAGAAACTATAGTAAGTTATAATTGGCATTTAAAAAAAAATGACATCCAAAAATCCTATAAGATTGCTTGTATGTATGTGTGTGTATATACACACATACATACATACAAGCAGTCTTTTATTGTACTTTTGGATATCATTATATATCTTGTAAAATGCTGGTTATAATTTACTACTCAATCATTAAAATATGATTGAAACACATTCAAATAGTTATATTCAAGTAGCAACCAAAAAATAAATCTAACCTCTCATAAATAATGACCTAATATTTAAGACACTAATAATTAAAAAAAAAAAAAAAAAAAACTACTAAAAAAGGTCAGTAAGTGCAGACATTTAAACAAAACATTTACTGCCATTTAAACATTAATTAATATATGTATGTCTGTCTAATATATAAACACATCAATAAATAGTTACAAGCTTAACCTTCCATAATTAACACCTTAATAAGATAATATCAAGCCAGGTAAAAATTATTTTTTTTAAAAAAATGAGATTTAAACAAGATATGTATTTAAAAAAAAAAATACAGAATACATTTATATTTTCAAAAACATTAGAAAACTCTAGGACATTCTGAAAACTTAGCCTAAATATCATCTCTGATATCGGCTATAACATTTACATAATCTTTTGACACTCGGCTGAAAGAGAAAAAAAAATGAGTATAAGGAAGCAAGAAAATTATACAAAGAAGAAATAGCCATGACATCCTACACATGAGCACAAATACAAGTGTATATATATATATATATATATATATATATATACACACACACACACTTCAGCTGAACATTAGTAAAAAAATAAAAATTGACAGACATTTGCTGGTAACTCCTGACAAATGAACTGAACAAATGCACAGTGGTTTGTCAATGAAACTGGAGTAGAGGTGCAAAATATAACATCAATCAGCTAAGTGACAAATTTTATATTTGTATTTACCTCCCGAAGTGTGGATAGAGCAATTACTAAAAGATCCATCAATAAAACTTTGAAGTTGAGTTACTGAATATAACATCAATTACCTAAGTGACAAATTTCATATTTCTATTAATTATCTATATAGATATATATATAGATATATATATATATATATATATATATATATATATATTGTATGTGTGTCACTAAAATAATGAAGGTTCAAATGATTTATCTTTTGACTGACTTCAAAGTTTCACAAATACACCACTCATAAATCTATTGAATTATTATCAGATATCATATTTATGCTCTATCATAAATTGTAAACAAATTTACAATTTGTACTATGCTTATAATTATCTATTTTTGAGGGGGGGCACCTTGGCATAGCATAATGATTAGCAAACTTGCTTTGCTAAAACTCATTACAACTGAGTAGCGAGTTTGATCCTCTCTGGGTATCCCTTACTATTGGCCTTGTGTCACATCTAAGCAACGCTTAGAAAATCAATATAATTATCTATTTTGATAGGTGTTATTGATTTTTTTTTTTTTTTTTTTTTTGTATTATACAGATAAGAAATTACTAAATGGTCTTTTCAGAAAATG
This sequence comes from Ascarosepion bandense, assembly GCA_037127315.1. Lineage (NCBI taxonomy): Eukaryota > Metazoa > Mollusca > Cephalopoda > Sepiida > Sepiidae > Ascarosepion > Ascarosepion bandense. Next base: position 369,636 of record JBBBDQ010002398.1, read on the forward strand.
TCTGTATAGAGATTTCAGTCCCACATTGATTTTTATATAAAATTATTAAAATCTATATATAGCTTCAAACCCATCATGTCAGGCATATTTGCTTTCTCAAAAGTGAACTTCAATCTTATAAGCTGATTGTTGGATTACTAATAATAGACTAACAATTAAACATTCCTGGTTAACATACTAATGCCATGATGATACTAGAATGACAAATGTTATCATAAATGTTTATTTATATTTATATATATATATATATATATATATATGTCATCCACAGACAGATCTGTTTCGCTGTATCACAGCTCATCAGTACACAGTTAGACTCCGATAATATAGCACACTGAATAAATATTAATATAAAAATGTTATGGTTACCTGTTTTTCAGTTTCTGATGTTTGTCATGTGCATGAAACTCAGTTGGACTAAATAAGAGAAACAAATGCATATTTATTTTTAGTATCTATATTACATTTACACACACTCTATCTTTAATATTGACCACTTTTACCCATACATATATCCTTAAAACTATAGTTTTTATCATATATATATATATATATATCCAGTTATTGGCCAGAATTAAATTAGACCAGCATACAGTTGTATTAAAAAGGGCTCAATACATATATAATGTAGAGCTTTTAAATGTTTTCATTTGATTATGCAACCTTGGTTTCAACCTTTAGGTATCTTCAGGTGTTGAAGATACCTAAAGGTTGAAACACACACACACATATATATATATATATATATATATATATATATTATATATATATAAAATCAGAATTTCTCAAAATGTAGACCCAAACACAATTATTTTTTTCTTTGTTACTTAACAATTAAAAAATAAACTTATATTTTGTAAAATATTATGAAATTATAATTATCTAATAATAGAAATTGTATAATTATATACAACATAGATACTTTAGACAATGTCAATATTTAAACAAATAAGATTATGCATCTCCCAAAAGAAAAAAAAAACCCAATTAAATAATAAACAAAACCACAAACAATGAATGCACATATAACCACAACTAAATAAATTTAATAATAATCAACAACAATTAATGAATAAATGCAAAGTGATGTTTCGTCCTTTACAGGCGAAGAAGACCATGGTGCAGAGATAGCAGATAAGGCCAACCTTTGAATGGAAGAGCCTGTTGCAGCAGGGGCAAGGGGCAGACCTAAGTTGGAGGGTGAAACTTTTGTCCTCCTTCCTTTTCTGGCACCTCTCTTTGAGGGCCCTGATGCAACTCCCTTAAATTTTGCAACTCCAGATTTCACTTGGGATCTCCAGGTAGTTCTATCTTTAGCAGTGGATTCCCAGAAGGAGTATGGGATGTCACAGCACTTTAATCTGTCTTTGTACCTCAAGTTTGGCTGACCAAGCGAATGTTTCCCTGTGGAGAGTTCTCCATAAAAGAGCCTCTTCAGTAGTCGGCTGTCCTCCTACAAAATACCTTAAGTAATGAGTTAAAAGTTAACAAACAACACTACGTAATAGCTAGAAATAACTGCATTCTGATCTACAATTATTTCTACTCCATAGATGTTTTAGAATAATTCTAAATATAACTGTCGCATCCTACCAATGACCATTACGGTAATACAATAAACTAGAAATACCTGACCTTACAACCCATTGGTCAATGCCCCATTTACTAGCATATATAAATATTTGAACCACTATACAACACGTCTTGAAGATTGCATTCATGCATGAAACAGACTATCACCACTCGAGGTTGAACTTTGTGTCTACTTTAATATTTTATATTTACACATGCTCTATCTCTGATATTGAGCACTTTTACCCATAGCTATAACATATGTTATAACTGTATATCCAAATAAAGAAGAATGAAGATTAAAACTGAAACATTCAAAACATTAATTTAAAACAGTGCTCAATATAAATAAAAATAGAGCAATGAATATTTATTAGTTATGTTAGAACATATGAAAAACTGCTACAAAATTGTACATTTTGTTTCAACATTGAAAGAACAATGTCTCAGCATGTAGTTAACAAAGATGCTAATAAATGGTTTTATTATAAAATGTTTTGTTTTAAAAACGTTTATTACATCTTTGTTAACTACCTGATGAGACAGTTTTTTTTTTTTTCAATGCCAAAACGAAATGTACAATTTTGTAGCAATTTTTCACATTCTAATGTAATTAATATTCTATATATGTGATTTGTTCTAGTGTAACTTTTGACGTGAGATTGACAATATTAGGAGTATTTTTATAAGAAACAGTTATCCTCTGCTGGTTGTCACTAGGATAATTAATTCTAAAATTAAATTTTGGGGGGAGAATGAGAATAAGAGGTTTGGACCATTAAAATGCTCCATCTATTTGAAGGTACCATGGATTGGTCCTAATGGCCAATCTATTATTGACAAGGTATCATCAATTATTTCTTGTAATTTTGGGACTCTGACTCCATGTGTAATTTTCTCTACACAACCTGCTTTTCCTTCATTTTATAAGGAAGTCCTGCCCATCTTACAGTTAAATAATGTAGTTTATAAATTTAAATGTTGGTGTGGTGCCAACTATATAGACTGGATGATCCAAAGATTGGAGGTGCGTGTGTCACAGCATGTACCCTGCTCTATTTGTGAGTGCCGCCCTACCTCCTGAGTGTTCACAGATGTTCAGATCTATTATTAGTGAACATTTGTTGACTATAAAGGAATGTGGTGACTCTTACTCTGCAGGTCGCTTTTCTGTTTTGCACAGAGGTCATTCTCCATTCCACCTCATTGTCCTGGAGGCTTTGACGATACAGTCAAACTCTCCTTCTCTGTGCAAACAAAAAGATCTCAAGCTCCAACTGGATTAATCAGGTGTCTTGAAGGTTTATGACAGGGAATTTTTATTTTCTCTTCCCAATTTTCTGAACATTACCTATTTTTCATCCCTGAATTTTAAATTTCCTTCCAACATATACCTATGGCTAGTTCTGTTGGACGAAAGGCTTGCCTCAGGTTTTCCTTTTTTTTTTTTAAGTGGATCTTTTTATCTTTTCTTTATTTTATTTTTTGAAACTTTTCTTTTCTGTTTCAATTGCTTTTTTTTTTTTCAAGCAATATCATTAAACTATTTGTTTTTATAGTTTGATATTTTCTTTTTTTACTATGGTCCTCCTCCTTAAGTGTGTGTGTAGTTAAAAAAAAAAAAAATATATATATATATATATATATATATATATATATATATATATATATTGTCATCCACATACAGATCTGTTTTGCTGGATCACAGCTCATCAGTAGGGTTAGACTCCAATTGCTTTTTAACCCAGGATTGAAACCCGACCGAACTGGCGTCAGTCGGCAACTCTACCTCTGGGCTATAGGCGTTCAGTGGAAGAAGGTAGACCTTTTAGCACATATCTTATCATTATATGCGCCTAATAGCCAGAGTGCTCTAATTAATTTTTACTGATATCTCTCTCTCTCTCTATATATATATATATATATATATAAAAATAAATGTTGTCTGTTTCTTAGATATTCTTTGCTAAATTATAGGTAAATATTATGACAGGAAATACAGTATTTTGAAAAAGTATTTTAGGTAATTTTTCAGCTGAGATAACATTTCAAAATACCCTTTCTTTTGATTGCTACTTCAACTATGCTCATACAATCATTACTATGTTCTCTTTTTGTGTTTCTTAAGATTTGTTTGTCACGTTTTTATGTGTATAATGTGTAAGTTATATGCTTAAAATTAACCTGTTCAAAGTAGTTGTTTCAGGTTCATAGATTGCTTTCAGTCTTTATTGTTATGAAGTTCATTTTAAGAATGGGTTACTCTAAAGCACAAATACTTGAAATATGCAAATGAATTATGGGAAATTTTAAAACTGTGAATATCTATTGATTGTTGTTAATGAAAACCAATTGGCATTTACCTATCTTTTATTTATAATCTTTCATGATTATTTGAAAACTGGACTTTTAGTAGGTGATTGTCTGATAGTTTTTATTGTCTACAATTTTCTCCTACACTTTTTTTAATTTTTTATTTTTATTTTTATTTTTTTTATTTAATGCAAATATTAAGAGAGAATGTGATACGTTCCATCCAAAATGATTAGTTTATAAAGAGAATAAATTACAAGTAATATTTTCAAAGAAAGCAATTTGAACAATATTATTCTTGAGATTTTTCAAGAATTTTCTCTTCAAATTCTATTCACCTTGTCTCTAAAAATGAACAATCAAATTTATAATTGTTCTTTTTCTGTTAACGATTCTTGCATGAATGTTTTTTGTTTTTTTTAATTTTTGTAAATTGTGCATTGGTTATGTTTTCTCATGACAGATAAAAATAATCTATGGAATTTTTTTTTTTTTTTTTTTTACTGCCAATAAAAGTTTCATAAAATTTCATTTATCTCCTGGACTTTGCCTTTGATTTTTGCAAGTCACAAGGTGACTGATTTGGGATTGGAGATCTGACCCTCAGAACATCTTGTCAATGTTTTTTGGGGAAAATATAAGGTTGCTTTTCTAATATTTGTGTTTAATGAAGTGTCTCAAGCAAGTCTGCAAATACCCACATAAAATATCTGTGGATCAGTTCATTTTTACAGATATGGATAAATGCCTACATTCAATCAAAATAGTTTTGGGGTGAATGAAATTTTTAAATTAATACTTGTTTCAAAATATTTTTTTTGATATCTTTTAATATTTGTTGAAAGTTTTTTGTTTTGTTTTTTTTTAAATGATGTTGATTTCTATAGAAGCTGAATTTTATGTTGCTTGTAACTGTTTCAAAGCCATTTCAAATTTTAGTACCGTCCCCTTGGCCTCTCTGCCTGCTAATTATTTTTATTGGCTTTAAGATCAAGGAATAAACAGCCTTAACTTTGCTCTGTTGCTTCATGAAGACTTTTTCATCACATTTAGGTTTTTCTTTGAAGAGGGACATTTTATTATTGGTTAATTTTAGTTAGTCCCTCAAGAGATTTCAATCTTTCTCCATTGTTACCAAATAGATATTTGTTATACATGCCTTCTAAGAGTATATTAAAATGCAGAGAATGAAAGGGATCATATATATTAACAAACTTGTGGCTGTTGTTCAAGGTATGTCAGTTCTATTACTAATGAACTCTTATTACATTATTGTCTATTTAAACTCATTGTTATATATAATGATAAATCAATGTTTTAGGAATATCTTTTACATTCTTCTTATCAGTCTGTGTTGGAAAAAAAAAAAATGAATAAAAAAAATTTGTTGAAATCCTGTTAAAATTAATTTTGCTATCTGACACTTAAACATTATGCAAGTGCCATATTGTGATAAAAATTTGTTAACTTTTCTAGTAAAGATGTTAATCAATTTTAAGTATCTGTAAAAGTTTGGGCCAAGTATTTTACAATATCCATTGAAACTACTTGTTTTAATAACATGTCATGGGTATAAATGCCCTCCACCTTTTTTTTTTCTTTAGGTTGTTTAAAAAATAATGGCCAGATTAAAATATTACGATAATTAACAATATGTGTTTTATAATAGAATTGTGACTTCAACTCGAAAACCCTTTGAGGCATGGCTTATATCTTCCATGTTACTGAGCCAATTTGCTTTAAAAAGTTGAATGTTTGAAGAAATGATAATTTGATGAAGTGATTTTCCAAGCATAACTTAAATGTGGCACAAGGTCAAAAGTATGGGGTACTTAGTGAGAATCACTCGCCACTCAGTTGTAATTGTTCTAGCAAGACAAGTTTTCTAACTGTCACAACATGTCGAGGTGCCCATCTTTTGATGAAAAGATCTGCAAAATATGGATAATAAGGTAAAACTTTGAAATTCAGCCTACTGAGATTTTACAGGGTTATTTGTACAATGTATGACCTCATTATCAAGTCGGAACATTAACTGTGGGATTCCTTTGTTGTGAGAGAAAACTCATAGAATATAACCTGCTGCAGATCTTCAGAAAATCATTTTGTTTATGCACCTTTAGCTTTGGAAAAAATACTTTTGAAGCTACATAATGGACAATCCAAAGTACAGAATTCACTTTTAGTCATTGATTATTTTGCAACTTGGAAATGGATCTTTTTTTCTTCTGTAACATAAAACAATTTTGTGACATTTTTGTAGTATCTATTTATCAAATTACTTTCTTAATTTGTTTCAAATATTGATATATATATATATATATATATATATATATATATATTTTGGTTCATTTCTTGAAAGGTTTGTCTTGGGTTCACTTTCAATTGATCTTTTGCAACCCTAAAGAGTCCTTACTTTTTTTTTTTTTTTTTTTTTTTTTTTTTAATACTGTTTGTTTGCCCAATAAAAGGCTCAAGGGCCACTTAAAGTAGGGGGTTTCACTAGAATAAGATTGTTGTAAGGGATGGTGGGAAGGGAATGGGAATAATACTTTTTTTTTTTTTTTTTTTTGTTTTTTGTTTTAATCATTTCATCCCAACTCTTTTCCAATCTTTTCACTCTTTTCGTTTTTTTTTTTTTTCAATTGGAGTAGATAGACTAAACTATCGACCAGTTCACACTCCGCCCACGTCTATTGAACAGGTGAAGAGGCTCATCCCTTGTTTCCTGGTTAGGATGTGGTTTCCGGCTTTCTCTTTTCCAATCTTTTTACTCTTACGTAGCCCCCTGCGCATCAGTGGCGTTATCGCCTTGCTTGGGGTGATATGATTAAAAAAAAAAAAATAGACAATAAAGACACAAAGGGTAACTGAGTGTGAGAGAATATGAGAAAAAGAAAATATTGAAGCGCAAGAACAATGAAAGAACAGGAATTAAGAATACAGAAGATAAGTATTGACATTGCATTTAAATCTTTGAATAACAAAGTCGACTTGAAAGCAAAAAGCTGGAAGAATTCCACAGGTGAGAATTGCAAGAGAAGAAACTGTTAGCATGTAACAACTAGCCATAACTTTACTGGCAATCTAGTAGTATGTTTAAATTCATAAAATCTAGGGACCACAAAAAGTAGCTCATCAGAATGATAAAATTAACTAAATTTTAGTATAATTGGCCAATATTTTCTAGATAACCTAACATAATTATCATATTTCAATACATAATATTTCTTTAATGGAATTGTACTATCATGCATTTTTTTTTTCTTTTCAAGGCATATCACTTTCATATTTTATGTTGTTGCTAAGATGTTGATATCTTAATTTTATTTTCTACCATATTCCAATTATCTGGTTTTTACTGATATTTTCTTTTTCAAGTAAGAAGAAAAACATAGTAACAGAACCTAATTCTAACCAAATTAATTTTGGCAAAAACAATGTTAATTCCTAAACACAAAAATTCTCATTTGCTGTAAAATCACTGTGATTGCTTGCATATCTTGGTCTTTAGATAATTCGTTTTAATTGTCTGAGGCAATTATTTCATTTATTCAGATGGCACCATTTGACTTATACGCACATAATTGCTTTGTATTGCTTAGCAGGTTTTCAAAAGTGACATATTGCATTTTTTTTGTATCTTAACTCTTTGCTATTGTTCAAGGTATGTCAGTTCCATTACAAATTAACAAAAAACTCCCCAATAAGTTACTCTATATTGATCATTTAGCAATACAACTAAAATTGTTTCTATGTATAAATGCTTTGGTTTATTGAATGGGATCAAAATTCTGAAAATAACAAGCCCTTTGACTTGTTTCAGGGAGTTTTTTTTTTTCTCTAAAAATACACTCTTTGCTACTGTTCAAGGTATGTCAGTTCCATTACTAATTATCTACTAAATTGGAAAATGACCACACAAGAATTTTCTTGAAGTTTATATTTTATAGCAACAATATGGCTTCAATCAAGATCTTTTTCCATCCATGTATGTACAAATATGTGGTATGTTAATTCGTCAGAATTACAATGTACAGAGAATGGGTTTATCTTGATTCTTTGTAATAAAAGCAAACTCTTTGCTGTTGTTCAAGGTATACCAGTTCCATTACATAATGATACTGACAGAAAATAAAATTGCTACACCCTGAATGAGTTTCAACTGACTCAAGGTTAAAAGTGCATGTCGACATCATCAGTCCAATAACTGGATGTCGTAATAGGATTGCTGAGCACCTGATCAGCTCTCACCACACGAGTTGGAAACTGGAGAGAGATTCTTTCATTTGTAGCATGTTTTGGGCAAGTAGATCCGGTGAAACCAATCTCTCTTCAGGTTAAGCCAAAACTGATATCATCCAATTTGATGTTACACCTTGGTAACAGACACGTGGCTGTTGATTTCATTAGGGTAGTTCTTCACTATAGCTGTTGAGTCCACTCTAGGAAGCTCTCTGCTTAGCAATGCTGTGTCATCACCACAGTGGCTGAATACATAGCTATGGAGTCTAGTTTACCCTATTGGCTGTTGACTCTAGAAGAATGTTCATCTGCTCTTTGACAGGTTTTGATTTCTAATCTTGCTGGTGTGTCTAGCCACTCTCCTCACCGGAAAAGCCTGGTACAGAGACCACTTAAGTCAACAATGACTTGACTATGCAACAAGTAGTACTGGGTTACATGGTACTAGGAGCCCTTATGGAGTGACCTGATATAATAAACTATATGAATTATGTAACTGAATTGAAGTATACCCTTATATATACAAATCAGTAGGTGTACAAGTTTCAAAGTAAGAAGTGTGCCACTAGTAATGAAACCCAATATTAATACACTGTATATGATTCTTAGGTGTTAACACAGGCCTGTATCCTCACATGCATACAATCATGCAGAAGATGCATATGAACTTGGAATACATTATTCCCCACTTTCTACACCTAATAATGCAATGTTGAGGACACATCTGGTAGTTATGCTGGCTAGGAAAGATGTCGAATATTTGGTAGCACGTGTTGAGTAATATGAGCATCATATTGGCAAGCATTATTGTGCTGAAACAGCACAAAGCTTCTTGTTGCAAGAGTGAAAAAATAGTGCTGATTCCACTACAGATGCTAAAAGTGATCAGAAGTTCTAAGTTACAGTATCTCACACCATGATACCAAAGGTTGAGCCTGTTTATCATGGGCAAATAAACTTCTTTTGATATGTACGATGATACAGCATAAGCAGAATTTTGTCTTGAGGCACATGTGCCTGTAATCCTACTGCCAAGTAAATGATTTCCAACAATTTATGTTGACATGCCTGGGGCCAAATTTACTCTGCTTTGTGATGTGAACACCATTCAGTTTGCTACTATTACCGCCCTTACAATGCATTGATCTTGGTGAGTGTGCCATGTGGCTGTTCAGAGATTGGTCTGCAGGTGTAGGGATGTTTATTTAAACACTGTTGCTACCAGCACATTATGTCCAACATATAAAAAGTCCACTGAAATGACGATCCGGCCTCTTAAAATCCCCAATCAAACCACTCTTAAATAGCTAATTGAAAAAAAAAAAAAGGAACCTGTGCGTATCTCCATGGCAAGATACCTGCTCACACTTATCTCTTTCACCACAATGAATTTTATCTTAGCATGCATCACCATCTAAATGTCAAATGCAGACAATGCACTGGTTTGAGTGTTATTACATTACTAGATTTGGAAAGTTTATCAGAGTATTTTCTGCCCTTTTGTATGTTAATACTATACCCATGTCAAAATTGGTATTGTCTTTCAGGGTTTTGCAATTTTATTTTCTGTTAGTAAGAAAGTAGCAGCAAACTCTTTTATAATTCATTGAATTACATGACTAAGAATGTTTTGGTGCCTATAAACATTAGGCTTTATGACTGATCAGAATGACAGTTATAGGAAATGCAAGCACTTTAAATTGATATTTTCTACCAAAAAATGATGTTCTTTGCTGTTGTTCAAGGTATGTCAGTTCCATTATATATGATTATTACTCAGATTTCCATATACAGGTATAGCCACTATTATTTTTACACCAATGTATGTGTGAGTGTTTGGCTTATTGACTGTGATTGGTATCAGTAAAAAGGTGATAAAAAAACGAAACAAATCTACTTTAATTCAATTGAGAATATGTACTCTTTGCTGTTGTTCAAGGTATGTCAGTTCCATTACTTATGAATGAAAAAGAAATTTTCAAGATTTCAATGAATTAATCATGTGCCAATCTGTTTACAGTCAATTATTTTATAATCTGCCTATACATGCCTAAGTATTTAGTCTATTGGCTGATTGCAATTAACCAAGTTGGAAAAACTAATTTCTTTAGTTTGTCTTGAGACTATTTTCATTTAGGGGGAAAAATGGTCTCTGGTCTCATAATTTTTATAATTATATATGCTACAGGTAGATGTATGGGGAAAATTATCCTGTGTCTTACAATTCTGAAAAGAATTCTATATATGTTTGTATTTATTAAAATTAATTCTTTTACAGTCACCTTGTCTCAACTTTTCTCCCGTTGGCCTTGTGTGGATTGAGTCTGATATTTCCAAAAATAATAAAATTAAACCACATTTCCTGGACATAATGCAGAAAATATCAGGGGGCTAAGCATGGAAATTTGAAGGGATTTTTTTTTTTTTTTGTCCAAATTCTACCTCTTCTATTGGATATATTACCAACCAACAGTCTCTTATTGCAATCATCTCTAAGATTTCAGATTAGGCAATTATAAAGAATTCTATTGGAAAATCTGAAAGATCCTTTTTGGAGTGTAAAAATTAGTTGTTCATACTAATACCCAATTAAATTTGTTGAAACTTGTCAAAAGTGACAAGTCTGATGCTGATGTAGATACGGTGAAAATGATCTGGACTATGTTCCTGAAACTGTACCAGAGTCGTTTAACCAAATTGAGCTGAATGACTTGGTTCGAGACTTAAATCTAAGCAAAGAGTCAGCAGAACTTTTGGCCTCTAGGCTCAATAAAAAACAGCTGTTAGTAAACGGCACAAAGGTAACAAATGTGTTATTTTTAAAGACTTAGGATCTAATTGTTATTGACAAAATAGTATTTCTTAATAAGCAGTTCAATATTTGTTGGTTTAAATATGAATTGTGTGGTTTCTATGATTTTACTTTGAGAAATATTATCATTGGTCAATATCATATATACAGAAAACAAACAAAAAAAATGCTTTTTTTTTTTTTTTCAAAAGTGAGGCATTTCTGTATAACACAATTGAAAAGATTATTATACATTTTCATGAAATTGAAAGAATTTCATAGTTAAACAACTCAAAAGATGGTTGAGTACACCAATGTTTATTATTGAAAAAAATTACAAAGATCACAATTGTTTAACTACAGAATTACTATGTACAAATTTCTATAAATTCATTGTAATTCAGTATAGGCAAAAGCAAAAGATTTCCAACAATTCATTGGATTTTTTTTTTTTTTTAACATTCCTTTCATGCCATTTCATATTAAGCTTTAAAATATTTACATTAAAAAAATTTTCAGCAAACAGTATCAAAATGTTTGTTTCAAAATTTTTCATGATTGTTTTAGCTATGTCACATTTTGGGGAGTGGAAATTTGACATTTGGACATCACAGGTTTTCTCTTTTCTAATCTTCTCACTTTTTTTTTTTTCAATTGGAGTAGATAGACTAAACTATTGCCCGGTTCACACTCCACCCACATCTATTGAACAGGTGAAGAGGCACATCCCTTGTTTCCTGTTTAGGATACGGTTTCCGGTTTTCTCTTTTCCAATCTCTTCACTCTTATGTATCCCCCTGCACATCAGTGGCATTACCACCTTGCTCGGGGTGATATGATTAAAAAAAAAAAAAAAAGACCTGTTAATTTTGATTTGTTGACAATTTGCTAATTGATGGAATCAAGCACATCATCTACATATTTATTGAATTCTCTACCATACCTTCTATGGAATTACTTTGTTCTAATGTTTTTATACATTTTTTATATTGACAACTCAGTTTGAAGCTTCAGATCAAATATACAGAAAAACCTGTGATAGTTGTTCTAAAGTGTTTAACACATTTTCAGAAGGGAAAATACTTGTTTTTAAAATTCTAAAGCCAAATATTTGGCTATTGTTCAAGGTAATGTCAGTTCCATTACAAATAATACTTACTCATGTTCTATTTTTGCTTTGTGATTTTTTTTTTATTTTTATTTTTTTTTAATGATTGATTTTCTTCCCTAAAAAAATGTTATGTCTGTTTTTAATTTTAGTCTGGAGGAAAGATATTTTGTTTTATGATTAAATGTTAGATTGCTGTGTTTATTTAAAGCATAGGAAAGAATGAGGATTATTTAAAAGATTATTCCAGCCATTTTCCCACCCACCCCACAAAATATACCTGATTAAAGGCCACTAAAGGTTTCTTTATTCTTAAAGATAAACATCGCCTCATTCTCTTCAGCAGGTATACTGTGATAATAATGTGCAATCATTTAAAATTTTTTACTTTGACATATCATATCCTTTTGTATTATAATTTCATAACATGGTCATGTTTGATATTCTTGTGGTTTCTTCTACATGTGAAACTTTAAAGTTTTTGACAGTGTTATTTTCTTGATTCTTAAAACTCACAATGCCATGGGTTACCGAATGCTTTCAGAATTTTTCCCCTCCATCATTTCATATGTTACAGGGTTTTGTGATGTAAAACTTGAATCATCTCAGACATTTTTTTGTACTTTTTTAACTTGTATATATCCAATAAAATACACGTACATCAAGCTACCCCACCATTTTTTTCTTTTTTTTTTATGGAAGCCTTGGATTATGTAATTATATCTCTATCAACTTTGCATAACTGAACTTTGCAACTTTCTTTGTAAAAAAAAAAAAAAAAAAAAAATGTAAATTCTTGTATTGTACATGGATCTTTTGTGTCATTTCTTCATTTATATAAATTTAAGCTTTAGATTATTGTTGCAAATTAAAATTCCTGTTCATTTGTTGGTAGACAGTATCTTCATATATGGCCCTATGTGTTTTTCCCGCTATTGTAACAAGAGCTCTAAAGTGGAATCATCACCTTCATTATGATGATTTAGTCAAATGTTTTGGGCAGGGAGCAATTATCTGTGTGACTTATGTTCAAGTTGTACTTGTTTTATTTAGCATTAATTTTCAAACACCAAATTCTGATGTTAAAACAGGCAGAAATCCTGTAGTTCTGCACTAATCAGAAACTATATTTATGGGGAGTACAAAAAAAAAAACACAAAAAAAAAGACTATTCAAGGTACTAAAAATTCTTTGAAAGATTTTTGTGTGGTATGTAACTAAGCATTTTTATAAAGCTAAATTAATTCCTGTTTTATCAATGCTAACTACATATGTGGTTTGTGTCTTGTATTTCCTCTCATCCTGGTAATGACTGTTGCAGTGATGCTATACCTTGATTGACACAAACTAACCAATATCTGCTGCAAACAGTCTTTTGTTGATTACAGGTTTGGCTTTGAGAATTTCTTTGGATCTTTGTCAAGATAAAATCATTGTACAGACCCACTTTTCCTTTTAAATAAAGATTCGGGGTAACTATTTGTATTAGACGAAAGCAAACCCACAAATGATTGCTAAGATATAATTTAGCATGATTTCAGGCATTTCTTTACAAAATGTTGCAATTTCTAATCAGGATATGTAGATATAAGTTTTATGTTTTTGTTTCATGTTTGGAATTGTTCATATTGAAAGATATATTATGCAATATTGTTTGATAACTATTCAGAGTTTATTGATTGGATTGCAAAGTAATGTTTCCTAAAATTTTATCTGAATATGACTTTGATTTTTGTAATGTGATATCTTATTTATTAATAACCATTTTGATATGCTACAGTTTTTTTTTTATTATTGTTTGTTCTCAAATATTTATTTACTGACAAATATTAATATTATCAAAAGTTAAGAATGCAGCCTTATGGTATACATTTCTTTTTATTAAAATGTTTACTACTGTCGACTGGTTTTAAATGTTTGTGATAAATAATATATTATAAATATATAATATATTTCATTCTAATGATACAGATTTTCAGAGGCTTTCAAAATAACTTACATGCAACTGTGACGTCTTTGAAACTGTTTCTTAAATATCTGATTATTCAAAATTCATTATTCTGAGTAAAATTATAAAGAGGTCTACATTATTAGGAAATTAATTTTATAAAATACTTCTTGTATCCTTTGACACACATCAGTGATATTTTTAGCTGTAGGACATTGTAAGTTTTTGGTCTTACAACATATCCCTTTGGTAACCCAATCAAATTGTGTACCAGCTACCAAATATAACTTTTCTCATAATGGAACACTATCCTAACTCGCTTCAACAAAAAATTCCTTAGGCCTTTATAGTCTAACCATGATCAACTTCTGGTTCACTGGCTTCTATATAATATTCTTCAACACTACAGCATTATTTACATATGAATTAGCACTTCTCTCTGATATCTGTGCACACATAAAAATATTAATACATGGATACAGACTGTTTTTTACCTATAGAGATTATTCTGGCAATATACTTATGGCACATATCCTTTATCACCTTAAGTATATACACCCTTGTGCAAATTAATTGAAACAACTGCTTTAGTTTCCTTTCATTCACCATATGGTCAAGTTTCAGACCAACTAGACTGACAGGGTGTAATCAATTTTTATTTTTCCTCAAATTGCAGTGGTGTGCAATATGAATTTACTTTTGGGGTGTAATGATGAATTTGGCTTTAAAAAATATTGCATTACCTGTGATTGCATCAGATTTTTATCACACCCAAACACTCCTGTTTTACTTGCCAATTAGTTGACTTATGGCCATTTTCTGCAATAGATGTTACTCCAAGTAAGCGTATGAAAACTGTAATGCTTATCTGAGAGAATACTGGTAAGCTTATCAGAGAGATTGCAGATATTGTTGATGTTAGACTTTTAATTGTTAGTCATGTCATCCAGGTGAAGAAACGAACTAGATCTGTCAGTCCAAAACATAAAGGAAATTGCTGTCATAAGAGAAAAACAATGCCAAGAGACAACATATACATGATCAGATAGTGTGAAAGATCCTAGGAAGATGTTATTCATTTTGTTTCATTTAATTTGCACAAGGGTGTACTTATCCTAAGGTGAAGATTTAAAACCTTTTTTTTCCCATTACTGGTCAAGAAAAAAATTATATCTTTTTTTTCCCCATTAATTAAAATATAAGATTTTTATATAATGTGTATGAATTAATGTAGTCAGTTTTCAGGTGTATAATTAGATTAAATAACAAACTGATTTACCAAATATAACATATTTAAAATAGAGCACCAGTTCAGTTAAGTAAAAATAAATTGGCTTTTTGAATGATCGGAATATTATTTCACTTCTCCAAATATGTATTTTTCATGAAGCATAACCTGATAATGTCATTTTGACTTTGTGGTAAAAGAATTTGCTGTTAATTTTGTTTTTGTAGATCTGCTAATAAATTATATTAATGCTTGTTTACTTTTACAATAAATTTCTTTAAACTTAATTTGTTTGTAGGTTTAAAATTGCACATAATTTAATTTACAATTATATATAGAAACTAATGATTTATGTTAGTTTTTCTGTTCTTCTAAGAAATGAAGAAAGATTTTAAATGTTGAGATGAGCAAAAGATAGAAATGTAATAAAATGGGAAATAAAACTTAGAAATGTGTTAGTCTGCAACCAGTTAAGAATTCTTAGTGAGTCTTTTTGTCTTGATATTTAAAAAATGTTTCAAATATAAGATTAGACTGCACTTTGTTAAAAAAAAAAAATGTTCAAAATTTCTAAGATGAAATATTTTTATTATTGTTTTAATTTCTTTATTAAAATCTAAAATATTTATTTGTGATCATTCAGAGAATAAAAATAGTTTCAGAGTTCTTTTCTTTTTCCATTTCATTTATAAAAACTATTGATCATGGAAACTGAGTAAAAAGGTTCCTAAAAAGTTTGATATTTTAAATGACAAATCTTTTCCTTTTAGAGTAAGCATTCATTTTTGTTTTTAACAACACAAAGATATTTATTCTTCTCAGCAATATACACAGAACTAATTTGTAATCAAAGCTAAAAATTATTGTAAAGTACTAGATTGACTGCTTATGGTCATATCATGAAACACCAGTTCTCCTCTGATCCCCATTGAGCCTGGTCAGCACCTAGATAAGTGATTGCCTGGGAGTACCAGGAGCTGTTAACTTGGATGTGTGAGTAGTTGGATGAATAAAAGCTCAATAAGAAATCAGAGCTGAGTTAGAATTTCTGTTAAATTCATTACATTCACTTATGTGCAAATATCCTTGGAAAAGGTTTGATGTCATTTTTTTCTCCTCTTTCTAGTTATGGGTTAAATAGCAGGACAGACTGGGTTCTATAGCCTTGATTGGCAATCTACCAGAAAAAATAACATCAGCCTACTGCAGGAATTCTTCTGCCAAGTCATGAATAAAAAAAGAAACCTGATTGCCCAAGTGTGTATCACTCATGGCACCTAAGAAAGAAACTAGGCTGACTAATATCTAATGAAGTACTGAAAAGTTCTCAGCCCTGCAAAGAAGGGGATGATCACTAGATAAGAAATTATATGCTATTCCACATATTCATCCCTCAGTTCAATGCATTTACCCCATTTTTACTTCAGTTTCTTTCACCTTTGCAAAAAGAATTCTGATGTTTGTTCCTTCTCTGCTGCTACCACTTCCAAATTATTCAAAATTTTTCTCTCCCTTTCAAACTTTGAGGTTTGAAAATTGGTGGAAATAGATCTGGAGATTAGAATGGATAGCCCATTTACTCACACATCAAATTCTTCAAAACACCGATTATCCGTACTTGCTCTGTAAGCAAGTACATTAACCCTTAAATTTCTAAAGTATCCCTACCCTTTACATTTCAACATCTTTAATTAGCAGAATATTAAAGTTAGTATTATCCTGCAATAATTGTTTAGCCCTTCTGAAGATAGCCACTCATCAAAATATCTTTATCTCCACAAAAATTGTGGACATGATCTTTTCAGATAACATGGATCTTCAGTATCTGGATCATAGCAGTGTAACATGTTTTATTAATAGTGACAAGTTGTCCAAACTTTTATCGTTGAAATACACTGCAAAATGAATTTAGAGGTGATACTCAATATAATTTCCAGTCTGGATTCAAACATTTTGGCATTCACTTGGCTGATAGCTTCTGCATACTTAACTTTTCATGAATTATAAACCTAATGTGTTTCCTGGATATCTAGTATTTCATCAATATTTCTGGTTAAGATTTATCAATCAGCTAAAATTCTGGCATTAACATAATCAACAATTTTAAGAGTTCACACCATTTGAAGACATCCAAAATTGTACTGCATTTTAAGTTTCAAAATTTCAGTGCTGGAAGTTGGCACATCACTTCCTCACATTTGCATGTGATGAACATTTGTCACCCAATATTTGCATTAAATGCTCATGAAGTTCCTTTGTAGCATTTTTATGTGCAGTAACAAGTGCTGTATGTTGACCCAAAGTTCAATGCTTGAAAAAAATACTGCATCACTTTCTATTGAAATGGTTCAGTCAATTATCCAAAACAAATCCAAAAATAAACAAGAATCCTGAAAATTTGCATTTTACAATATAAATCAACATTCTTTCCATTTAAGATAAGATAATCCTTAGATTTTGTGAAGTGTATCAGGCTGTGAACTTTTCAGCAGGAACACAGAAAATGAAAATAAGAGATTAACTTTGTTAAAGCTACTTTTACACTGAATTTATAATTTTGAAAAAAAACTTTAATTTTGTTTTTGCTACTATTTAGAAAAGTACTATAAATTTATGAATAAAATCATGTCTACAATTTTTTCAAACTCTTATTTTTCTGTTTTTTTGTTAACTATAAATAAAGTTCATGACATATCTTTCAACTCTATTTATATAATGTTTTAATAGTATATCATAACATTTAATTAATGCTAACTTTTGATATTACTGTAATGGTTTTTAGCATGACATGTGCCTTGAATAGTCTTAGCATTATTGATAACATCAAATTTAAACATTTGATATTATTAATTATGCTTTATTAAAATATAGTTTTTTTTTGTTTTTTTTTTTAATTTCATCCCAAGCAAGGTAATAAAGCCCGTAAGACTAATTAGAATTATTTCTTGGAACACAAACTATACATATATAAATTTTATTTATGCTAAAAAATAGAATAAATGATATGTCAAGTATTTCTTTTTAGTTTTCAAAAGCTAAGAAATTTTTTTTTTTTTTTACCAAGTTTCCTTTAAAATGTTTATATCTATGAAAGCTGATAACTCCAAGGAGATCTACAAAAAATATCTAGTACACTACAATTCTGTTAATATGCAGTTTTATGGTTTTTAAAAGAAATTCTTATAATATAGGTAAGCAGCTGAGATTTAAATTTAAAGATGCATTGCTTAGTATACTCCTCATAAGCAATTTTCTTTAAATAATACATTTTTAATTACTGATCACTTTATGCAAATTATTTTTATTTTGCAAATCTAATTTAGTTAAAATCTTATCTATTCAAAAAATCAATTTATTTTGGTTTACAATACTTACTAGAACATAATTATAGAATTTTAAATCCAGACATTTAGTTGTAAATCTGTAAGATGTAGGCATTGCAATAAAGCTATCAAGTTTGTGAGAAAACAATGAGAATTAATTAAAGTAAAGTTAGGCAGATGACAATATAAAGGTGGGAGACGAGAGTTAATGGCAATTAGAATGAGTACAGTATGATTTATTTTTTCTTTTAGAGAAAGTAATTTAACATCAACACAAATTTGCTAATTAAAACATTGTGCATATTTTTACTGTTTTTATTTTAACAATTTAATATTAACAATCTAATATAATCTGTATATTTAAATTTTTTTTTCTTTGATTAACACCAACAAATGTTCAATATGGAGGTTAATTTTTTTTTTTTATAATTCTATAATCTTATTTCTTTCTAATTATTTTTATTTATTTATTTTTTACGAGTTTTTTATTTTTATTGTAACTCTCATATTTTGTTTATTAAGTAAGCAATGTTGAATGAAGAATAGTAATTTACTAATCATAACTTAGATGTGGCACAAGGTCGAAAATATGGACCACCCAGTGAGGATCGAATTTGCTACTCTGTCATAATTGATCTAGTGAGAGAAGCCTGCTAAACAGTATACCACATCAAAGTGCCCAAATTGGAATGGAGAACAGAATAACAAAGAATTGCAATAAATTGCCACAGAAATAAAATGGCTTCTATAATTTTTTTTTCCTGTACCTGATCCGGAAAAATTAAGGCATTAATTGATCTAATTTGGTTTGTTTAAGGTATTTCATTAAGCCAGAATGATCAGCTATAAAACAAAAGTGTTCTATCATATTTGTGATTTCTTTATTTACTGTGAAGTAAAACAAAAAGAACAAAACCAAAAAAATAAATTGGAACATTCTCTAAGTGTAGTGATGTAATTTTTGCCAGGGGTTGTATCTAAAAATGTAATATCAAGATATATCAATCTTTTTTTGTGTGTACAAATTAAAAAAAAATAAATAACAATGAAGTTATTACACAGTAAATTAAAATATGCTATATAAAAACTTAATTTTAGACTTTTACTTTAAAAAAAAAAATTATCAAATATTCCAATTATAAGTATCTATACCAATATTGTGTAAATTTTCTTTAGATATACAGGATGAGCCAAGGGTTTCTAGACATTAAAATTAACACCATAGACACTAATGGTTGCAACAGTCATTTATGGGTTCTTGAATTGGTTGATGTCGTTTACAGATCAGAATACATTTGACTTTATTTTTTTTCCTTTCTTGCCAGGGACTTGGAAGCTATGGTACAGTAGAAAAAAATATACAAAACTTGAATAAAATAAACATTTAAAATGTAATTATGCCTTCATTTTAATTCACCATAAGTGTGAGAGACATATTTTAAAGTTTTCAAATTAATGTAGAGTATATTTTGTGAATAAAATTAATTTATTAGAAAAGTCTCAATATTCCCTGTGTAGAGAGAATCTTTATTATACAAAACATAATATACAAAAAACTAAATTTAAAATAAACATATCTATATAGTTTTACTTGGTACACATTAAAATAACCCAATATTTGACCTCTATTAGTTAGATATATCAGATAAGGACTTACAGTTGTGTCAAAGTTGTATTTTTTTTTTTTTGTTGTTTTATGCTGTTACAGAAATTAATTTAATCCTGAACAAAGATTCTTGATCATTTTTTTTTTAAACTACATAGATTTAATATATGATATACAATGTCATTTTATACATTTGCTAATTTCATTATTGGACAACAGTGTGTAATTCAAATCTTGGGATATTTGATAGTCTTTTTTTTCTTTTTTTTATCAAAGGAAAGTTTCTTAAATTATGTTCAAGCTATTAGGTATGTGGTTCAAAGAAATCATTAAGCTAATCTCATAAGAATCTTTGCTCTAAAGAATTTTCATTCTTCAAGAATCTGTATGAAGTCCTGAATTTGTTAATTGTTAAAATTCTTGTTTATTCAAAAATATATTATTCTAGGAAATGAGGCTTTTTATCTTTTCTAGCAATAATATATTCTGTTATTGTTTTCTGTTAATAATTGGTTTTTTATCTCCAATACATGAATTTTAAGCACTTTTCTTAAAGCAAATAATTTGTGGTTGCCAGAAGCATATAATGAAAAGTCTTTCTCATTTTCTGTGAAATTTTTTAAAGTGACTCAGTAATGAGCAAACAGTTTCCAGATAAAATCACAAGATAGCAAAATTATGAACCATTTTGGATTTAATGGTGTTTGATATGTAATAAATGTCTTTATGCAAGGGATCTAACAATTTTAAAATATTTTCTATTTAGTAAGTTTCTGTTTTTATTTAATAGATTAGTTTTCTGGCTTCATGTTGCTAAGTCTTTCACAACATTTATTCTTTTTCAATTGGTCATTTTTTTATCATATTACAAAAATGCTTTTGGTTTTGATATACTAAAAGATCAAAAATAAAATGGTTTAATAAAAAATTATGACTAAAGATTGTTAGGTGACAATTATGAAACTGATTTATGGCAGTTTAAATTTTCATATTTGACATTATACATGAGACATTGCAGATTTATTAAGCAGAAAGCTAAAAATAAATTATATATATATATTTTTTTTTTTTTTCTTCTAGCAAATGCTAAAGCCAATATAAAATCTTAGAAAATATTATTGATATAAACTCTATTTAGATTGTATTCATTCAGCCTAATAAAAACTTAAATTTATTGAAAAACTTGGTGTATTTTTAATGAGTTTTCATTTATAAATAATTTAATGTTATTCAAGTCAATTTTCCAAATGAGTCAAAC
Organism: Ascarosepion bandense; assembly: GCA_037127315.1. Lineage (NCBI taxonomy): Eukaryota > Metazoa > Mollusca > Cephalopoda > Sepiida > Sepiidae > Ascarosepion > Ascarosepion bandense. Next base: position 391,028 of record JBBBDQ010002398.1, read on the forward strand.
AATAAAGGAAAGAAAAAAAAAGTAATGTAACTATCTTTTAGAATAGATCAAGTCTTACTTAGTAACTTGCAATATCAGTAGGAGATGTGACACATGGTCAGTTTAAGGACCCATTGCCTAGTACTTTATGACTAGTATCACAAAGGCATCAGAATACTCTGTCTCAATGTGATAGAGGTTTTTGCCAGGGTTGAAATCTCCTGTGTTGTGCTTGTCTCATTTATTTTATTTTTCTTATTTGTTTGTTTTTTTTGTTTTTTTTTGTTTATTGTATTTCACATAATGATATGAACTCCTAAGATCAAAACATAGTTGAGGAGGAACAGATACTACATTTGCATCCTAGCCTAGAGACCAAAGAACTATGTTCTGATGCACAAAAACTATGCCAACTGTTGCATTATAATGATCGCATGAGTTAATTTCATTAAAAATGGGTATTATTTATTTTAATACTAAAAATGTAACCATTTCTGTTCTTTTCATTAAGGACATTTGGCTAAGTCTGTAGATATAGTGTATAAAAATAAATATTCTAAAAATCAATTTAAAATAGATGCATAAGAAAATTAATAGTAATATTCTAAAAGGTACTGAATATTTTCGCTGATTGAATAATATTTGCATTAGAATTAAGTTAAAATAGTAAAGTAATGATATAAATTAAGGCTACAAGAGTTTGTTAGCAGAAATCATACAATATTAAAAATATATTAATAGAGAAAAAAATCATACCAAATTTGATTCTTAAAAGCAGTTATTGAGCAGAAAATGTATATTGCAAAAATACATCATGAAATAAAGGTACATGAGTCTTTTTATAAGCAACTGTATTCAGATTTGACTAAATAGTAAGTAACTTCAATATTAATATCGTATTTTCAGCAACTCAGGAAAAAATAAATAAATGAAACAAAAATTTATACTATATTCAACAATTCTACCAGTTTAGCCACATTGAAATGTCATTTTTTGTATTTATTAAACCCAAACATAATAAAAATTTAAGCAACTTGAGCATTAATTCTTGTTCAAAAATTGAGCAACTCAAGTACAGGTCAAAATTATCAAGTTGCTCTTTTGAAAAAAATTATATACTTGATAAATTAAGTTTTCAGTGTTACAAGATGAAGATCATTTATTGAATAAATTTCATATTGATGTAAAATCCAACTTTTTCCAGGACATTTTTAAGCATTAATAGTTTAATATTTGACTTATAAAATATCAAAACCATAGAATCATTAGTGGTAATAGAAATGATCTTTTGACTTTTGAAAATTCTTTCTTTTTTTTTTTTTTTTTTTTTTTTTTTTTTTTTTTTTTTTTTTTTTTTTTAATTTAATTGTCAATTTATTGTCCTCCTAGAATTTAAAAACCTTTTTGATTGAACTTTGGATAAAATATGCAACATTAATTTCTTGAAACTCTAGGCTACTGTTCAAGGTATGTCAGTTCCATTACAAATTGTCATCTAAAAGTGTATGGCTCGAGTTTTATTGGGTCTTTCCAATAACAAAAATACTAATAGCTAATGGCTATTGTTCAAGGTATGTCAGTTCCATTATGAAATCCAAGTAATAACCCAAGTTTTATTGGGCCTTTTATTTCATGCCACAAATGTTTAATAGCTGATTTCTGGCTATTATTCAAAGTATGTCAGTTCCATTGTAAATTACTTGTTTTAAAAACAAGTTCACCAATTAAATCAGTATAAAGAGCAACTATTGGAATTGGTTATGAGTTTTTCACTTATAAATTAATGAAGCCAGGCCAATTGAAATATGGTTATGTGTTCATTATTTTTTGGAAAACACAATCAGCAATGCCCCATATTCTAAGACAGCTATCTAATTCCAGTTTTTACATAGTTGCTGAAAAAATTTTATACTATTTTTTCCCCTTTCAAGATCTTTGTCATTCTTCTAATGTAATTTTCATATTTTTATGGATAGATTTGAAATTCAATAAAAGATGACATATAAATCTGTATTAAAGGTTGTTATCTTCTCTTTTCTGTTCAATATCAACTTTCTCAAAATGTACGATTTTATCAAGGGATATTGGAGAAATATTTGTCTCTCTCTGATTCTCAGAGCACTCTTACCGGATTACATACCTTTTTCACTATTTTCTTCATGCCACTCTTTTATCTGCTGATAAGAAAATTCCTCAGTTTTGCAAAATTTTCCTTCTCTGAATGCTTTAAACTGATTTGAAATTTCTAAGCAGAATTTCTTTTAATAACTAGTGTGGCAATTTTTATATCCTGTGGTAAAGTTCATATTGGAAAGTGCATTTGGGAGATAAATATACCTTAACACAAACTAAGTGAAACTGCCAAATATTTTCTTTATATTTTTTATTTACAAATAAAAGGTTGTTTTACAAAATTAACTACCTTTTGATTGTTGTTCAAGGTATGTCAGTGCCGTTATATTATGAAAATAAACATAAAATGCATAAATATTCCCGTTTTTTATTTATATTAAATGAGAGAAAATATGGCAGACTCCATTGAGTTTTTCTATTACTTAAAAAAAAATCACTTGATACCTACTTTTGATATATATACATTACCAAGTTTAAAATATTGGATTTGATACCATTTTTGTATTAAACTCCTGATGTCAGTATGAACTTCAGTTTTTGATTGTTTTCCTAAATTTATAATTTTGTTGGCCTCTACAAACTCGACACTAGTGAACCTCTGTCTTGTAAAAAACATTGAGAATAATTATATTTTTTTTTTTTTTTTTTTTTTAAAGAAGAATAGTTTTATGACCATATCACATTGAAACAATCAGCAAAGTTAAGCAATGTCTAGCCTGGTCAGTACCTAGAACGGTGAGCTCTTGGAAGTTGTAAGCTTTGATGTGTTGATGGGATAATGGATAATGGCTCAGAATTGTTAATCAGAGAGCCAAGTTCCAATTCCAGTTGGGTTTGTTATATTCATTTATGTGCAAAATACCCTTGGGAAAGGTATAAAAATATCTCTTTTTCCTCCCCAGCTATGAGGCTTAATTTGTAATGCTAAATCATTATCACAACAACAAAAAAAAAAATTCTTGCAATCTAAAAATATTTTCTGGCTTTAAATAACCTGCAAAAGTTTGATAAGCTATGAATCAATCAATGAAATAAGCTACACAGGTACATCTTTTTAGATTTATTTACATTCTCTGAAATATAAATTTATCAAAACTACTATTATGATTTTTGTTTATCAAATTTTGATTAGGTATGAATCCACCTCTTCTTCCCCAGCTATGGGTTAATTAGTAAGACTTGTATTAATAAATTATTTTTATCACTGAAAAAAAAATTCTCACAATCTGAAAATGTTTTCTGGCATTAATTAACCTGCAAACGGTTGATAAACCGTAGAAAACGAATCAATCACTATAAAGATAAATAACATTTTATATTATAACAATTTTTTTATTTTTAATTAATCAAAATTAAGAGATAGGTTTTGATTTTGAAATCAAGGGTAAATTATAAAGAATCATAATTCATGACTATTTGTCTGTTATGTAAATTTTTAAGTGATGGCTGAATCTAATGCTATAGGTTTTCACATATTTGATTTTTAAACTTTTTTTTTTTATTTAATCATTTCACTTCCAAGTCAGAAGACAATAAAGCCACTAAGAGTCAAGGGGTTACTGAGTGTTAGAGAATATGAAAAAAAAAAATAACAAAACATTATTAAGGAAAGAGGACAATAAAAGAATAAGGATTAAGGAGACAGAAGATAATGATTGACATTGCATTTAAATTTTTTAAGAAGCTGGAAGAGATTCCCACAAGTGAGAAGTGTGATAGAAGAAACCATTAGCACAAAACTTATTGTTATATCTTGCCATTTCAACTGTAAAATGATACTTTGCTACCAACCTAGTACTGCACTTAAATTCATAAAGTTTATTTACCATCAAGAAAAGTTTATCAGAATAACTACCATGAACATATTTATGAAAAAGGCATAGAGAAGCTATGTTACAATGGTGGGAATGGGACAGAAAATGAGATGCCAGGTTAGAACTAATAACATTGCAAATCTTCTTTGGATTTTATCAAGAATCTCTAAATATATAGCAGGAGCACTAGACATATGTGGTGCAAGGATGAATAGTAGAATTATAAATATGTAAAATAGATTCTGGACAGAATAGAAATCTTATGGTAATGATACTAAATCTATTTTCATTGAATATAAAGTTTAAAAAAAATGCTTTTTAGACTTTGTCCGCACTACAAAAGTTCATGATTACTATAAAAAGGTCACAGAAGAATTTTCTTATATGTTTACTGAAATCTTTTTTATCCATTGCTTTGTGTCACTTCAGTCAGTTCTCATCTCTCTTAAAATTTCTCTGATATGTCATTAATTTTGCAGTGGTTAGAACGTTAGGAATAGAGATTGTCAAAATTTAATGAAACATTTGCTTTTATTAAAATACTCATTTTAAAATATAAGCTCAGATTAAAACAGTTCTCATCTTTCTTACAATCTCTCTGGTATGTCATTAATTTTGCAGTAGTTAGAAACAGAGGCTGACAATTTAATGGAACACTTGGTTTTTATTAATATACTCTTTAAAATATGAGCTCAGATTAAAAAAGTTCCATGTGAGTTCACTACAATCAATCAGGTAATTTTGGAAACAGGAATGGGCACAAAATACAATGACAATCTTTTTTTTTTTTTACAAAGAGATGAAATTTTCTGGTTATTTCAATCTTTTAACTGAAAGAGGTGAAATCACAAAATCTTATATGAAGGGTTGACTTCACCAGATTGTAAAAATGTCCTAATCACACCTCATAACAACATCCAGCTTGGTAGTGTTTTCTGTGATTTTAAAAGTTAAAAGAACAAAAACTCATTACAAACTTCTAATTTTTTTTTTTTTATTGCAAAAATATATCTATTCCGTATCCAGTCTAGATATATAAAATCTATGTACATCTTAAACCATTTTTTTATATTAACTAATTTATATCATCAATTGAATAATTTTTTAAATTGTTTTTTAAGGAACAATCATTCAATTTTTTAATCTTTTTTTTTAAAGTTTATTCATTTGTCAAAAAATATTAAAAAATGTATGTATGTTTTGTCATTATGTAATTGTCTTAGTTTTGATCATTAATTTTTTTTTTTCTGTAAGGGTTTCTTTCTTTCTAAATATGATTAATCAGTTCAAAATGGGAAATCAGAGAGCCAAGTTCGAATTCCAATTGAACTCATTGCATTCACTAATGTGCAAATACCCTTGGGAAAGGTATGAATCCCTCTTCTCCCTCCAGCTATGGGTTGAATAGCAGGACAGATTGGGCTCTATAGCCATAGTTGGCAACCAGTCTATTGCAGAAAGAAATGGCAACCTACTGCAGGAAAATCTGCCTAGTCAGTCATGGATCGAAAGAGACATAATCACCCAAGTGTGTATAACGCATAGCACTTAACTGACTGACTGAAATATGGTCAGCAGTTCATTAATATTGTACTTGGTTACTACAACTTCATGATTTATTATTATCACAAAATTGAGGTAACTTTACGCAATATATTGGAACTTATATACACTATTGATAAAAATTTATTGTGCTTGTTTGATAGTCTATTAAAAATAGCTTTGTTTGTGCTATGAATAATCAGATTTTTTATAATTGTTTTATCATCTAATAATGTTTACCTTTGCAGTTCTCTGTGTGAAAAATAATAGCTTGAAATACTAACTATATAATAAAGTAAAATTAAGAAAAAGTACTAATTTCTGTTGAATGAAATATTTAAAATTCATAAAATTTGATCGGAATTTTATTAAATGGCAAAAACGAATTAAATTCTGAAAAGATATGTTGCTAAATTTCTTTGTTTTTAAGTCTGAGGTTTATGCTTATGTTATTTAAACTTCAATTTGTAGATGAAGCAGCTTTCTCTTTTTATAATTGATGAAGTTCAGAAATTATGCATGAAATGGTTATAAACTTCTCATTCAGTGACCAAAATAATTCCTTTTTCTTACTTTTTGGCCCTTAATGTCTCAAAATCTGAATCAATCAATTTTTTTATAAGAATCATTGATACTTTTTCAGTATTGCATAGAAGTTTATTGATATATTTGTTATATTTCTTGTTTCATTTGTATGGATATATCCATATATGACTTCAAATTGGATTTTTTTATATAATTTGTTTTTATTAAACTCTTAACTGGGTGACATCTTAGTTATGGCATTAGAAGTTACCATTGTATAAATAAAAACAAAATGTCTACTCTCTTCAGTCTGCTGCTGCATTCTACTGCCAACTGATTGCTAAAAGCAATAAAAGTGTTTAAATATACAAATTTATTAATTGCTTTTGCATTAAATGTTAGCCATTAATAAAGATATAATCAGTGTCAACACCTTACTCTACTTCCAGAGGAGAGAAAAAAGCAAAAATAAGGAAGACTTTGATGTATTCAATTTTTCCAGCATCCTTTTTTGGCACAATTGATAGAATTGGATTTCATTCTATGAAAATTACAGTTCAGTCTCATGCACAAGAAAATTTTAGTTTCAAAAGCTAGGTGTTTGAATTATTGATAAAGAAATGGCACAATGGTAAAATCAGGTTGTAATTTGCAGAAAAAATATAAAACACATCCTTCAAGATTTGTGTTTTTATGCTTAAGTAGTATGCATACACTTCATGATGAACAGCCAATGTAGTTGGTAAATCATTGATACTACTATTATTTGGTTAAGGCTTATAAAAGCTTTAATATTTTAATAGTCTTAAGTTGTCCAAATTTTTTAGATGAATAACTCAGTTTTTTTGACTAGTCTTATTATTTCACTAACAAATTTTGTATTTTGATGAGATAAAAAGCATTTTTTTCATCTTATTCTGGAGGTTTCTTGTAATTTGTAGATAAGAGAAAAAACCTGATATTTTTTTAAGGTTAATTTTATCTGAGATAATCGATTTGCTATATTAGAATTTTATTTTCAAGGTTCTGATTATGAATAATTTGCTAATGTTAAATATTCAAAGTCAAGTTTCCTTTTCAAATATCTGACTCATATACAAAGCCTTGTTTTGTGTCTGTTTAAACTCAATACAATTTAACCGACTTTGTCAGGTCTTATATTAGATCATTTTAAGTCCTGTTAAAAGTGAAAATTGCTCTATTTCATGAGGCTTTCTTAGTGTCACTACTCAAATCATGAGGCTTTGTTAGCTTCACAATTTATATAAAACATGTTCAGAAACATTGTCAATTTATTTCCAGTTTTCTCCATTCTTCTATTTATTTGTGTCTTTGTAAATGAAGAATGCAAATGGCTGCCTGTCTTTTATCCTTTGCTCAACTCTTATGAAATTATATCCAGATGAAATAATTTTCTCATGTTTTATTCCCCATCAAATGAAGATACTGTTGTTTAGTAGTTCCAGCCAATACCTTGTGACACAGAAATTATTTGTACATTTTTAAGTAATTCACAAACCCTATGTACACAATAAAATTGAAATTCTTTCTCTACATTATTGCTGGATCTACTACAATTGTATGTTGCAGTCAAGAGTTCATATAACTTATTGTTCAGTCTCTTATATTATTTGTCTCTTTATGGAAAGATGTGAAAAAAAATGTTTGCTATTCCTAATCCATAGTTTAAACTCCGGCTAGGTCAAATTATATTCACTTCAAGCTAATGAGAAAGGCATGAATCTACTTCCTCTAGCTATGGATAAACAGTTGAAGCCCTCTAACTATGTAAAGCAGTCTAACTTGAGTGTCAGACTAACAAAGCTGGTCCTATAAAATAATTCATTTTCTATTGGAACTTGATATGATTCTGGCTCGATCTGGCACAGAGCTTACAAGAATAAGTGGTCCGTAATTTCTTTGTTTGCTCTTTCAAATGGTGACAAAAGGATAATATAAAGCAAAATTAAACTTTGTTTTCACAAAAGAAAATTATATCTGTGTTCCAATCTCATACATACTTCAGAAAGTTCCATATAATCACCAATGTTATCCAAATGTACATTTTTAAATATATTTTTTGGTTAATTCAACTGCTTATGTTTTTATCATTTTATTTTTATGCAAACCACTTTTGCCTTGCACATATCCATGTCTTAACAATGCACAATATAGCCAAAATGCTTGAATCATTAAAAATAAAGTTAGTATCTCTACTTTCTTGTCTTTACAGCCTTGATTCCAATTTTCCAAATCTAATATTTGCACTCTATTAATTCATAAAATCTCTTTTCATAATGCTATATTTTTTACTTGGATATTGTAGATTATTGTTACATTAGAGAAAACAGAACAAATTTTATTCAATTCTTTTAGCGTGTAATGTTTTGATGAAAACTGGTAGACGTTTTAAAGAAAATGGTAACTTTTTTTACCTGTTTTATTTTCCTTGAATTTGCTTTGATAAACTTATGGAACCAAAAATATTTCTTGATGTATATTTTGGTTTTATCCCATTTTTATATGAATCATTTGATTAATGATGTAGTGTTCAAAATATTAGAAATACAATTGGCATGAAGAAAAGGTTAAATTTTGAATGCATAAGACACTAATGTTCTTATAGTATAATTATTATTATGTTAATAATATTTGATAGGTTTAATAATATTTGATAGGTTTAACTGATTATTAGTTATGATAAACTGGTTTTAGTTTTGTTTCAAAAGACTCAGGAAAGTTATAAAAATTTATAATTTCCAAAAATTGGAGCATTTGTTTGAGATCATACAATCTACTGAGATAGTAAAAAGTAAACAGAAATTAATATTTTCAAACAAAAGCTTTTATTCAATAACCAAAATAATTCAAGAATATGTTAATTAAAAACTAATTTTTGTGATGTATCCAACTTATTTCATGTTTTAACCTTTTGAATGTGCCCCTCATTTTGTAAACTGTTATTTTTCTTGTTTGTTTATTTCACGGTCAGAACAATAAATTTACTGTATTAGTTCTTATTTGAACTGTGTTAGTGATATTTATTTTCTGTAATATTTTGAAACAATCTGTACCAAACCATATTTTTAAATCAGTTGTCAAATTGAATTTTTTGTACAATAACTTTTAGCTGCACATGAATACCATCTGACACTTTACAACTAAAATGAATGCATTAATTCTTACCAAATACACTTAATTACTGAAAAAAATGTCCTTGAAAAGGTACCAACTCAAATTGATAGCTTAGAATTAAATAGCAAACATTTGATCAACACTTGAAGGCCATTGATTGGTGGTGATGCCACTAAACATTTCAGAACCACCAACTGAGTTACCAAAATGAGAATGGAGTATATAAAGTGGTTTCCAGTTGTTGGGAGGTGAATCAAGGCCTAATCTTATTGGTTCAACTGAGAGAAGGAGTCTGATGTTGAAAGACTCAAAACCTCTAATGATGCCAGTTATAAACACCATTTACAATTCACTCTGACATATTGAAAAAGTTATTTTGCAAATTTTAATCAAATTTAAGTATTTTCATTTTAAAAAGTATAAACTTGGTACCTTTTTAATTTTTTTTTTTTTACATAATGGATCTTCAGAGAAACTTTCTTATAAAAGTAATTTCTACTTTTAATGAGGCATATCTTCAGAAAATATTGTCAAGTTATTGTAAATTTTATTTGGACAATAAAAGATGATTATAATTTAATTTGCATAATAAAATCTCATTTCACTGTCTTTTATTTTGAACTTAATTTCTTTTAATTTGCATTAATGGAAATTGATATCAGATGGTATACATGTTTTAAATACATTTCAAAATCTTTTCTATTGTGAATGTATTGTTATATTCAGGCATGAGGTTGATAATTTTGTGGGATGAATAAAAGTCATTAAATAAAATATTTAAAAAAAAAATTGATAAATTTATTTTCACAGCTCACAAAAATCCAATCACTCCTATTGTTATAATATCATTATTTATATTCAAATTAGATTGTCAATGTATTGTAAATTTGATTATTAATTTTTTATTAATATTTCTTTTATGCTATTCCTGCTGTTCATCATAGTTATTCAGACTGTTGATTTAACATACTGTTCATCAAACAATATGGGTTGAAAATAAACAGTAGTCTCTTGGCAAGACTTGACCTCAGATACTTTTGCTTTGGTGGGGGGGGGGGAACCTGATTAATTATATCAGCTGTTTACTTATAATTGTAGACTGACAATCTGAATAATTGTAATTGGCACTGAGGAATCAGTTGGGGGCAAAATGATGGGTAAGTCTCTCAATAGATATAAGTACCAGTATCAGCAGCAGGTGGGGGGGGGGGTCATGATTGACAGCAGCAGAGCAGGCCATAAGATCAAATTTAAGGCTCCAAGTTCTAGCTTCAAAGTTGTTCCAGGATTCAAGTGTTGATTCTTGAATTTCATGCCATGATAATTGTAAATTCAATCCCAGGTAGTACAGACTCAAATTCAATAGAAGCAAGACTAGTATTAGTTGAGCACTATTAAAAATGAACAAGATGTGAAATCTCTAGGTATGGACAGCTAAATAAGATTAATCTGCTCTTGTAGATTAATTCACTTCGAAATTTCCGGAAGGTTACTTACATTGACAGACATAGCCATGAGACATTGTGATATTAACAACAAAATGAAGATATTAGCCCAGCCATAAATAATGTAAATAAGGGTAAGTCTATATTTCTGAGACGAGGTATCTATTATGAGTGGGGCTGTGTCTTTGTAATGATGGCAAAATATTTATATTGATAAGATGGCAGCATATATATTGATGTACCTACTACTGGGTATCTTACATTAAGACATAAGAAAAAAAACCCAAATGATCTAAAGCCCCAAGCATGACAGGAGGGAAGTATATTCTTCACTAGTAGTAGTGATAGTGGCTTATTATTATTATTATTTTTTTTTTTTTAAATAAAATAAGCCACTGTTAAAGATCAAACATGTGGCAAGAGCATTCATAACTAGTAGTAAGTTTTAATAACTGGTAGTAAAGAGAATGAACTGAGCCAATTCTGCCTCACTATTGTCTCTTTTGCTCTCTTCATGAGTGTGACAGGAGGAATATATATATATATAGTCGTTATTATAATGGAGAGGATTCTATGGCCTGTTCTAATCTTTAGCTGTATTTATGATGAACACAATGAAAAAAAGCATTGGTTGACATATATCCAAAAAGGGACTTGACTCAAAAAGGTGTGAGTTCAATACCTGGTCACAGCAGAGAAAACAAAAACTTGAAGAGAGTTGAGTTACTAAAGGGGATTAACTAAAACTGAAATACGTAAAAAAGGCATGTCACATGGAATTTAGAAAGATCTACCTCTGACTAAATAAAGAGTTCAGTTTGAAACTATACCACCTGAAGAAGACCAGGAGCATAAAACATCCAAAATGTAAGGAATATAGCAATAAAGACGAGGACAACAGTCCGAATAATGTAAATGGAAGGGTTAAGTCTATATCGTTAAATTTGATCTGCTAGACAAATAGCTGAATTGTCAAGCAAGCTATTCTAGATAAAATGGTATGAGTCTCACCAAGAGATTTATTTCAATTCATACTGTTTAATTATGCCTGTAGACTGATAGTTTGATTAGTAGTCATAAAAAGCAGTTAAGATTAAAGAAATACTAGTCAATAATAAATAATAGTGCTGCATCCAGCTTTGCAACATTGTATTTCATATAACTTTTATATTAATGAATTTGAAAAGTGAATGACTGAGTTCAGTTGTGAAAACCTGGAAGTTCAGAACATGGAAATCCAGATAAAATTTTAACAATTTTCAAGTGGTGGTAATAGTTTACTTGATATCTGTCAGCAAAATCTGCAATATCATATATTAAAGAAAAACTAAGACCATTGGTGGAAGCAATGTACAAAGACTTAAATACCCTTAATCCAGGTAAAATATAGAATAAGAATGGCAATTAGAAAAAAGATCTAAAGGCAAACACCTACCTTCTCTGTAAAGTGCTCAATGCCATGATTACTTAAACAGATTAAAAAATGGTTGACAATGTTAATTCCTATGGAAGGATGACCCTGAATTTAACCCAAGTTTTACATGATCTTCAGATGACGTAAATGTTTTATATATATATATAAGTTTGTGTTTGTGTCTGTATTTATATATTATGAGCATGTAGTCCAGTGGCTAAAATGTTCGCTTTCTGGCCACAAATCTCGCCATGATTGATTACCTTTGGAAAGTGCCTGAAAAAATACACCACAAACTAACCCAAGCCTTGTGAGTGAAATTAGGTAGACAAAACCATTTAGCAACTGTTCATGGTTGTGCTTGCCTGAAGTTACAATTCATCGTAATCGAGAGCTTGAGCATACTTACTTTATTAAAAAGAAATTAACAATACTAGATTATGTGTTCTTACCCAGAAACTGTAACTAAGGTCCACTCAGCTTAGTTGTAGGTAAGCATTGTGATAATAACAACAAAGATGAGGACATTAGCTCAACTGTAAATAATGTAAAGGAAATGTGTATTGAGCAGGTGCCTGTTATAGGGATTTGCTAGCTGCCTTGGCAGACAAGTGTGCTTGGAAATAAGTTACCATCCCTTTATATATATATATATATATATTATTGTCATCCGCAGACAGATCTGTTTCGCTGTATCACAGCTCATCAGTACGCTTAGACTCCAATTGCTACACAACCCAGGCTCGGAACCCGACCGATCTGGCGTCAGTTGGTGACTCTACCTCTGAAAGTCATTTTTCATGCAACTTTTTTGCTTATTATAAAACTATATTATGTATGTTGATTTATAATTATCTATAATCTTGAAACTCTTACATCTTTGAAAATATTTTTAATTACATACCTTCTATATGTTATGTATTGGTGGTTCTTTTTCACACTTGCCAGCATTTTTCCTGGTAGTAAACTTGTACTCAATAACTATCAACATATTTTGTAGATTCTTTCTCAAGCTTTTGGTATAAAATTTCATACTGCTTTATAAATAATTGTATTGATATACAATAAGGATGTCTTTACCATCCTCTCAACTCTATTTGTATTTTCTTTCTCACAGCACAATTATCATGACCATGTACTGTCTCAGTGAATAAATCTCTATTGTTCAAATTAATGTGTTTTATTTTTATTTATGTGAACGAACCATACTGTTAAGTTATAGAGATGTTGTTATATTTACAATTATTTACTTATTGTTGTAGAGTGAGTGACCATGGTTAAATGTAAAATAAATGACAGAACTATCCAACAAACAGAATTTGACAAAGTTTGCAATAACAAGAAAAAGAAAAGAGGATAAAAATAACATAAAGCAAGCAAACAAAGCAGGGCAAATTAACAGTAATGAGGCAAAGCAACAGTAAATATGGCAAGAAATTCATCAACTAAGAATTGCGGTTAATACAAGGCAAGGTAAGTAAACAACATTCAGACTTCAAGACAAGATAGGCTGGGACTGAGTCAGATGAAACTGACAAGTGGCACATCTTGGCTCAGAAGAAATCCCAACAAGTATTTATGTGATTTTGCTTATAAATTGGAGAAAAGAAAGTATTTTGCAATTTGGGTATAAAAATAACTGTTAAAAAATGTTAAAGAAATCATTCAATGTAAAAGACATCATAGACATGTATGTATATATATATATATATATATATATATATAGCCATACACAGACAGATCTGTTTCACTGTATCACAGCTCATCAGTATGGTTAGACATCCGATTGCTTTTTACACAGAACTGAAACCTGACCGAATTGGCATCAGTCAACAATTCTACCTTTGAGCTATGGGCGCTCAGTAGAAGGAGGCAGACTTTTAGCGTGTGATATACCATGTAAACATATGCCAGTAGTTAGTGTTCTAGTTCATTAATGAATGAATGATGCATAAATGCTAGAGTAGCTAATGTTTTTTCAAAGTCTACCATTCTTCCAGAGTGCTCAATCAGGGTGTGAGAGCATAATATATATATCCCTCCTGTAACATTCAGAGAGAGACAGACAGACAGACAGACAGAGACAGAGACACACACACAATAGCAGGGCAGCATCGGCTCAGTTCATTCTCTTTACTACCAGTTTTTAAAAAGTTCAATCTTTTATTGTAGAATAGTGACAAAATAAAAAAATTTCTTGCTACTTACTGACCAACAAAATCATAAAAATTAGTTGACTTTGCACTAATATTTTTTCACATAAAATAAGTTTTTATAAACAAAAATTCAGCCTATTGATAGATTCTCCCAAAAACATTGTTTTAACTTGTTTCTTTCAAGAATTCTTAGAAGCTGAGCTTTTTCAAAATATCTTACCCTAAAATACTGAATGATTCAGCTATATAGATGACACTTTACTAGTATATCTATACAATATTAAATTAGATCTAATACAAATCTACCATCCGCCCATGTAGTCAATACTGCTGTTACATCTGGTTCTCAACAAAATCTAAAAGAGAATTTGCAATGTAATCGATCCTGACCTAGTAGTTCAACTCTAATCACATTCTTACTGACAAGATGTGGCTTCCCTCTGTCTCTTTTACAAATACTTTTACAGCTACTGCTCTGACAAGCTTAGCTCTCTCGTGTCCCCTCTCCATGAATTCACTCGAGCTACTAGACTGTCAATTAGGTTCCACTCTTTTACAGTGAAAGCAATTAAATGTAACTGCATCCTCTAGTCTAACAGCTTCTTCTCTCGCACTTCTCACCTGTGGAACTCCTTCCCGTATACTTACTTCCCTAAAAGCTACTATCTTCAACAGTTTAAATGCAATGTCAGTTGTCATCTCTCATCTCCTTGCTTCCCATCCTTTCTCCGACACCCACCTGTGTCTTGTTCTTCTCCCTTTCTGCTCTAATTCTATGTAGCTCTCTTCATGCCAGTGTTCTCATCCTTCTCTTACCCATTCTATAACACCCCCTGTGACCTGTTCTTCTTTCTCATCACTTTCCTCTTATGTAACCCCCTGTGCATCAGTGCCTTACTTGAGGTGAAATGATTATTAAAAAAAAAAAGAAAAAACTAAAAAAAAACCCCGACAATTGAATTGACATCTGAAAAAACACTTTACCTTTTCTTGGTATTCCATGAATTTGAACTGATAGTGTTTTAAAACCAAATGTCCACTGTAAATTAACAAATAAAAACAACTTCATACATTTTTACCCACATCACAACAACAAAATTAAATCTGGCATAAACATGTTTTTTTAAGTATCCTTAGAATCTATAACTCTCTCTCTATATATATATAACTGACAAAGAGAAATACATTGATGATATTTTTCAAATCATTTTATATATAATGTCAAATGAATAGCATACAAAATCAACAGAAAAGAATATATAAACACAAAACCTAGACAGATTATATCATCTATAAAGTAATAAATGTAAAAGAAATACAGATAATCTCAATATAAAACCAATCACAAATATTTCAAAAACAAGATTTAATCAAAGTAAAACAAATAACTTTACATCAGAAGCAGGAGTCTTCCAATGAGGATGGAAACAATGCACCAGAAATAAATCAAAGAAAATATACAAATGTAAACGTGACTTAAAATTTAACAAGGTACCCAATACACTGGTATGCAACAGAAATCATCATTATCCAAATTTTGACCTGGAAAATGTTTTTGTATTAAAGAGTGAAGATAATTCACTCAGATGAAATTGATGTTCAAATAATCTGGTATATGAAAAATTTGAAAACAAAAAAATTATTTGAAATTAGTAAAATCTAATTTAAAAAATGATACAATCAAAGTGAAAAAAAAAAAACCCAGGTGAAGAGGAGACTTGAGGCAACAAAAATGTGATTCTACAGAAGGATGCTGAGAATAACATAGAGCATGTGCATAACAAAAAAAATTTAAAGAAAATGGGAACAAAAAGAATGCTTGCACTTAGAATCAAGAGAGCTAAAAATTTCTGGGACATTTTTTTTTGTTTTTTTTTTTAATCATATCACCCCAAGCAAGGCGATAACGCCACTGATGCGCAGGGGGCTACGTAAGAGTAAAAAGATTGGAAATAATGAGGAAAGGAGGTTTGGAGAATTTGAGACTTACAAGGTATATTGAAGACAAGAGGGATAGAATAAGACAGTAAGTACTTTATGAGCATGTGTAAATAGATGGCAGGACGGGGAGTGGGATGGATAATAAAATAATAAAAGTGCACTTGTTTCTGGACAATCATTATTCCAGGATTGCTTGCTCCTCCACATTTCTGCCTCAGTATTCCTGAACTATATATTCTTGAATCTTTTCTTCTTTTTCTCTGTGAGTTCCAGGTCAAGGCTTGCTTAAGGATGTTACTAGCAAGCTTCTCGAGAGTATGGTCAGTCCAACTCCACTTTTATATCAGGATCTATACGATGATTGCTTCTTGGTTTATTCTTTTCCACAATTCTTCATTGTTATTTTCTCTGGCCAATGGATATGAGAGGTTTTATATTAACAGCTGTTGGTAAATATTTGGATTTTTTTTAATCAAGCAAGGTAATAATGTCACTAAGATGCAAGAAGGTTACTGGGAGTGGAAGAGAATGAGAAAACTTTTGAATAATAAAAGGACAAAGTTAAAAAAAAGACAGAAGATCGTGATTGATGTTGCCATTAAATTTTTGAAGATTGTAAATGGCAGGGAAATAAGAAACTAGAAGAAAGTTTCAGAGCTGAGGTGTGAGAAAAAACTATTAGAATCAAACTAATCATTACTTCTAGCTATAGTAAAATAGTAATAGTAAAATGATGAGACCGAATAACCAATCTATTAGTATACTTAAATTCACTTGATCAAGAAAGAGAGCTCATTAGAACAACTGCTATGAAAATGGCAGAGGAAAGCCAAGATGACAGTAAGAAAGTGACTGAAGTTGAGATGCCAGGTCAGAACTGATATTATAGAGCATTTTTTGGATTTTGTCAAGAATCTCAAAATATATATGTTGTGTAAATCTTGTAGGAAGCTATGTAAATTCTTCTACCGCTGATGCCTGAGGTTCACTCTATGTGTGTATCTCATTTGCATACTATGCTACAACTCCCTGAACCTGAGAAGTTTGACATCCTTAGTTGCTTTATCACTTCTGAATATTTTGGATGGTCTGCATCGTTCTTCTGTTTGTTTTGTGACCTCTTTAATGGAGATCTTGGTCTATGTTTATCTTCCTCTTCTAGGTTTGTTAAGTCATTTCCACTTTCCTCCAAGTTCTGTTCTGTTTCGGTTTTCCTATTCTCTGTCTCCTCTTATTCCTTGTTTTGCATTTCAACATCTTCAGGCTTGAACCCAGATCTAAATTGATCAGTGTGAGCTAATATTGGTTGCCCCTTTTTTTCTAGTACAGCCATATTCTGTCCTTTTTGCAAGATAAGCCTTGCTCTTTCTGGCTCTGCTTCTTTGCATTTTTATTTTTGTTTTTGTACCAGACTTTCTCCCTTGTAGTGAACATGTTTATTTGGGGTCTAATTTGCTTGCCCATTATTTCTATCCACATGAGGAACCATTCGATAACTTAAAAGTAAATTAGGGAGATATGCCTCTATATTCTTGTTAAAAGATGAAAATGCCTTTAGTCCCATTTTACGGTTTAGACCATGCTTTCCACTATACCGTTCAATTGTGAAAGATACAGTGGCGTTTTATATGGTGCATATCATATTTTTTTAACCAAGACACTTAATTTTCATTTTAAATTCTGGTATGTTGTCAGTGACAATGATCTTAGGTACACCGTTTCTTACTAATATTGTTCTAAATATTTGTTTCATGGTTCTCCTCCGTGGTAAACGACATGGTTCTCAAATTTGCCTGCCCATTAAAGCCGATGGGTTTTGCTTTCTATCCGCATGAGGAACCATTTGATAACTTAAAAGTAAATTAGGGAGATATGCCTCTATATTCTCATTAAAAGGTGAAAATGCCTTTAGTCCCATTTTTACTGTTTATACCATCCTTTCCATTACGCCATTTGATTGTGGGTGACATTTTATATGGAATACATCCTATTTTTTTAACCAAGACAATAAATTTTCATTGCAGAATTCCAGCGTGTTGTTCTTGCAAATATTGTTCCCAATATTTGTTTCTTGGTAACAGCTTTCCTATCTCTCACCTTTATTACTTCTGGCCAGCCTAAGAACGAGATTAAAAATAAACCAATATCTCTAATGTAAGCATGGTCCATGTGAACCCTTGTTCATGGCTCCTCCTCTTTAGGCCATGTGCATAATTTAGTTTGTTTAAATGTTTTAATTTTCATATATTTGAGGCAACTTTTTATATGTTCTTCAATATCTTTAGAGTATACCAGCCATCAAGCTTGCAGTCTCAACCTTCTATGCATTGTTGTGATGCCGTAATGTATATCATTGTACACACTTTGAATTAGTTTATTCCTTAAAATTTGGAAAGGCACTATTGTGGCTGCATTACATATAATACTTTTCTATATCATTAACCTGTCTTGGTTCATTGAAAGGTCTTTCTGCTATAGTGCAGTTACTCCACACACTTATTTCTTATGCACTCTAGTATTTTGCTTAGTATTGGGTCTTGTTGGGTTTCTATGCTGAGTGTTTTGTGGGATAATAAGTTCGTTTCCATCCATTGTATAACTCTATCATCCGAATTTTCACATTCCTCTTCATTTTCGTTCTGAAATCTTATTCTTGATGATGCATCCATTAATGGTAATAATTTTGACATTACATATGCTTTAACATACATAATGTCAAAATCATGATTTTAATGACACACCTTAAAGTTTTTTATGACGTTACTTTTGGTAACTCCTTTCATGGATTGAATAAAAATTCCAAGGGCTCATGATCTGATTTTACAGGAACTTTTTATCCAACAAGAAATTCTGTTCTCTCTCCATACTCCAGATTATGGCCAATGCTTTCTTTTCTATATTAGAATAATTACATTCTGCTGATTGGGTGATTCTCTTGTGATACAATAACTGCTATGGCATGTTCACTAGCATCAGTCATTAAAGTAACTTCTTTTCTCAGGGCAAAGATTTTTTATTACTAACTTACTTGTCAAAGCCTTTTTTTAATGCTTTGAAAGCATTATTTTGTTTCTGCATTCATGTGAATTCTACATTTTTTTATGTATTTTCAAAAATGGTTCAATGGGTTCACTCTATCTAGGAACATATTAATCCTGAGAAAGATTCCAATTCTTTCTTGTTTGTGAGCTTTGCTACTTCTGCAATTTTGTTTAACTTATCAGGGGATATTCTTTCTCTAGATATGTGATATCCTAGATAGGATATTTTTTCACAGCTTGCATTTGTCTTTATCATCATACCTGCTTGATTTAATCTCTGTAGAACTTGCTTAGATTTAGTTCTTGGTACAAGTTTTCACACATATATCACCTTGATATATTATCATGTTTTCCACTTTTCCTAATAAGATCTTCTCAATAGCTCTATGAAAAATATGACTTGCTGTTTTAATTCCAAATGGCAAGCAAGTTCTTCTCAATAATCACAATGGTGTATTTATTGTAGTAACCTCCTTAAATTTATCATGTATTTCAATTTGGTTTTTGTTGATTTTAAGTCAATCGTTGCAAAATGCTTCATGTTTAATAATTCATGACTTGTGGTTTCGATACTTAGAGGAAATGGATCCGAATGTATCTGATGGTTAACCTCAATTTTGTAATCATCACATACTCTAATGTCTCTGTTGACTTTTTTAATAGCAACTATTGGTAAAGTCTAATTGCTCCCCTCATGAGTGACCTTTTCCAAAATGCCCTGCTGAATTATTCTTTTTAACTTTGTAACTACTACAGGTAAAATATGTATTGGCAGCTTCCATGATTTGATATATCTTGGATGATGATTCTCTTTCAAGCAAATGCTTGTTTCATAATCCTTTATTAATCCTATTTTTTGTTCTTCAGATTCCACCAAATTAATCAATTTAAATGTATCGACTATTCTTAGCAATCTGTTGTCTTTCATACATGCTACCATTGTTACAGATATGATCTCAAAACAATTCTTTATTTTGAATGTTCTCAATGCTTTAATTGTGGTTCCATCAAACTGTTTTAATTATAAGGTAGACTTTTTTTAGTCTAGGCTTTCCCCATGTCCGCTAAAAATTCATTGGAATTGCCAGTATCTACCTGCATCAGAAAATATTTCCCATTTATTTTTCCCTGGTTTTCATCAGTGTATTTCCTGTAAATATTTCTGCCTTTTCTGTAGCAATTTGCGTGTCTTCAATTTCTTCAACTTTCCTGTTTTATCTAAGGTAATATCAAAACTTGACCTCCATAAGGCAAGCAGAGGTGATGGAATCCCAGTCATTGTCCTTAAGAAATATGCCCCTGAACTCTCCTCTGTCCTCTCTAAACTCTATAATTACTGCCTTTCTGCTTCCTATTTTCCTGCATGCTGGAAGTCTTCTTCTGTGGTTCCTGTATTTAAGAACTTGGGGGAACCCTCGGACCCATCCAACTATCATCCTATTAGCCTCCTACCAATTTTTGGGAAAGTGTTCGAGGCCATTATTAATGCTGAAATAGTCCAACATCTTTCTGCCCATAAACTATTCTCAGACAGGTAGTACAGCTTTCACTTCACCAGGTCCGCAGCCGATATGTTAAAGAACATCACGGAGTACATATACCAGGCCCTTGATAAGTTCGGCGAGGCTCATGCTGTTGCCCTGGACATCTCCAAGGCTTTTGATAGGGTTTAGCATGCTGGCCGTCTATGTAAGCTATGGGGTTATGGTATCACCGGACATTTGCTTGATCTGATTCAATCTTTTCTATCTAACTGCTTAATGAAGGTTGTTCTGAATGGACATGCCTCCATATCACACTGTACAAATACTGTTGTCACTCAGGGCGCTATCCTAGGCTCTATGCTTTTCCTTATTTTCATAAAGGATCTCTCAGACATGATCAAGTTCCAAGTAGGCATCTACGCAGATGACACCACAATTTACTCTTGCATCAGTAAGAAATCCAGCAAGGCGGACAAACATAACCTCACTGCTGATCTTGAGAGTGATCTACAATCAGTGGTGGAATAGGGAAAGAAGTGGCTTGTAAATTTCAATGCGTCTAACATGAAACTGCTGTCTGTCAATCATCACGGGTAACCTTTCCTGCCTCCCATAAGCATGGACCAAGCGAGTCTCCCAGAGAAAAATATACATCACCACCTTGGCCTTACCCTCTCTTCTGATCTCAAGTGGAACCATTACATTGAATCAATAGCTAAATACACTGGTAGGAAGGTTGGGTCACTGTGTCGGGCCATGATGTTCTTTCCACCTGAATCCATCCTGCACATATACAAATCAACCATTCGTCCGTGCATGAAATACTGCTGTCATATATGGTCAGGAGCCCCCACTGTTCATCTCAGTGTTCTTGACAGGCTCCAAAGGAGAATTAGTAATGTGATAGGTACCGACTTGGCTCCTTGACTCCAGCCACTTTCTCACCAATGGGATGTGGCTTCCCTCTGGCTGTTCTATAAATGTTTTCATGGCTTCTGCTTTGACAAACTTAAGTCACGGGTGCCCCTGCCACAGGAGTTTACTTGTGCAACCAGGATAGCAACTGGGTTCCACCCATTCACAGTTAGATCAACCAAATGCAGATGATAATTCTACTCCAGTAGTTTCCTTTCTCGCACTTCCTGCCTGTGGAACTGTCTTCCATATTCTTGCTTTCCTGACGGTTACAACCTCCAGGAATTTAAATGCAATGTCAATACCCATCTCTTAACCACTTGACTCTAGTTCTTTTTACATCATTCTGTATATCTTTTCCTTACTCTCTACCTTTGCAACTGTCATCACACCTGTATTCCCATCCTTCTCTTGCTCCCTTCTCTGTCAACCTCTGTAACTGGTTCGTCTTTCTCTTTACTCTCCTCCTATCTAATCTTTTACTCTTATGTAGCCACCTACACATCAGTGGAGTTATCACCTTGCATGGGGTGAAACAATTTAAAAAAAACAAAAACATATCTTCTGAAAGTGATTTTTTTTTTTGCAGATTAGGCAAAAGCTGGACATTTTTTTTTTCTTCTGTTACATGCTGTTCCCCACAGTACTTGAATTGAACTTCGTATTTCTTTTCTCTCTCATCCTGCTGTTGGTTGAACTGCTTTATCAATTCTAGTTGCTGCATGAATTTTTGTACTGGTTTCTAAGTTCAAATTAACACCTTGTAGCCTTTCCAATATCTTATGTTTAAATGTCGAGTCATACATGCCTTCTATCATGCATAATTAGATTAGCTCATCTTCTGCAATCATTTCACTACTGCCAAGTTTTGAAATTCACAGTGCTTGCCTTTTTCTTCTATATGGTGTAAAAATTGTTTAATAGACTCATTTGGTTGTTGTCTCATCTCAAGAAACTTCATTCTTTCAGTGATGACTCTGGTCTAATATTCTTTTTTATTATTTCGATGATTTCTTCAAAGGCTAGATCTTCTAAGTTTTTGGGTATGTCCTCGTCAAACTTTTTTTACTGTTCCAAATTCTTCTGTTGTGAGAAACATATCTGTAATCTCATTTTGTCCTCCTTCATTTTATCTGTTTCTCAGTTTCTTTATCCTGGTCAGCACTGCAAAGCATCTAATCTATGTCTTCATATGCTTCGGATTGTTGAGCATGATCAGATATCCTATCAGTGACAAAAATTGTTGTGATATGTAAATCTCATAGGAAGCTACATGATTTTTTCTTCCTTTGGTTCCTGAGGTTCGCTCTATTTATGCATGTATCTCATTTGCATACCACACTACAATATAGTTGGGACAACAGACCAGATATGGTAGCAATATTCAATGCATAGACAATAGTACATGTATAAATGTGCAAGATGTATAAATTCTGACAAGAAAAATTACATGGCATAATACAATGAAGCAATCTTCTTAGTAGCAGAATTAGCAATTGATTCAATATATTGTCTCCACTTCATGTCAATAGAAAATGTGAGACCCAGAAAACAAAATGAGTTGCTCTTCTGGAGGTTAGCATCAGCCACCACAAGGGAGGACAAAAATCAATGCACCGATGAATGGTATATTTATAAATGTGAAAAACTTCCTTGCCTGACACAGTGACCCAGCAGTAGATACAGCTATAGATTTGATGTATTCATTCTATTTGAGATGAACCACATATATAAGTATTGGCTTTTAAGAGACTCTTTGTGACATTTCTAATTCAGTAAATGTGCACTAAATCTATGATCTGCACAAGACAAATAAAATAAAGAAGACACAGTACTTTTTGAAATAACATAATGGCATTTATTTTTGATGATGTGTAACAAACTCAGCATTTTAGTTATAATAATTTGGGACTTCCACAGGCAAGAAGTATGAGAAAAGAAACTGATAGAGTAGAAGTAGCAGTTATATTTAACTACTTTAATGGTAAAAGATTGGAACCTAGATGCCAGTCTAGTAGCATGAGTAAGGTCATATGATCGAGACACCAAGGAAAAAAGCTCGTCAGAGCAGAAACCATGAAAATATTTGTAGAAAAGACAGAGGAAAGCCACATCCTGTTGGTGAGAAAGTGACTGAAGTTGAGCTTCAATTACATTGCAGATCTTCCATTGGATTTTGTTGAGAACCCTGAGATGAATAGCAGGAACACCCAACCAGATTTGGCAACAGTATTCAATGCATGTCAAACAGTAGATTTATAAATGTGCAAGATGGATTCTGATGTGAAAAACTTAATTGCCTGATACAATGACCCAACCTTCTTAGCAGTAGATGTAGCTATTGATTTGATGTAGTCATTCCAATTGAGGTCAGTTGAGAGAGTGAGGCCAATGAGGCGCAGTGTGTTGTTTTCTAGGAGACTAGCATCATTCATACTGATGGAAGGTAAGAAAGTTTCTCTATGATGGTTAAAAGAGTTAATATAGTTATCTCTGTCACTTGTTGAGCAGATTCTAATGCTGGGCATATTTTATGAAGATTATAACAAAATATTATACTTTTTTTTCTTCATTCATACATTTTTACTTGTTGTTTTGGTAATACATATTCATAGTTTTAGATAAGTAATCATAAATTAGAGGTGGTGTCAATTTCAAACAAGTACTGAAGTATTTGGAAAGTGTATAAAATTTTTATTTTTATTACTTAAAAAATGTTAGCATTGTTTAAATGTATACTTGTCTAGATTTTTTTTATGTGTGTTCTTTTGAGAGAACTGTATTTTTATGAAGACCAAATGGTTTGTGTTAAAAATTGATACAATTGTATCTTTTTCGGCTCAGTAGTTAAAACCTGCTAAAATTTGTGAAGGATCAATTTCTAGTTTATGGAAAATTATTTTTTGTATATATTGACCAATGAGAGACATAGTTTCAAACTCTAATAACATCTCAAATAGTGGAGCAGAGGTTAGTTTAAATTTTTGTATACATAAAGCTCAGGTTAGTAAATATGAAGAGAAGATCTTTTGACAGCAAGGGAAGAAGGCAGGTCAACATCAAAGAAGGCTTTGACATCAAGAGAATATCAAGAAAGCTCCTGTTACCAGCCAGCTACAGAGAGATGAGAGAAATTTGAAGTTTGAGTGAAAATTCTCCTGAGGTTGGATAGCCTAAAGCAAAAAGGTTTCTGAGAAATATTCTCAAGAATGAACTGTGTAAAAAGTGATTTAAAAATTTTTTACTGAATCCCAGTAGGTTTTTTCATTTTTTTTTTTTAAATTTTGTGCAAACTTTGTTTGTACCTTTTTTGTAAGTGTAACCTGTAAATAAATATTTTTTCCTTTTTAAAATTTTATGCAGTGGTTGTTTTGTATTTTATAATTTTGTACCTATTAATGTCTTGCTATTTCTACTAAGGTGTTGTATCTGGCACAAGAGCTTGGAATTAAAAATAAGTTTTTATATTTTGCATGTTAATTCCTGAATGGAGAGAACAAAATTTGTGTTCATTATTGCAAGTCCCTGCTGTGTGAATTTTTAAGGAAATTTTTATTGTCTGACTGGATAACTTTTCTCATGCATTATTAAAGGAGATTATGAAACTAAAAATACAGTTAATTTGAATTTAATAAAAAGGATTTCTTCCTTCCCTTGCTACAATTTCTAAGAAATTTCTTAGTGTAAACTAAAAGTTAAATGTGGTCTTAATTTAAAAACTTAAGGGGAATTTGTTTAAAATTCCTTAAAAATTATTTAAAATATAAATTCAGTATATTGATTGAAATATCAAAAATAAGTTATTAGAGAATTTCAAAAATAAAATTCTGCTGTTGATTCTTCTAAAAATATTAATATTTATTCATTCAGTATTGTGCAATTAACTAAAAATGTGTTAATTTGTAAAGTAAATAGAATTCATGTGTAAATAGTAAATATTGTTTTTCATTTTCTTGAAAAAATATTTTAAATGAAAATTCTGTATTCATAAAAAAATATCTATCCAGTATTTAAGACTAGAGTTACGATTGGAGAATTTCATGCCTAAAATTAGACCATTTATTTTTAAAAATCATTTTAAATGAAAATTCAGTATATACCGAGAAGTAACAGTAGTTTTTGTAAATAGAAAATGTCTATTCAGACTGTAGTTACTGTGTTAACAAAGTGTTAATGTTAAAATAACCTGAAAGATTTATGCATGATTTCTGCCATTCATTTCGTGAAAAATTATTTAGGAATTAAATGAAAATTCTGTTTTCATAAAAAAACAAAACAATATCTATCAAGTATTTAAGACTGGAATTACTATTAGAAAATTGTAAGTAAAATTTTGCCATTAATATTTTTTTTTAATTATTTTAAATCAAAATTCAATGTTCAGAGTGATGCAACAAATTTTCTGTTCTAAATTAACCAGAGAAATTTATAATTAAAATTCTAACTATATTTTAGAAATGAACATTATTTATAAATTGAAAAAATCAAATCTAGAATCGACACAACCTTGAACTTAATAAAGGTATCAAATCAAACCCAAAATACTTCTTCACCCTACAGGAACAAGCTATACTTACAAAACTACATTCTGTAAAATCTTTCATGGATCAAATAATTGTTATTTATATTGATTTAGATTTTGGTGTGGAATATATTGGAAATTAAACTATTTGCTAAGCTATTGTTCTAATTTCTAAAAGTATTTATGATGTTGCATATTGTTTTGAACAGAGGTCTAATTGCTGGAACATTGACTCTGAACAGTAGAGGAATCACTCTAAAGACTTCAATGAAAATTCTGAAATTTCTGATGCTGATAATATATCAACTAAAGAATGTCATTAAAAATAAAAAATCTAGGGGACATAAAGACAATTGGTATGTAAAATTTCCTTGGGATGAGAAAAAAATTAAATATGACCCATGCTGTAGCCATTAATGTACTGAATAATGTTTCCCTTGGTAAATTTGGATATCTAATAAATTTATGTCCAAATCTGAGGACCAAACAAATATCAAAATAATTTTTAATTATTTACTTAAGACATGTAAAGTCCCTTCATTAACTAAAACAGCCTACCCTAGCATAAAACTAATAGAAAACATGTTGTTATTCCATATGAATGATTGTCATTGTATTTTTATCAATGTTTTTCTACTTAAGGCCAAAGAAGATAAGGATAGATTTTGTTTGTTACCTTAATTTGTGAATTTGTTGCCTGTCTATTTATATTGAATTGTGTGATTGTCTATATCAATAAATTTCTGGAAGTTGAATACACTGAAATGTTAAAGAATTTTCCTGTTAACTAGGAGAACTTAGTAATTATCCTGAAAAACTATTGTATTTTAACCAAGAATCAATAGATAAAATGAGTGAAGAAATTTAAGATCTTGTAATGGTAAATGTGATGAGCTAAAAATTAAAATGATAAAAGATGGAAATTTTGTTGAACATGGTTTGCTAGTTAGAGAAGGTATTAAATTAAGGATACCATACAAGTTGCTATTAGTTCTATTAATGAAATGCTAAAGCAAAAAAAAAAATCTCAAATTTCTGATATACATGATCATTTATAATTATATTTACCCATTACAGTTAAAGGGAGAATACTTATTAGTGAGTTATGGCATCAAAAAATGGATTGGGGCTACTATCTCTGCTAAAAATCAGAATGCTTGGTCTAGTTTATCCAAAGATTTAATTCTACTTGATCTATTAAAATTTTCCAGATGTCCTGTGGATGAAACATATCCTGCACAGTTGTACATATTTTACCGTACCTCCAAAAAAGTTTATGGATTTATGGCTTATATCATTCAAAATGGAAAATCTACTTTAGATTTTACTAAGACAAAAAGTATGCCCTTTAAAATCCCATTTTGGAGCTGCTTGCTGTATTTTTAGTACTCAAGTGTTTGGGAAATATATTGGAGATGTTTTCAAACATTTTTATGACATATACCTTTGTATATGTTGATGTCCAGATAGTATTATCTTAGTTACTTTCTGAAGGTATTAAAACCAAGAATCAATCTTTTAAAAATACACTAAATGATATAAAAAAAATAAAAAAAAATATGAAGGAATCAGTGGTGTCACATTCCTTAAATTAAATCATCAGCTAACAATGATGAGACAGATGTGCTCAAATGTTTTCCATAAATGTGTTATTATAAAAATAAACTTGCAATTGATAGGACCTTTTGTGTATAAATTTCTTATGAATGTTTCTATAAAAAAACTTACAATAAATATAATATAAAATTTTCTATAAATGTTCCTATAAAAACAAAACTAAATTAAATTTGTTTATGAAGGGAGAATATAAAAATTTTATTTTTATTATTTAAAAAAATGATAGCCTTGTTTAAATGTAGAATTGTCTACCTTTTTTTTAATGCATGTTCTTTTGAGAGAAGTTTTAAGAAATTAGATTATCTTGCTTTAAATTTTGTTTGTACTCTTTTCATAATTGTAAACTGTAAATAAATGAGTTATTTTCTTTTTGATTTTACACAGTGCTTGACTTGTATTTTATAATTTTGCACCTATTAATGTCTTGCTATTTCTTTTTTGTCTGGCAGAAGAGTGTGGATTTAATAGGAATAAAAATTTCCTAAGTGTTTTAACAGAGGATGGAAAATGCAAAATTATATTTGTCATGTCTTCATTGCATTGAACAAAGTTAACACAATCAAGAAATATAATGTTGCTTGGAGTCAATGTAGTCTTGTTGAATTCTATAGTCAAGTTATAAAGCTTGCTTTTTGGCTCACTCTCAATAAATCACTTTCTAATACATTTTCTTTTTCTACCAGTCTCTCCTGATAATTCTTGGCATCAATACTTATACTACTTGGACAAGTCCAAGTACTATTCTCGAGAGGTGTTTTCATCTCCACAACACATTTAAAAAGGGAAAAATGCCTTTCAAGAATTTCAAACAAACAGGTCAATTTTGTCTAAAACAATGAAAAGAGTGCTGAATTGTTATATAATATCAATCATATTGTATGGCAGTGAATACTGAACAATTTCCTTATGGATAAAGAGAAAACTGGATGCAACAAAAATATGGTTCTACAGAAGAATTCTAAGAATTCCATGGCTGGAATATATAAGCAACAAAGAAGTCATTTATTTATAAGAATTATGTTTTGGACGTATACTCAAAACCTTTCTAAGCATTCTTCTGATCTCTTTGAGAAATTACTGTTCATTGTAACTTATCCAAGACTCATATTTGTAAGTGGTTTAATGTGCATTGCAACATATCCAAGCTCAAAATTTGGTAGATGACTTACTACTTATTGCAACACATCCAAGTTCAATATTTGGTAGATGAGCTATACCATTGCAAATCAAACCTCATACTTGATAAATTGCCTATTATGCATTGAAGCTTGTCCAAGCTCTATACTTGGTAGATGGTTTAATATTAATTGCAACTCATCCAAGCCCCATATTTAGAAGCTGGCATCCTGGTTATAACACCCGTGGGTGTAGTGTAATGTTTGCAGACTTTATTTTCTTGTATGCCAGTGTATATAATAAATGTAGATTGCAATGGCATTAAATCGTCCCTATTTTAAGTCAGACATAATTTCTTGTACAGAGAGTAATGTTCACAGATAATTTTAAGGGCAAATTATGATGCATAGATGATGTCTAGGATCAATGTCAGAACAGTTGGGTGGCGTGTAACATATTTTTAACATCAATTAAATATTTAGGATAAATACTTGTAAGACCCTTCTCTGAAAATTATTATGAACAAAAGAAAATTTCTTTTTTTTAATAGCTTAACAATATTTTAACAGATGACAAGGTATAATGTAGACAATAAATCAGTCAGTTAATTGCAGTATATGATACACATTTGGGAGATAATGTCTCTTTCAAGACATGATTGACTGAGCAGAAAATTTTCCAGCAGTGGGTGGTCATTAGTTTCTGTGGTAGACTGATTGCCAACTAAAGATATAGAACCCTATCTGTCCTGCTATTCAATCCACAGCTGGAGGGAAAAGAGATGGATTAATACTTTTTCCAAGTGTATTTGTGTGTAAGGGAATGAAATGAATTTGACTGGAATTTGAACTTGGTTCTCTGATTTCTCATTCCGAGCTGATATCCATTACACCACAACACACAAGAGAAAACAATAAAGTTTGTGTAATTATGAGTTCTTGTTCCTTACTTTATTGGTATTTATATATTATTTGTAATTGAACTAACAGTAAATGACTAAATTTATGTCTGTCAACTTCAAAGCTAATCAATTGTTTTTTTATTGATTTAGTAAATATTTGTTTGCATACTTTAGTACTGAAAATAATTTAGAATTTTAAAAGTAATGTTTTACACCTCCTTCTTTTATTCAGTTTATGCCAAGTTACTTTTCAGAGAATGAACTGGTAGATTTCAAGATTAATCAATAACAGACACATTTTCGGCATTAAAAAATTCCTATCAAATCTTGATTAATTAATCAGTAATTCCTAGACTTGGACAATAGAATGAGAACAGTCTACTCTTGCAGATTGAATAAAGTGTTCAATTTGAAATTCCCTGAAGGTCATTCAGACCAACAGACATGTGAAGATAACTGGAAGGTACGACAACTGAAATGTGATAATAGCAAAAAAGATGAAGACATTAGTCTGATGGTATATAATTATAATTCCTCATCCAAAAAATTAACAAAGAAAATACTTTTAAATTAAAAAACATAAAAAGGTATCATAAATACTATAAAGCATTGAAAAGACATTCAATTTTGGTTTGTTTACTTTCATCTTAAGAGAAAAGAAAAAATAACTAATGATTGTTTCATTTAAAAATTTCTCACAATTGAAAAGACAGTAGTGATATTTTCATCTGTATTAGCTGTTTTATTCTTTTCACAATTTGATTGCAAACAAGAATTGAGATGTTATTGAAAAACTAGCTGGTGAAGAGAGATTTTTGAATAAAAGGGAAAAATAGTTGAGGAGATCTTGAAAATACTGGTGAAAGTGTCCATGATTATAATTAATTTTTTAATTAAAAATACATCATTTGTAAATGGTATATTGAACTGGGATCAAATACAGATCAAATATGGATTGGAATCTTACAATGAAAGGATAAAGAACAAATATGAAACGGTTATCAATGGTAAATTAAATAACATTTTGTGATATGTTACATTTGTTAATTTAAAACGTCTTTCATTATTTTCTTTTTCAACAACAAATTACGTACTTTGTTTTGGAAGAGAAAAATAAAATAGTCAGTTTACAACTAAACTCACTTGTCAATTATGATAGCAACAACAATAGAAATAAGCTAACAACATTGTTGCGGAATTACACTGCATGTATAATTCCACACACATTTTCTATTTTAAATTTAACATTCAATTGAAGAAACCAACCAATTTATTATAGTAACAAATAATAATGTGTATTTCAATAAATATACATATAAAGGTGAAAGAAGATTAAATAAGTTGCAAGCAATGTTTGAGGAGATTAAAAATGTTGATTTAAAAAGTCATGGTAAAAATATGTAATGCACAAATTAAGCTGTCTGGCTTAGACTATATATTGAAATGTTTTGCTGAAATGGAATTTGATTATATGCAGAAAAGATATTTTTGTGTTTGAATGTTCAAGATGTAATTTATTAGCATTGAGTAGTTCTGTGAATATTTTGAATAATGAACAGTTTGTTGAAGAATATTTTGAATGATGAAGTTTGTTGAAGACAGCTTTTGTGTGAATGAAAAGTTTGTTGAAGAATATTTTGAATGAAGAGTTTGTTGAATAATATTTTGAATGATGAAAAATTTGTTGAATATTTTGAATGATCAAAAGGTTTATTGAAGATAGCTTGGCAAATAGAGTAAGTGAGTGAATTAATTCTTATATGTTGTAATTATTAAACACCAAATTCAACAGTCAATAGATGGTAAGAAGACAATATTAGAAGTTGGATTTAACAAGTGTTTCTCATGTGTTGCTGGGTGATTTTGGAGTGACATGGATTCTGTTAGCAGATGGATACTCACTGACCGAGGAAAAGAAGTCTATTGTATTTATACTTTTCTTAGTTGGTCAAATCCTCTCAGTGGGAAAATTATGTTTTGTGCTGAAATATTTTTTAGAAGTAAATCAGCCAATCAAATTATGAGTTTTAGAAAAATTTAGAAAGCTGGCTGGAGCTTAACTTGCAAGAAACTGCACAAAATTTGACGAGTAAAAACGTGATTGGTAAATTGTCTTTTGATAATTAAGTAATCATTTTTATCCAGTCACATTGCGAGTTTCCACAAAATGTGTGAAAAGGAATTTATACAAGTTTTGGTGAGAGGTACCACACAACATCAATAAATTTTCTTTCATCTTTTGTGCATTATATGAAGTCATAGAGATTAATTATAGCAATAGTGCTTGCTCCTACACTGCTTTAAAACATTGTATCAGTTTTAGTTAATACTTTTTGTGTGGCTCTAATGTAAAGATATTCTTTATATGCTTTTTTGATGATACGATGGATTTTGTCTATGTTTATGAGATGAGGTAGTATTTACATTTGGACTATTGTCCTCACAAGAACAACTGAATGGATATAGATGTTAGTTAGTTCCTGTGACTTGACCCAAAGAGTTGTGAGTTCAATACCAGGCTACAGCAGTGGTGAACAAGTAACAAAGATGAAGACAATAGTTCAAATAATGTAAATATGATGGATTTTACAAGAAACAAGATTAACAACAAAAAAGAATAATCCTCCTTTATTCAAGTCTTTGAATTCATAGCATTCCTTTGTCTGATTATGTTGGAATGGAATTAAAAAAATAAAAGTTTGTTGTGAAATTGTGAATAATTCTTTCAAACATACTGAGCGAATTGTGTGAGTAGGTCGTTCTTTTAAGGAATCTTTAATATTGCTATTGCTAAAACAAGATGTATTATAAAACTCTCTCTCTCTCTATATATATATATATAAGTAAGTAGCTAACTTAGAACCAATGGACCTACCAAGGTTTCACCAAATGGATTGTCAGGGCAAGTTGGCCCTGACGATCCATTTGGTGAAACCTTGGTAGGTCCGTTGGCTCTAAGTTAGCTACTTACTTATTTATTTGCTCTGCTATTGTATTGAGCACTTTACGTGTTAGGTTCTTCGTCTCGGGTTTTTTTCTTTTGACTAGTACTTTGACTAATGTTCAAGGGCTTAGTTTGTTTCTTTTTTTGTTTCCATTTTTTCCCCTCCACATTTATACTCGGTGGGTTTTTCAAGAAGTGTTCAAAGATAAATTTACAGTTTTATATTATTTCTTCCCAAGAAAAGTAATAAAAGTCATTAGGGGTTACTGGGAGTGAAAGAAACAGAAAGAAGAACAAAGGAATGGAATTCAATGAAACAGATGATGACAATTGACATTGAATTTAAATCTTTAAAGTTTGTAGTTGACAAGAAAACAGGAAGCTGGAAGAGTGTTCTACAACTGAGAAATGTGAAAGAAAAAAATGTAGAACTTATGATTACAACCAGAAATTTCAAGAAAAGAATTATGAGACTTAGCCACCAACTTAGTACTATGCTTAAATTCATAAAGTTGTAGGTACCTAAAAGGAAAGCTAATCAGAACAATTACCTTAAAAAATATTTATAATGGAGGCAAATAGAAGGTAAGTTGCAGCAATAGGAAAGTAGCTTAAGCCAAGATGCCAAGTCAGGACTGATTATAATGCACATTCTTTTTTGGGTGGTATCTATATACATAGCAGAATCACTAAACCAGATGTAGCAGCAATATTCAATACTAGCAGTATAGCCCGGCATTGCTTGGGTGTAATGAAAGCTTTAAAACTAATCCATGGTCCTAGAGCTCAGACTCAGCCTCAAGAATATTTGTGTGAAGTTTGGTGAGAATCGGATAAAAATTGTGGATTTGTATAAAGGACATACAGGCAGATAAACAGACACACACACAAACATCTTGCCTTTTTTTTTATATATATATATATATATAATAGATTTTCTGCATTATTGTAAGAACTGCAACCTTGAAACTTCTGAATATCGTTTATGTCTTTGTCTATGAGTTTATCAAATTTGATTAAAATCAGACCACTCCTTCTATCACCTGATTTTTTTCAATTATCGATATTTATCAGGGGTACCTCGACACAAAAAACCTAGCTAAGAACACTCCCAGACGCTTATAGTAGGACTGTGTAAATTTTCAAGAAAATCGGTTCAGCCGTTTTGGAGTCTATAGGTAACGGGGGGGGATGGACGGACGGGGGGAGACACACACACACACAGAGACAAAGTTCCATTTATAAATAAGTTTAGATTAGATTACCTGTCTTTTAAACAGAGTGATCAAACTTGAAATAACATTAATTTTCTGACTTGTCTACACAGCTAATATAGTAAGAAGTGCTATATCATCCAGTATACATTGCTTCAACTACTTTTTTATACAACCTATATAAAAATATTTTATATTATCTGCTTCAGTAGAGCCAAATGAATCCAGCACATGTTTTGTTAAATCTGAGAATTTACAATCAGACTTTGGGAGTAGTTGTCATCTTGTTGTCTGCTGTAGGGAGTATGATTACTTTGGAAATAGGAGTAGAGCATCAATCTGTGGTGTATTCTCAACTCACAGAAGGGCTGCTTTAAGCAAATGACTGCTAGTTTCACACTTTGCTGGTTTCTCTGACAGTCCCTTCTCTCTGTCTTGGCCTGTTGGCTGTCTTTTTTTGTTCACTTGAGAAAGGGCTCCAGACAACTGGTGAAAAACTTGGTTTGGGCTAACATGAAAAAAAATTTTTTTTTTTTTTGATTGGCCAAAATTTTTATTTTCTGGCATTTTTTCTCCTTCATTCTTTTTGACACTAGAAGTTAAGCATGGAGCCTCTCTTATTTTGGTAGATGTCTAGTCATAATAGCTAGACCCATGGACCAGCAAACTTCCACCGTGTTTGCAGGTGTGTTCAGTCTGTTCTTCTTCTTCTTCCTCTTTTTTATGAGTGGAGTGCTTTCTCATTATTTGAGAGAAGGGGGAAGAGAGAGAGAGAGAGAGAGAAATATATGAGTTTTAAAAGAAAGAAAATGCCTGATTTTGAATTGAATTTTTTTTTTGTTTATATATTTTATATTTGAAACCAAGACCCCCACACCTACATTTACTTCTACAACATTATGCAATTTGGTTAGATACAGGTACTTGCATTTTTTTTTTTTGCCATCTGAGTATATATTAGCTTAATAAATAACTCGATTTTGTATATATATATATATATATATATATAGGAAAGAATATTAATAAAAAGTTTTGAATTTAAAAACGTACTTTTTTAAAACAGTATTTGTTTATTTTTATAGTATTTTATATTTCAGACCGCCCTCGGTCCTTCATCAGAAACAAGTGATTTTTAAATTAGAATTGGAAACGTATTTTTACGATAGCGTCCTAATACTTTTTTGTTTACATCACGTGGTGTCGATAAACCAATCAGCATGCGGCACGTCCGTTTGTTTATTTTCGGTAAACCAATCAACACGCGGCACGTCCGTGGAGAGAGTCTGTTTGTTTTAGACAAAAAATCTCTTGGAATATCTATTTTTTTAGAAAAAAAGATACTAGACAGTTCACAATGCAAACCATCACACTATTTTAGGTACATTGATGATATTTTCTTAATATGGACTCATGGATTAGAAAAATTAAAAAACTTCTTCACTTTCTGCAACAACTTCCACAATACAATCAAATTTACCATGGAGTACTCATACACATCCGTCCCTTTCTTAGACGTCATGGTAAAATTAAATAAACATACACTTTCCACCAGTCTATACAACAAACCCACAAACCAACATAAATTCCTACACTTTAACAGCTGTCATCCCCTCAAATTAAAAAAATCTATCGTATACAGCTCATTTATTAGAATAAGACGCATTTGCTCAGACCATCCAGATTTTCTAAACAACATTAACAACCTAACAAAACAGTTTCTAAAATGCAAATACCCAATAAAAATAATAAAGGAAGCACTACATAAAACCATCCACATAGACCGCAGCACACTTCTCACATACAAAAAATGAAAAGACAATAACCGAATTCCCATGGTTTTTAACCATAATCAATATTCCCACACACTCATCAAAAATTTAAAAAATGATTACAGGAACCTCCAATCAAACAAAAACATCAAAGACATTTTCGATAGGCCACCCATAAATGCAAAGAAACAAACACCCAACCTATCAACTATCCTCACTTCTAACAAATATTTAAATAATACAAACCTATCAGGGAATTTAAAATGTGGAAAGCCCCGTTGTTTAATCTGTAAACATCTAATAACAGACAAAACATTCTCTGTACCCAACACAAAAATAAAATTACACCCACCAAACCTTACTTGTGATAGCAAAGACATCATCTACTATCTCTTCTGCTCAATTTGCCCCAACAGTGGATATATCGGCGAATCCGGTAATAGCTTTAGATTTCGCTTCAATAATCACAAACTAAATATACGACAAAAAAATGTATACTCCCCAATTGCAGCACATTTTAATCAACCCGATCACACTTTAGAAAATTGCAAATGTTTACTAATAGACTCCAATTTTAGTTCTACATACACACGCAGAAAGAAAGAAAAATACTGGATTTTAAAATTAAACACACACAAGCTAGGGTTAAACAGGGACTTAGGTGTGTTGAATCTCTACAAATATTTCAATAGGTAAAAAGAATGTTCTTTCAGATATTCCAAGGAATTTTTTATCTAAAACAAACAGACTTTCTCCACGGAGGTGTCGCGTGTTGATTGGTTGACCGAAAATAAACAAACGGACGTGCCGCATGCTGATTGGTTTATCGACACCACGCGATATAAACAAAAAAATAGATATTCCAAGAGATTTTTTGTCTAAAACAAACAGACTCTCTCCACGGACGTGCCGCGTGTTGATTGGTTTACCGAAAATAAACAAACGGACGTGCCGCATGCTGATTGGTTTATCGACACCACGTGATGTAAACAAAAAAGTATTAGGACGCTATCGTAAAAATACGTTTCCAATTCTAATTTAAAAATCACTTGTTTCTGATGAAGGACCGAGGGCGGTCTGAAATATAAAATACTATAAAAATAAACAAATACTGTTTAAAAAAGTACGTTTTTAAATTCAAAACTTTTTATTAATATTCTTTCCTATACATATTAAGACAGTATACGTGGATGATCATCACTATATATATATATATATATATATATATATATATATATAGGAAAGAATATTAAAACGTTTTGAGTTTAAAAATGAGTTTTTTTGACAGTATTTGTTTATTTCTACTATTATATTTTATATTTCAGATCGACCTCGGTCCTTCATCAGAAACAAATGATTTTAAAATTTTTGAATGTATCTAAAAAAGTTTAGTTATTAAACTTTTTTAGATACATTCAAAATTTTTTTATCTAAAACAAATTTACAAGTATTATTAAAGATAGGTTTACGTTTACAAACATAATTTTAAAAAAAATCTGTCGCTTTCAACGTCACTTGATGTAAAAACAAAAACTCTCTCCACAAACGCATCACGTGATGTAAAAAAACGCGTCACGTGATGTAAACAGACTCTTCACAGATGCTCTCGTGAAATCTTGTGAAATACGTTACTAATTCAAATTTTAAAATCATTTGTTTCTGATGAAGGACCAAGGGAGGTCTGAAATATAAAATATAATAGTAGAAATAAACAAATACTGTCAAAAAAACACATTTTTAAACTCAAAACATTTTAATATTCTTTCCTTTACATATTAAGACAGTATACGTGGATCATCACTATGCTATATATATATATATATATATATATATATATACATACAGACACTGTTCTTTCAATGTCAAAACAAAATGTACAATTTTTTAGTCGTTTTTCACGTTCTAATGTAATAACTAATATATATATATATATATAACTGGGAGATATTTTTAGACATTTTCTGCAGGGTTGAGAGTGACATAATAAGTCAGTGAAAATATGGACATTTTCTGAATGTAATTTAAAAAACAGAACACGTCATATTTCAAGCAATAACACTCAGTTGTTATCCCCATTCTTCTTCGTAACTAAGAAGAAATGACAGCTTAGCTCTCTGTATCATCAATAATAGATTTAGAACCTAAACATATTACTTCTTCAAGCATGTTATGAATATAAACAAAACATTTTTCCTAATCAGCTACAGAAAAATTATTTCTTTAGTTTAACAGTAAAATTTCAGCCAGTTTCTAGCACCTACATATTGTGAATCAAGTTAATTGTAGAAAACATTTTTAAAAAGTTTTGTTTAAAATTTGATGTTTATTATTTAGCATAAAATAATATTGTGAGGCAAAATTTATCTCTGATGACATGTTCTGAGTTTTTTAAATTTGATGTTTGTAGCTTTTACATGTTACCAAAAATGAATCAAGTGTCTTCCGACTTAATAAAATTTGACTATACATGGAGTTAATGTGGCCAAAAATTAATTAATCATTTCACCCCCAAACAAGGTGATAATGCCACTAGGATGCAGGAAGTGAAAGAAAATAAGATGATGTTAGTGAAGAGAAGTGAGGAAAGGACAATAAAAGAACAGTGTTTAGGAAGACAAGATGGTGATTAGTGTTGCATTTAAATTTTTGAAGATTATATATATATATATATATATATATATATATATATGTTTCAATACATTTATATTGTAGAACTTTTTAATATTTTTCATTTCCAAATGAAATAAATATGTGTGTATATATAAATATATATATAATCTTTTAATACATTTATATTATAGAACTTTTTAATATTTTAATATTTTTCATTTCCAAATGAAATATATATATATATATATAATTTTTCAATACATTTATATTGTAGAACTTTTTAATATTTTTCATTTCATTTCAAAATGAAATACATATATATATATATATATATATATAATTTTTCAATACATTTATATTGTAGAACTTTTCAATATTTTTCATTTCCAAATGAAATACACACACACACACACATATATATATATATGTGTGTGTGTGTGTATATTTCTAAGCAACCGACAATTTGAAATTAATTCTTTGAACATTATATTTTATCGATAAG
This sequence comes from Ascarosepion bandense, assembly GCA_037127315.1. Taxonomy (NCBI): domain Eukaryota; kingdom Metazoa; phylum Mollusca; class Cephalopoda; order Sepiida; family Sepiidae; genus Ascarosepion; species Ascarosepion bandense. Next base: position 429,747 of record JBBBDQ010002398.1, read on the forward strand.
TAGCTATTCTGTTTTTAATGAAACAGTATTATATATTTATATCTACCTGCCTGATTATTTACGATAAATTTTTATCATGAAATTTCAAATTGTCAGTTGCTTATAACCAAGTTTCGTTAAAATTCATTGATTTCCGTAACATGTTTACATTTGTTGACATTACGATACATTTCAGAGCAGATATGTTTGTTTACGATGGATCGAAAATTGTGTTATATAGGCTTGATTGGAACCTCGTTTAGACTGGAGGCTATTTGTGGTTGAGAGGTCTAAGATGTTACCAGATCAAATGGTAGCTTCCCCTATATAGATAGGTGTCGCATGTTCGAATCCTGCCGAATGGCACACATTTTCGTAATAAAAATTTATCGTAAATAATCAGGCCGGTAGATATAAATATATAATACTGCTTCATTAAAAACAGAATATCTACTTAATATCTACTTACAGTATCGATAAAATATAATGTTCAAAGAATTCATATATATATATATATATACATACATATCTCTACATATAATATATACATATCGTATATACATATATATACACATATATATATATATTTAGTGTATTGAGGCAGCAGATAATTTTCTAAACATATATTGTTAAATATAACAGACAATGGATGTCTATTTTGTTTAATCATGAGCTGTTCTAAACATCATGTTTTGGCTTTAATTTAAGGTGAAAATAAAGACAAAAATTGTCCAACATTTGCATATTTTTTATTATGCTGGTTCGAAGCCATCTTCAGAGTGGTTACAGGGATGTAAACATAAAGACATCCACCATCAAAGATGATATTATCTTGTGTTGACATAAAATATTGCTATGCAATGATAACAGAATGGCATTACAAATATATAACCTGCATATGCTATTTGGTGACAAAATACAATGTTTAGAATGGATCATGATTAAACATAATAGACATTCATTGTCTGTTATATTCAACAACATATATATTACTATTTGAAAATATAAATTCAATTAATACAAAGCAGGGTACTTTTTAAGGTTCCATACTACTTTTATTGTGGTTGTTTTGACCAGTCAACAAATTAATAAAAATGTCAGGTTAAAAATTTGTAAACATTTTTTTCTCAAAAACATATTTGCATTGAATACTTATAACAACTTATGAAACAGTAACACTCTTTTGTGACTGCATTATATGAATTCTTCCTTATTTCTAAAACATTGTTTTTATTTAAATACTAGAGTAGAACCCATCAAAGATTATGGAACCATTCACTTATAGATCTGCACTTCCACCAAGGATCAGATCATATTCGTACACATTGTAAAGTTAAAAACTATATATTTTATCAGCAATAACCACTGAAAAATGACAACCTTGGCACTAAATACTATCACAATTAAACACTATATATATATATATATATATATATATATATATATATATATATATATTGCTTATAAAATGTATTTTGGCAAGCAGGATTTTTATCGTAAAGTGCTTGATACTGGGGTGATAGAGTGTTGATAGGTACAAAGATTTAATCTCTTTAATAGAGCAGATTCATGCTGATTTCAAAGTTTTGTGAGGACACAGTTATGATGTTCTCACTCGTCAGGGCTGTTTGTTGTTAGGTCTCGGTTTTTTCTTGTTTATATAGAATGTGGTGTCATACTGTAGAAGTGGTCATGTTTGTAATTGGTTGATTTTACTTTTTTATTGTGTAATGGCTTGATTTATTTTTATTTTTAGTGTATGTGTGAATGGGAGTTTCTTTAGTTGAGATGGGTCCTTTTGTTTCATTGACCTTTTTCTCAATGTGTTGGTACGTTTTGCCATGTGAAGGTTTATTTTTTCTGGGTCATGGTTGGGTGTTATTGTATTTGTGTTTGTAGGCTTCTTGTATTTTTTTTTTAGTGATTGTTGTATTATTTTCTGTTTTTGATGTGACTGGGTGTTTGTATGTACTTTTATTTTTTGTATTTATATTATTTGTATGTTTTGTTTTCGTTTATCGTGGTCTCGTATTTATAATTATTTTTTTAGTTTTTAATTTTTATTTTGTTTATATGCCTATTATTTATTTGATTTTGTTGTTATTTATTGCTGTTTGCATAGCAATGTAGGTATTTATTCACATGTCTACATTTTCCCATTAACTCGGTTTTTTCGTTTAAGATTTTACTTTGGTTTTTGAAACTGATTATTGCTAGTTTCTCTTCTAGGCATAATTCACAGCTTTTGGTATTACTGCTGTATGATGGTGCCTTTTTCAGATTTATGTATTCAAAGTCAGCATGAATCTGCTCTATTAAAGAGATAAACTCTTTGTACCTGTATATATATATATCTTAGGTACCTCCAAATATTCGTAAAAAAAAATAGGCATACCATAAAAAATCTCCCAAACTTCATAAAAAAGTTTTATCATCAAAATCATTGTTATTAAGAGGAGAGATCAAAGGAGTTTTTTTCATTTTTAAATTATATTTTTATAATGTTCAAAGTTTTAATTAAAATATCTTGTTTTTCTTGTATCACCGGGAAGACCAAAGATTTGTATAGGAAATTTTAGCATCTTTTTGTGGTGAAAAACTGATTTAGAAATTCTTGCAAAATTCAAATAATTGCTCAATTTTTTTTTTTTTTTTTTAGAAAATCTTGTTAAACCATTTTTTACATGTTAGTTTTCTTTTATTTAATTCTAAGAAATTTTAATTTTTGTACTGCCTTTTTTAAAAAAAAAATCAGGAATACTAGTTACCCAAAATTTGTGCTGAATCATAAAATAAAAAATGCAATAAAATAAATTTAATTTGTTTTTTTGAATAAGATATATTATGGACACTAATGTCTTAATAAACAATTTTTATAAATTTTAAAATCTTTTAAAATTCTGTAATAATTTGTACCAGTAAGGTGATATTTTTATTAAGTAAAAACTATATTTACTAATCATAAATGAAAAAGCTTACAATTCAGCAAATTTTTTTGTTTTGTACAAACACGCTAATTTTGTAAATATGGATGTTCATATACATTATCAGAAAATAAGAATGATTACTCCAGTAAATTTAAAGGCAAAGTAGCTAAAATTCCATGAAACATTAGATTAGAATATTTTCCAAAATTTTAAAGATTACTGGGTAGTTTAAGTTACATAAACAAAGTACTCACATTATATTTTTCAAGTAATTTTTATGGATATATCCACCTTTAGAAAAAATTAGTTAAATTTCCTCAACACCAGGCTTTCATTAGAGCTGTCAACACCTAATAAATCTGTATTAAAAATGCTTTTCTGTGCTATTTTAAACTAAATACAACATTTTATTGAAATGAGATCTATTAAATTATAAATCAGCTAATCTTTCTCAAATAAAGTTTCAGAAACGCACATTTTATTTTTGAAAGATATTTTTTTTCAATAAAGAAAATTACATTGTGCTGAGAAAATTGTAAACAAGGTTAATTTTTAACTATAGGTATTTCTTTTCTTTGGAGGAACCTATATTTAACCAGTAGGTGAGGGGGGAAGAAATGGATTCATATTTGCATGTACATGAATGTAACAAACCTGACTGAAATTCAAACTTGCCTCTCTGAGCCAGTATCCATTACACCACCTGCACATCCACAATACAAGCAAAAAAAAAAAAAATTCTTAAATTATTAGTTTTCTTACAAGAATGGAAAGCAAAGTTTTTTTAAAATCAAATTTACAATAGAGAAGAGGTAAGTTGGTTTATACTCTTCATAAATGCTTTTTAGAGTCAAATTGTTCTTCAAGCATTTTAACATTAAAGCCAAATCCACATTTTTAAATTAATCACAGAAAAATCACAAAAAGCATTTATATTTTAATTTTTTAGTGACATCTTTTCTTTTTAGGTGATATGTCAATTTTTGAAAAAGTAATAAAGATATGTTAGAAATATATATTTTTTACTGAAGCTTAACAATTACCAAGAATTTCACAGATACAAATTGGGGCAGCAACAGAGCCTTTTTGACTCTTGAACAAATCATGCTGAAAAGAGAACAGTGACAGAAAAAAAACATACATTTCAGATTACATAGTGATTTATGGCTGTAAAAGTCAAATATATTTCAATATGCAATAGCTAAAAAAGAACTGGTCATAAACACACTGAGTAGTAACTTATTGAAAAGAAACTAAATGAACCAAATTTATTTCCAAAAATGAGAAGCTTCAATGAATTTCCATTTTAAAATCATTTTCAGTGACATTTTTTTTAATCAATAAATGAAATACATAAAAAAATTAAATTAATCAAAAGGTGGATGCTTTACAATTTACTAATAGCATTTTTTCTTTACTCTTTAGTAAAAATTGATGACATCCTATCTTTTTAGGTGTGTATGTTTGAAGAAAAACCAAGTCAAAAGGTACACAAATACTTCTTTTATTTAAAGTCTTAAATTTTTAAAAATTTTAAGTGAGAGACTTCTGGAAGTTTCTTTTTTCTTTGTCTAAAATGAATGTGTACAAATAACTTTTATCTCTAGAACGAGATGCTGGAAAGTTCTCGGCTTGATCAACTTTTTCCAAAAAGAAAACAAAAAACTTCTGATGTTTGGTAAATTTGTCCAGAGTTTGAGAAACTGGTCAGGCCAAGAAATTTTCAGCAACCCATTATACAAGAATATAAACAAACTATAATTTAGCACATAATAACAAATTCAAGAGTTAGCATGGCTGAAATAATAATAGTTATATCAAAGACTAAATAAGTAAATTTATAAAAATGCATGTTTATATTTAATGCATATACAGATCATTTGATATCAGTGAAGCAATGGAAATATAGAAAAAGAGTAGGATGAGTCATTAGTAGTTTCCATTTTGGGGAACCAATTGTAATATTTCAAAGAATAAAGTGGATAAACAAAAACAAAAATTATTTATGACCCAACTTGATAAATTAAGCTTAAGTTGTAAAATTTATACAAAGATTCTCCAATCCTTTAAAAAGATTTATATAATTTGTAAGAAAAAAAAATTATTTAAAAATAATTTTTGGCAGGGAAGGGACATTATAATAATATGAAATAATATCAATGATGAAAAGTGCATTCCACAAAGAAAGATAATAGTAAAAAAATCAATAAGTCACAATTTTATCAACAAATTTAAAGTTTTTGTTTTCTTACAATAATGTTTACCTTTTACAAGGCCTGAGGGCCTCTTGAAATATAGTCTTACAGGGTATGAAGCACATCTTATGGAGTTATGTGTGAAAGATAAGTTAACTCTAACTTGACCAGGTTAAGATTGTAGTAATTGGGGAAGCATCTTTTTGGTTGTTGGTATCACAAGGTATTGGTTTGTGGGAAGAAGTTGCTCAAATGAAACTCACAACTCACCAAAGGAATACATAAACAATGACAGTGGTTTGATAAAGGTCATAAAAAAAAGTGTTTTTAAAGCTTTTAAAAAATGCTTGATGATTTTCTTAATCAAAATTTGATGCCTGCTATTGAGGCAAAATTTATCAGGGATAAATATTCTATAACAGAAAAGTAAATTATAGTATACAATATAAAATTTTAATCTGGTCTTCATAAAGTACAATTGATGAAAAACAAATACACAGTATACAAAAAAAAATAATAATAATGAAGATAAAAAAGAGAACAATTACGAGGCTAATTATTTTTTTGTTGATATGGAAAAAAGTTTAAATTTCAGTTTTCAATAAACATTACTTTGCTGCAACTCATTATTTAATTTAAACTGAAATTTTCATTATACACTTTGATCTGAATAATCTCTAATTTCTTACAATTACAATTGCTTAACTGGTAAAGCAAAGCATGTATAATGGCTATACAGCAAAAAAGAAATCTTTGCAACTATCCCCAACTAATGATATACTTTAAATAATATGAAAATTTATAGAGAAAATAACTAAAAGAATCCAATAGCTAGGATTGTACAGATTAGGTGACAAGAAACACTATATTGAAAATTACTTATAACTTTTGTTCATATCAAATTTGCATGAAACAAAATATGTGATCCTTAAAGTGGTAAAATTTTATTGCTAATTTCTGTTTTTACTTCAAAGTGATAAGTGTAGCCCAGAACCCATGAACATGCTCAGCTAGCATTCCATCACAAAGTGTGGCAGTTTGTAGTACAAGTGTAGAGATGGCAGCACAATATTCATAGACATCATGCTTCAGTAGATGTCAAAACGATCAAAAATTGTCATTCTAGGAGCATGGAATTTGTGGCATATACTTGCAGAAGCATTCATCCTTCAACATTCAGATAGGAAGAAACTGTGCAAAAGGTACAATTTTAACACTGTATATTGTACTTTTACCATTCAGTCAGTTAAGTGTCATATGTGATACACTCTTGGGCGATCATGTCTCGAAAGAGACATGGCTGACTGGGCAGAAGATTATCCCGCAGTAGTTTGCCATTGGTTTCTGCAGTAGACTGGTTGCCGATTAAGGCTATAGAACCCAATCTGTCCTGCTATTTAACCCATAACTGGAAGGAAGAGACAGATTAATACCTTTCCCAAGGGTATTTGCGCGTAAGTGAATACAATGGATTCAACTGGAATTCGAACTTGGCTCGCCGGTTTCCCGTTCCGAGCCGATATCCACTGTACCACAAATTAAAAAAAAAAGTTTTATGATAATCGACTAATAATTGATAAAATTATTAGCGATTTTAAATAGAGAGTTTATTTCCACTTATCCTGTAGATATAAAAGATAAAGGGACAATGCAATAAAAGTACAATTGAAAAAAGACAAAGTAAAATAAAAAGCTGGTTCAAGTAAATTAGAATGTTTGCAGATAACTTACTTCACTGTTTTGAGACTGGTAAAAGTTATGATGAATAAATAGCAGCAATGTTTAACCTTCATACCCACAGAAAAACTATGTCAAAAGGGCAGTTATTCACTTGTTATCACTATTAATGTATACACTTTTAACTTCCTTGGCAATGTTTATTTATAAGATTATAAAAATATTTTAACCAAATGAAATGTGATATTATTTACCAGTTTGAAAAAAAAAAAAAAACTTTATTAAAAAATTTACAAAATTATCAAAATATGTATACCTAGTAGAATGCAATATTTATTATTAACTATGAAAACAAGTTTTTTATTCGATTTAATAAACAGTGTGAAATATCTTTGTCATTTCTCAAGGGTAAAGAAAATGTATAAATCCACTTTTATGTTTGGCTTTTATTAAAATTCTAATCATTGCTTTTAAAACAAACATTATCAAGGGAGTCAAGTGTATACAGTAATAGTTGCATCAAGGGAGTTACTGTTCTTTTGACGCATTGTTTTTTTGGAAAGACAATGTAGGTTAAATATTAATGTCTATATCAACTGTTGTTATGTCAAATCAGTCCATTTCAGTTGAATCATATAAGCTTTCATTATTAAACTTTTTTTTCTATGAATTACTTACATTATAATAAGCATTCATGAAAATGAAAGTTTATATCTAAAAATTGACATGTTAAATTACTTGCAAGCCACTGAGAGTGAGTTTAATTTAACTGGATATACTCTGTAAATGTGTCAAAATTGGTTTGGTTTAACAAATACTTAAAACATTAAATTGGAGAAATATGAAGGGCTTACAGATATTTACAAATACAAAAATCAGCTGACAAGAGGACAATACTTGCCAGAGACTATATGGTTGCTTTTAAGCTAAGAATTGAATCAAGTCCACTTGAAAATAATAAATCAAGTTTTTGGCAGATGAGCTATGGCGTCCACTTCTGATTGAAGGTATTGTGTTACAAGATCAAGTGGTAAAAGCGTCTTTTTATGTGGTGTGTCTAGAATGTTTCAAAATAATGCTGACAACTGTCTCCTAATAGTGTGTGACATGCTAACTGCTATAGGAATAGATGCTAGTTAACACTGATAGACAACAAAAAGGCTATAATATATTTGGGCAGTAAAATAACCAAATTCAGAGAGAAAATTCTTGACAAGCTTGAATCAATACCAGAAAGCAGCATTTTATAACGGTTACATACACTGAAAAAGAACAATCAGAAAAAAAAAAACACTTCCTCTCTACATACATTTTATGTCCCAGTTGTATTGAGTATAAAAAAAAAAAAAAGAAAAAAGGAATTTCTTGGAGGATACAAGAACTAAACAATATATATTTTTATTCTATATTATATTTTTCTACACATTTACATTATTTTAGTAGGTTTTGATTGATTTATTTTTTATGTAGGTTATTTAAAGTGAGAAAATATTTTTAGATCGTAAGAATTGTGGGGGGAGAAGGGAGATAAATTTAGTGATACGTTTTAATTAACCCATAACTTGTAGAAGAATAGGTTTATTCAACTCTTTTCCAAGATTATTTGCACATAAGTGAATAACTGGAACTGGAACTTGATTCCCTGATTAATAATTCTGAACCATTACCCATTACAGCACCTGGTATTCTTAAGCACTCACCCAAGCTTGACATTGCTTTTACTGATCATGTGGGAACTGGTGTTTCAATATGTGGCCATAATGAGTATAACATGGGGACACATTTGCAGTTCATGCTTTTCATTCATTTTTTTTTTCTCTCTCTCCTTGGCTGTACTCCAAGAAGTTAACTTGTGGATACTTTTTCTGTAACAAACATGACAGATTTCACAAAAGATGTTTCCATTACCACCAAACGATTACACACACAGCAATAATTCAACTCTGCTTTACCAAAAGTAGAAACATTCTAACATTCATCAATATGGTTGTGTAGATACGATTTCTTTGTTTTATACTTACAATTCAATCTCTACTGTTAATTAGGCATAAATATCTATGTCTATAAATGCTGTGTGAATATAAAAAGCTATAAAAGAGACAAACTCATTTTAAGATTTGTTATAAATAAATAAATAAAAAAAAGAAGAATAACCTACAGTTAAAATAAGAGAGAAAATTACGAGGACACTTTGTTTGAGCCCAGATCTGTGTATATTAAATTGTTTTTAATACACTGGCCATTAATCTCTTTTCCAACACTATATGACTAACTTCAAGTCATACCTTTAAGTGAGATTATTACTTTGTCAATAAGGTAATTAAAAGCAAAAAACTTCTTACCAACAATTGTTTAGCATATGAGATGTTTATTTTGAGGAACAAAATCCTTGTTTCTCTACAAACCCATAATTTATGATTGTATACTGAGCTAGGCATGTCTGAAAGGTTTCAGTTCAGATATATATGTCGTTAAATACAAAATGTTCAAAAACTTCCAGACGAAATATAGCTGCTTGATCTAATAAAAACTTTATACAAATATCTGCATGTATCATGTATCACTAGTTGTATGTTGAACCAAATTTTTAACATTACAGAAAGAGCTTTGCTTGATGAAGTATAACCCAATGGAAAATTCTGGAATGCCTTACATAATTAACCAAGCATCAACATTTGAATGCACAAATGTGCATGCATGAATTATGATTTTTAAAAATACATATTACTTATATTACAAATTAACAAAATCCAAAAGTAACATCCTACAAAAAATCAGAACTTAAAGATTTAACAGAAGAGAAATCCTTTCATTTTATGGAAAGCAAATTTTGGCAAACTGATAAAATCCTCATGGCTGGATTTAATAATTCTTAGCACAAAAATCTAAATCAAATTATCAGGTGAAAGCAAGTATCTATTTTCTAATTAGTAAACATCTGTTAAAAATCTAGCATTAAAAAAATGTTGTTTTGCTTCATATTTAACTTTGTCTATTTATCTTAATATTGCTTGAAACTTGATCTATAAAATGGGTTTTTCATTCTAAAATAAAAGTCAGCTCTAATATTTGGTTTTTTACTTGATGAAAAGGTTGTTTACTTTCAATCACTCTGTTCTTTTAACACACTATCAATAAAATGTGTTTAATAATTTTCATATCTTTTTTTAAAATTTGCTTGGAGTATGTTCCTGTTATATATACACAATGTAGCAAAAATTTGGAAAACATTAACATGTATTTTGTGTGGCATAGTACAGAAATCAAAACTATTATAGTATCATATATATAATAGTAATATATATATAAAATAATAACCATATATTTATTATAATAATAATAATAATAATAATAATAATAATAATAATAATAATTACCATATATTTATGCTTTACTTTTGTATTGGGCACTTTTTAAAGTAAATACTTAACTCTGGAATATACTTCCATTAGTAACCATTATTTATGTGTGTGTGTGGACGAGTATTTACACTACACTCAAGTAGTGGCACTTGGTCTGAAGATAATATGAAGTGGCACTGATTTGAACTCTGTGTGTATGAGAGTGTGTGCACATATATATATGTGTGTATGTGTGTTTGTGTACATATGTCTCTTTGTTATTACATTTATTTTTATAGTATAACAAAGAGGATAAAATCAGTTTAGACTGATATCAGTATTTACAAGGAAATGAATAAAGGATTGCTGTAGATATGGTGTATATGAAGACTTACCCAATCTAGCTTGAGATCACAACTAGTATATATTTTCTGTTAGAGACATAAGCATTCATGTATTCCTCTAGATTTGAAGTTTACAGAAAAGAAGCAAACATTTATTTATTACTATGCAAGAGTTGTTTCCCCTGCTACATAACTAAGATTTATTTAGTATATATATAAAAAAAAAAAATCATGACAGCTTATTTAATCAACAGATGTCAGCTTGTAACAAATCAATAACAGCTAATACAGATTTATCATTTTGAAAATCAATTTGTGGGTCATCTAGCTTCTCTTGCAAGAGTTCATTGAGAAGGTTCCGGAACTCTTTAAAGATGACAGCAGTTCGAGCTCGGGACTTGAAAATAATCCACTTGTCTACAGTGACTGTCTGCTGAATGTGTTGGACAACGATGTTGCGGCCAAATAGCAATAATGGAAAAGGAGAAACAAGGGTACAATCACGCAAGTAAACTCTGGACTGCTTCGTTTTCTCTTGGTATACCATATAACCTTGTGCTTGCAGGGTCCGGTTCACAGAACTGGGATGAACATAGGCATGTCCCTGAGGCATCTCTGCACCACAGATCCGGTTGGTGCCATCTGGATCTTTTTCAGAGCAGACTTTGGCCACATTTGGATACAATCCAGCAAGAACAACAGCCTTTATGAGAGCACAGATCTTGGGATTTAGATGAACCCCCGGGCTGATATCAGTAGACGAATTCCAGGACGAGGTTCCAATAAGTTGCTTTTCATCTTTAGTGCTAAGAAATCCAATAGATTTTACAAGTTTGATAAGGTCTGTTTTCACACTTTCAATTTCCAAAAGTGTTTTTCTTTTCAGATAGTTTTGCATGCAGAAGGTATTTTCTGCTTCTCGCCCAGCCTTACGTGCAGCCTTCCAACGAGAATATGCATTGTAGATTGTTAAGTGGTCAGAATTGGCAATGGATAGATTCTGTTTTGCCATATTAGCCTCTGACCGTTTCTCAAGAGGTACAACAAATGGAGACTTGCCACTGACGGCTGCTGCAATAACAGCAGCTGGTTCCAAGCAACCAAACAAAGCACCAAAGATCAGCATTTTACCAATGGACACGTGAACTGGCAGTGCAGCCAAATGGTGTCCAAGAGGTGTTAAGACATCATCTTCACAAGCACCAATGTCTTCCAAAATGTTCATGGCACGAGAGATAGCTGGTAACTGCGGAGGGTTCAAAGCTTGCTGAAGAAATTCTTCAGTTTTTCCAAGTTGACATTTCATGATGTGTAAACAAAGTTCTTCAAGAGCAACACGGAGGATTTCAGGAATAGTGAACTCTCGGAACTTAGAATAAGCTTCTTTGGTATAAAGTCTATAACAGAACCCATTACGAACACGGCCTGCACGACCGGAACGTTGCTTGGCACTGGCCTTGCTTACAAAGACTTCTTCCAGTGCATTCATCCGACTTGATTCAATGTATCGATTCTCTTTCACTTTGCCACTGTCAATTACATACACAACATCTGGAATAGTTACTCCTGTCTCAGCAATGTTAGTTGCAAGAACAATCTTACGGACTCCAGGGGGCGGAATTTTGAAAGCAGTGCTTTGGTCCTCTGAAGATAAAACTGAATGTAAAGCAAGGATTTGATATTTGCCAGATTTAGAAAATTTGCGGTCACTTTGTAAAAGTTCATAAAGTTCTTGAATATCTGCTAATCCAGGTAAGAATATGAGAATTGCACCTTCAACCTCTGCACCACTTGAAGCAATAGTATTCAAAAGGTGGATAATTAGATCCATATTGACTTTGTGGGGTTTCATACGTGTTACTGTCAGTCTAGTATGCTTAGAATAACTCTCTTTGTCAAGTCCACTTGTGTCAACAATATCCTCTTTGGACCAACATAGGTTTGTTTTTTGTTTTGTGCCCCCAGCACCAGTGATTGCAACAGTAGTTCTCTGTTCTTCACACAGCTGGGAAGCTGGAATACAATATGGGGAATCTTCTTCTAAAGCATAATTTGTTGTCTCTATAAGGTCCTCCAAATATGAAACCTCGACAGGAAACAGCCTTCCTGGAATCTTGATAATTGGGCTATGGTGGAAATAATCAGATATGCGATCGCAATCGATAGTGGCACTCATAAGAATCACCTTAAGGTCATTTCGAGATTCAAGCAACTGCTTCAGAATAATCAAGAGAAAGTCTGACTGTACAGTTCGCTCATGGACTTCATCAACAATGATGTGTGATACCTTTTTTAATTCAGGGTCAGAGTGCAATTGTCGGAGTATAACCCCAGTGGTACAATATGTAAGACAAGTGGTGTGAGTGATGCATGATTCAAAACGAATCCTATAACCACACAGGGAATTTATAGAACCTGGAGGTTTATCGCCAAGTTCCTGTGACACTCGGTTTGCAAGGCTCACAGCAGAGATACGACGTGGTTGTGTACAGATAATATTACATTCCTCCCCAGACATCAAACGGTCCTCAAGAAGAAATTGTGGTATCTGAGTACTTTTTCCACTGCCTGTTTCTCCAGCAATTACAACCACTTTGCTTCGATCAATCTGAGCTAAAATATCATCCTTGTATTTGTAAACAGGAAGTGCTTGTCTTTGAGGGAGTAACTTCTTGTATTTGGAGGTCTTTAACTTTTCAAAAAGGAGATCCTTCAGCTCTTCTGGCTTTGATTTTACCACTGTTTTCTTCTTCTTTAAGTTTTCTGAAGGTTTAGGTGAATCATCAAGATCAGCAGTGAACCAATCATCACATACATCATCATCATCATCCTTGTTGTTGTCAATGTTTGAGTGATCATTTGAGTGAGATTTTGGTTGTGTAGGGGCTAGTTTTAATTCTTTTAGCAGCTTTGTAACAAGTTGGTCACGGGGCTTGTTGTTAATTTCCTGTGCTTCTCGCTTGATTTGCTTTTCGGATTCCATCCATTCCAACCACAAGTCCCGGTAGGGTGGTGGCAATAGCTGGTATATTGGCTGACCTTTGCACAGATGATACAAAAGTAACGTTGAACCAACATGTTCTGCTTCTCGGACTGAGAAGCATAAAACATCAGGGGTTACTGTCAACAGAGTGCCGTCTTTCTTGACAACAGATGATTTACATTTGAAATTCCCACTTATGTGAATTCTTTCAAAGTGAGGGAGGTCACTTTTGGGTAGATTTTTGCGTATCCAGTCATTTAGAAATTGTTTTGGTGATTTTCCAGTCCATTGTTGTCGTGTGTATTCAAAGCTCCGTGCAGAAAGAACTGGACCTTTTTTCTTTTTAGCCTGCTTTGATGACGTTTCTACAGTGTTAATCATCATATCAAGTCCAAGTTCCTCATTGTTTGATTCTGGTTTAGGCTTAAGGTTAGTATTTGCAGCTGCAACTGTGGCTTCTGCTGTACATTTCATTGCTGAGGGGCATTTTGCTTCTAATTTTTGCTTATTGCTTCCTGCTGCAGCAGATGCAAATGTTGGTGCTTCTGGTATACAACTCTGTTGCTGTGGTGTAGCCTTCGGTTGTTTTACTGGTTTTGGAGCAGGCTGCTTGACAGGAACCATCAAAGAAATTCCTGCAAGTTTGCGATCAAAATTTGGATGATTTGCAAGCCTATCCATGTCAGCCATCATTTGTCGGATTTTTTTTGAGAATTCACGATGATTTTCCTTGTTGCCACATTTTTTGGCCAGTGCAGCTGCATCAATAACTGAATCTAAATTTTCACTGATGGCTTTGTACTGCAAATTGGGATCAATGTCTTCCTCTTTGCTTTCAGAGTCACTGTCAGAATCCACTTCTGCATATCTCAATATCCAACTTTTCATTTCATCATTATCTTCGTTACTTTTAGCTTTTATAGATATATCTACGTTCTCTTCGTGTTTTTTTCTATCAGCCGTCTTCATCGTAACCTGGAAACTGGGCATGATTTGAGATTTATCAACTTGTTCAGCTTGAAAACCAGGCCGGCGTTTCGTTTCTTCTCTTTTCAAAGCTTCCGAGAAATCTGAAGGGAGATCTTCATTTGCAATATTGAGACATAGCCAGTCGAGAGCATCTACAAGATCCCCGCCGTAAATTAGTGTATTCCTCATGGACGATTCGATCTGATTGTGTTTAAATCCAGCGCGAGCTAAACTCATGTACATGTCTGTCAATCGCTTGTTTGTCATTCTCTGACTAACATCCTTCATACGATTCTTGTTCTTTTTCCAATCGAGGATCAAATTCACCATACTTTTTTCCATATTTGTCTTAAGCAAGATCTTTGGGGTTGTATCATCTGAATTTGGATTGTCTCCGATATCAGATTTCGTAAATTTATAACTTTTCGTTATTTTTTCTTGTTCTTTTTGTTTCTTTTTCCCCATGATGACTGCTGTTGTTAGTGCACGTTAACGATAGTATAAGAAATAATCGACTATTAATAAGTCTTTGTTCTTTACGTTTAAGAAATGCTTTTTGTTGATAAATTTCAATAGAAATTAACAAACTAAAACAACATTAAATCATTACATACCTCCGGTAGATTACCGCGACAAAATAAAGAGCGTGTAAACTTCACCTACGCCATTCATTCAAAAAAAGCAGTCACTTTTATTTATCTCCCTTTTTCGTATCTGAAAATAGAATTTTAAAATTATTTCATTTATTTGTTTAAAAATACTCTAGAATTTGTCGAACTAGATTGATTTAAAATACAAATGCTTACAATTTATTACATATACAGAAGGTTAAAATAATAATTTCATCTACTATTACAAGCATTAATCCTGCTTGGTTTGTATTTTCTAGTTCGTATTCCGTTTCCTTAGTCTTTCTATTTTTCAAAACATCCCGAATTGAAGTCTCGTGAGCGACTGAGATTTTACGGGAAATAGCGAGAAGTCAGTCTTTCCGGTTGTATGTGCTGCCATTGAGAGGTGAGAAATATTTGTCTGTTTTATCTTTGCTCATCTTTAATAATATTCTTTTTAAAATAATGTTTTTATTCATCCTTAGATTTCATAAGTATAAAACCTCTGTGTAGATGTATAAATTTTAAAAATTTTGTTGTGATATTTTAAGTTTGTTCTAACTTTATTTTCGCATGTTTTTTTTTTGTAGTAGTAATGGTCGGTAATTTTGTTGACGGACTTTTATTTAACTTTTCATTTAAGTTGTCCTAATATTATAAAATGAATTTATCACCATGAATTTATTTTAAGTTTTTGAAATGTGATCATGATAACTACTTTATAATGTTTGGTTTTACTTTTAATACAATTTTGCTATTTTTTCGCGTGGAATCCAAACCAGATTCATCAACGTGTTTCAAAATTCAGTGTTTTAAATTTTTAAACAAGCATGAATTTCTTATCCACAGTCATAGATGATTTTATCAGGTTGCTAGAATATTTTAGATTTTGTGAAAAAATTTATTTTATTTGCTCTCTATACTTTAAGATATTCAAATTTTGTTGAATTTCATTCGTGTAAAAATAAAGTGGTCACCACATGGGAAAGAAATTTAGCGGATACCTTGGGGAAGCTTTGAAAAGTATTGCATCTAACAATGACATGCTGAAAATTTGTATTTAAAATTTCAAGAATGTTTACGCAGATTAAAAAAAAACTTTTTGAATCGTTTTCCTAAAACTGTTTAGCAGATAAATCAAGGTAATACCAAGCAGACGTTCTCAAGAATTAATAATACGAATCCTTTTTTAGAAATGAAAGTGCATTCGATTTATTGTTAAAGTTTCTAAAAAGTAAAAACTACTATAAGGCTTACAAAGTAATATTCTTTAGTTGTACTTGTATTTTATTTCTCCAGTTCATAGTGGCATTTTAGTTTTATTGATCATTCATTTCATAATATTCAGTAGAAGAGTTTATCAAATTGGAATGTGATGAAAAGCAACTAATGAATGGAAACAAGAAATGCGGCTGTTTTAACTTTTTTTTTTACTTAATTTGTACAAGATAGGTTTTCTAACAAATAATTTTTTCGTAGTTTTTTTTAATTTCACCCTAAGCAATGCAATAAAGCCACTAAGACGCAAGAGGTTACTGAGTGAAAGAATATCAGAAAATAAAAACATTAAGGAGAGAGAACAATAAAAAACAAGACAAAAAAAAGACTAAAAATAATTGACATTGTTGCATTTAATATTTTTCAAAGTTGATTGAAAATCAAAAAGCCAAAAAATAGTTTTAAAAGTGAGATAAGAATACTATTATTAACATAACTTTGATTACACAAATTTTAGCTGTAAAATGATAATAAATAAGAAATTGGTATTAATGTATTTCTAGAAGTTTTATGCAATTAATTGGAATGAGAGGTAACAAATGTAGAAAACAAAAAAGAAAATATTTTTAGCAAGATTTTCTAAAAATAATAACTACATAAATAATTTCATTCATTTGTGAATAAGTCCTGAAAGTTTCATTAAAATCAGATAGTTGATTTTTGCAAGAATTTTCAAATTAATGTGCCTTTCAATGCCAAAAAACGACCTGCATAATATTAATAGTTTTCTTAATAGTCACATTACATAAACAAAGAATGAACTGCTGTCAGAAAACAAATAAAAAAATTTAAATTTTGAACATGCTTGAAAGGATTATAAAATAATGACAACATTTACTCAAAACCTAACCACCCACTCTTCTTGTCTTTAAGTGTTTTATGACAAATTTACTAAGTCCTCATGCATTATAGAAATTTCAACTGCTACTATTTTAACTTCTAAGCACAAGAATCCTTTTTGTTCCCATTTTACTTTCTTGTTGCTCACATTCCATCAATGGTAAAACTATTAATTTAAAAGAAAAAAAAATTAATTATTTTACTTTCTCCAAAATTTGTGTATCTATTTTAACTTTTAAAATCAACAAATTCATCAATCCCAACATCTTGACTTTCTCACTACCATAACATAACATGTTTTCTCTATAAATATTTTCATGGTAATAATTCTGAGAAGCTTAGATTTCCTCTTGGGTACCTCAAATTTAAGTACAGTATTAAATTGAATGAATGTGTGCTGTGGTGCAGTAGATATCAGCTTGGAACAAGAAATTGGAGTGCCAAGTTTGAATTCAAGTTGAATATGTTGTATTCACTTGCAAATAACCTTGGGAAAGGTGTTAATCTGTCACTTCTCTCTCCAGCTTTGGGTTAAATAGCAGGACAGATTGAGTTGACAACCAGTCTACTACAAAAAGTAATAAGATTCTACTGTGAGAAAATATGCTGCTCTGTCAGTCATGTCTTTTTGAGACCTGATCACCTAAGCTTGTCTCATATAACACTTGACTGACTAGGTTGGTAGCTAGTAGGTACCTCCACTTTTTCGGCAAAAATTTACGATACCTAATTTTAAAATAAAAAAACATTCTTCAGGATTTCATTTTAAATTTAAATGAAAGCTTAATGATTAAATTTATTATTTCCATTAATTAGAAAATTCTGGTGTATTTCATATAGAAATTATTAAATTTGAATGTCACATTTAATTTCAATTTCTTAAAATTTTCTTAAAAGCGGCCATTTTCTTAAAATTAAAGAATTTGTAAACAAACAAATCATAAATTTTTTAAAATATTTCAAAAGATTTCTGACACTTTATTTTAGTCAAATTTGAAAATTGAAAGTTTAATTTATCTGAATTGAAACAAATATTACTTATTTATTGCATAAAAATGTAATATGCAACGAATTATTAACGATTGATCGTGTTTATCAGATCGAATGTTTGACGAAGTGTTAACAGACAAGGTGTTGACAGCTGCTACGGATGGCCAGAAATGACAAATTTTCATAGACATCTATAATTAACAAAAATTAAAAATAACATAAATAAGCCAAAAAATTAACATCTTGATTTGGAATTTTTTAATAAATAAATTATTATTTAATCAGTAATCATTAATAAACTTTAATTAACATTAAGTAAAATAAAAAACTAGTTTTCTATTTCGAAAAAAAAAATGAACACAGTAGAAAAGAAAAGTAGAACTATTCAACAAAAAAATTAATAGAAAAATGAAAAACCTAGGCTAATTTCAAATAAGCAGGAAATAAAGTTTAAAAATAATTCAAATTAATTAAACATAATTTTCAAAATTAATTTAAATGTTTCTTTTTTATCACAATTAAAATAACTGTCAGTGTCATGAAACTGAAAGCGAAACTAAGAAAATACGTTTTTCTATTTCTAGAAAAATTGTGAACACAGTTGAAAAGTCAAACTACTCAACAAACAATTAGAAAATGAAAAACCTAATTTCAAATATGCAGGAAATAAAGTTTAATAATAACTGAAATTAATTAAACATTATTTTCAAAATAAATTTAAATGTCTTTCTTTATTAAAATTATAACTGTCATTAAAATAAAAAAATACATTTTTAAACGTCTTTCTTTAACAAAATAAATGTCATTAAAAAATGCTTAGGAATTAAGGAATGTCTTTGATATATGATATTCCCTTCTTAGGTCAGTAAGTAGTTTTTGAGACAGTAAAAGATAAGAGGAGAGAGGTAAGGTAGGCGAACATAGTAAGCTGCTTGACTTGGGGTCAAGGGAGCTACTAATTACTCTCTTCTCCTGTCCATGCGTTCTGTATTTGTTTTTATATCTTTTTTGGAGAACCGCAGCTCATTTGGGATTTATTGTAACAATTATTGTTCGTTTGTTATTATTTCGAGGGTTATGGTATGACCCACACTTATGTAAATACATAAAAGAAAAATATTTAGTGAAGTAGTAAATGAAAAAAAAGAAAAATTAACTTTACAGTTTAAATTTTACACAAAAGCTGAGCAAAAATATAACCAGTTGGTATGCAGACGAGATAAGAAACTAAAATCATTTTAGTAAAATGAAAATTTGACATAAGTAGAATAAAGGGACAAAACTCTTAGATCACCTGCTACATAATAATGGCACTTATAGTGTACCGTACATGAAAATAAGGAACCCAAAAAATACAAATAAAATTATTTAAAAAATCATTGAGCCCCCCTAACAAATAATAATCTTTGCAATTTTGGATTCGTAATTTTTTTTTTTCACTTAATTATTATATAATCTCATCGGAACAAACAAATACAGAAATTTACACGATTTTAAACTATTAAAATTTTTTTAAATTATTATAATTAAAATTGAAAAAAAATTCTTGTAAAAATTCATTATTTATCAAATTTTTAAAAAAATTTTCAGACAATATTGTCCTTAATATTATTTATTTACAAAAGCAATTAGGAGCTTTTTTTAATTAAGTAATAATGTCATAAATTTATTGGATTTATTATTTTTCAATTCAGAGCAGATTTGAAGTTCTTTGCGTGTCAATTTGGAAATCACCGACTTTGTTTTTTCTATCTCCAATGACTCCTACTTCTAACCAAAAAAAAAAATCACTGGAACAAAAAAGTTTTGTGCGAAATTTCATGAAATTAAGTAAGTGGGGGGTAATACATTTGGGAAAAAAAAATGTTCCTACCAATATTTAAAACAAAACAAATTTAAAAATAATTTCATTCATTTCTGAATAAGTCCTGAAAATTTCATTAAAATCAGACAATTATTTGATTTTTACAAGAATTTCCAAATTAATGTGTTTTCTACGGAAAAAACACGCGAAAAAAAAAAACAATGTTATTTTTCGGAGTAGTTGATGACGTAAAACAAAACAAGATTTTAACCAAAATTTCGAACGTGTTAGAAGGATTAAAAAAATTTCAAAAAATAATTAAAAAATAATTTGGTCTTTCATATTAATAATAAGATAAACATTTTGACGATAAAAATTTATTTTCGTTAAGTTTGTGGCGTTTTGCATTACGCTATGCTGGTTTCCCTGTGAAAAGTGGAGGTACCTAGTTAAATGCAGGACTCGTTAAGGAATGTCAATCATGTAATTTTTTTTTTTTTTTAATTACGGGACTAATTTTCCGAAAATCTGTTCCGAATAGTAAAATAAAAAATGCATTAAACTATGCTATTTTTAATGTAGATAAGCTTTTAATTGATTTTAGAGATAATATATTTTTTATAATTGTTTCCATTTATTTTCTTGGTTAATTGAAGTTACAAACATCTTTCAAATTTCTTAGTTACTCAGTGTCTTTGGTTATTAATTCATTAAAAATACTTTATTTACAAATTGAAAATTCAAAAGCTTAATAAAAATAATTTAGAATTAAGATTTTTAAAATAATTTCTAATTTTTTTATTTTTTTATTTTGTTAAACTGTACATTTTCTTTTACTATAGAAACTTAGAGACTTATCATTAAAAGGTCACATTAAGCTGGGTTATGTCAACTGTTGGTCACCATACTTCCAGATTGGTTAATAACAGGTGCTGTCATCGCCTACTTGAAAAGTCAGCAAATCGGACCTTTGTGATTATATAATACTTTTATTCTGATTTTCATGCTATAAACAAGTAATATTTATTTCAAATCAAATTAATTTAACTTTAAAGTTGCTCCCCCCCCCAAAAAAAAATGAGTGAGAGATGTATATTTTATTTTTGCAAGATTTTTAAAACCAAGAATTAACTTTTGTTTGCAAATGTGTCAATCGTTCAAAAAATGGCTGAAAAATTATAAATTTAAGGGAAAAAATCTGAAAATTTAGATTCCAATGAATATAATTTCTGTTTAAAATGCACCAGAGTATTTTGCTTTGTGGAAATAGTAAATTTAATAATTTAGCTTTCAATTAAGCTAAAATTAGTATCAAGAAAGTTTTTTTTTTTTTTTTTTTTTTCAATTTAGAACTTAGATATCAAAAATAGAGTGGAGGTACCTCTTTTTTTTTTTTTTTTTAATCTTTAAGCCTTGAAAAAGTTGATTAAAAAAAAAAAAAGAAAGGTTTCTGCAGTTACCCTTTTAAAATCATTTAGTTCTGCACACTGACACATTGTTTAGCATCAGTTTAACTTTGCATTAGCATTGATTTGTGATGTTAAAATATACTAGCGAAATAGGCAGACATGATGATTTTGTATGTATGCTCTGATAATTAAGGAGGAATCTACTGTTTGAATCAGTTATTACATTTTATGCTAATAATTGCTTATTATGAACATTTAAGAACGTTTGCATATGTAGTTAAACAATGTGTTTTTTTTTTTTTTTAACCAGCCATGGGCAAGTTTATGAAATCTACTAAAGTGGTGCTTGTATTGAGCGGACGTTATGCTGGCAGAAAAGCTGTCATTGTGAAGGTAATTGTTTTATCTATTGCAGCTGGAGGCCTTTTTTCTTCATGTTCTTTGTTGGAATTTAATTCTGATCTTGTAAGTGGAAATGATAAACAGTATGCCTATTAGTTACATTTTTTTTTTTTTAAATACATTTCATAGAATCCACTGCTGGGCATGTAAAATAGTCCTTAAACATAAATAATGTACTCATTTTGGTTTGAAAAGAACATGAAAAGTTGTTAGTTTCATATTTTTCATCTTATTAAATTTCATTAACAGTACTATACTCTTTCTCTCTCATGTATGTATATGTTCTATATTGCTGATAATCTTTTATTGTAGAACTATGATGATGCCACCCAAGACAGAGGATATTCACATGCTTTGGTTGCTGGTATTGACCGTTATCCCCGCAAGGTAACTAAACGCATGGGAAAGAGAAAAATGAAAGAAAGGTCCAAAATGAAAACTTTCATCAAAGTCATCAACTACAACCATCTTATGCCCACAAGGTAAATATTTAAATGCATTACATGTGCATTTCTATATACTTAACTGCAGAAATCTTCAAAAGTGACTCATGAAAATTTCTGTAACACCATTTGATCAGAGATGATTGCAAGGAACATTTTTGTTACGATTAAAATATGAACAGATGAAAACAAATGTGATTTGTTATGCTTGATATTGAATTACCTGAGCAGTAGGAAAATTTTTTAAATGTTCGTCATGTAAAGTCAGCAGGATGCCTTCAGAACCAAGGTTTTTTTTTGTTTTGTTTTTTTTTCTTTTGCGAAATCTGATATCAGGAACATTTAATGTCTGCTTTACAAAATAAAATTAATAGTTATACCTGAACATGTCTTTTTGTTACTATGTGCTAGATTTATTTTAAATTTGCTGTAGATGTGAAAACAAAAAAGAACTTCATTGTAATTGAAAGGAGGGTGTAGCTTTTGGACCTTGACAGACATCAGCTTGGAAAAAGCTAAGGAAACAAGTTTTGCATGATTTGTTATCACAAATCTTTTAGTGCTATTACAAAATATATATAAATTTTTTTTGTACGCATTCATTAATAGGTTAGTCCAGCAATTGACTATTTTATTTAAAATTTTTAGTTGTGAATTGTTTAACAGCTGTGGTAAAGAAATACTTAGGCAAAAATGTGTACAGCTGTTATGAAATTTTATTTTTTTTTTTTTTTTTTAGTTTAGTTATCTAAATATCTGTAATGCAAGCTGCACTCTGTGCCCAGTTGATGGTAACTGGATTCAATTTTTATGCTTGCTATAGAAAACTTCAGTTTTCTTAATAGTTTCTGCTTTTCAATATTAGAAACCTGAGAACACTGAGAACATTACAGTTTTTACTTATAACCTTCATAATTAGTGACTGATAATGTTTTGTATCTTGCCATTGGATTTATAGGGAAGCTTAGAATTAGTCCCTGACAGATCAGTTTAATGAAAAAATATTGAATTATTTGAAAAACTTCTTTAGGACAGAAATCAACCCTGTTAGACAATGTATGAATCATAATGACCTCAATGAAGATTAAAAGAAAGTCTGATGCAAATTTTAAATTGCATTTTTACTATTTGATTTAAATTCATATTATGGAAATATTTATGAATCTCTTTCAAAAACATTTGAACGAGAATGTATTAGGTCAATCTTAGAAATTAAATTTAATCTGTAGTAATAATGTAAAAAAAAAAAAAAACTATGAAAAAAATTATATATATGGTCACATTGTCTATTTTCAATTTATTTTAGAATACACATATTCCTGGTATTAAAAATGTAAATTAGTTCATTTTATTTTTAAATAAATTCCGTCTAACAAATTAGCTTCATTATTTTCTTAACTAAAACTAAACTAATTGAAAAAGTAGGAAACTGTATACTATCCTAAACTAAAAAAATAATTATAGTGATTTTTTTTTTATACACTTTTTCAATATTTTAAAGCTTTCTAGGTAGATTTCTTTAAAGACGAAACTTAACTAAAAAAAAAAAAAAAATGTATATGATGATATATTCTAGCTCTGTAGAAGTAACATTTAAAATAGTTTTGGAATGATATATATTATCGTTTAAATGTATATAACAAAAGTTAGTTGTTACTTTCATAAACTAATCTAATTGAATTCTACCACTTTTTTTTTTTTTTTTCTGTCAAATGGTTCCGACTAAACCAGCATTGTTCTGAATAACTGTTCAGCTTCTGAGAAATAAAAAAATTGCCTTCAGAAAAATATTGGCAAGGCTATTGTAGGTTCTCTCTTTTTTTCTTTTTGTGTCTGTGTAATTAAATTATAGGTTTAGAAATGTGGAGAACATTAATGTATATTTTAACTGTAGTTAAATATTTGTTGAGTCTACTTTTGTCTTAATATTTATTTCTAGGTATTCAATTGATGTGAACCTTGACAAATCCTGTGTTAACAAAGATGCCTTTAGGGATCCAGCCTTGAAACGAAAAGCCAGACGAGAAGTTAAAGGCAAATTTGAAGAAAGGTAACTATCTATTCCTACTATTTATAACATTTCAAAACTACTCATCTAATTGTATTTTTAGATATCTTGAACAAGCTAAATCAACTGTTTTAATAGTTTACTTATGTCTCTGATAGGGATATTTGCTTAATGTCACTTTGGTAATTTATTGGCTTTATTAAAATACATGCAACTTTTAGTATATTTAACCAGATATTAAACCTTTAATTTTATTGTAATTATCTGTATTTTGCAGCTTGTAATATAAAATTTCATTAGATTTTCTAATTAATTGAAGTTTGTATATATTTGAAAGTTTTTTATTTTTTTATTTTTTTTTATTTCAGATACAAGACTGGCAAGAACAGATGGTTCTTCCAGAAATTGCGCTTCTAGACAATATGGCCAATTAATAAACTATATTAACCGTCTTTTGTATGGTTTGTTTTCTTTAGCAAATATTGGTAAAAATAAATTTAATTTTTATAATTTAGAAATTGACTTTATTTTTGCTTGATACATTTTATACAACTTCACTTTTTGATGTGAGTTTTCCTTTCTAGAATGGAAATACTAATCTTAGTGTCAAGAATTAGTAAATGCTCTTTGCATTCTGAGGCAATTTCACTTCAGTACCATAAGTTTTAAACTGCCCATTAGAATAATTTGCATATTTTGACATGTTGAGCTTTAGTGTCTTCTCAAATTCCAATTAAATTTTTGAATTTCACATGGTCTGTCCAATTCCAGTAGGTAGTTTAGGGATAGGAAAGTCTGAGAATTGTCAGTCTTGAGTTCCTCATCTATTACATTTTCTATTATAATGAATCATTAGGGTTTTTCGAGAATTTTGAGTCTGATTTTTGTTCCCAATACTTTATATAACAGCACATGAAGAAACAGTTGAACGAGTAATCCTGAATATTTTGCCCTGTTTACTAAAATTGCTGAACTTATTATTTACTGATATTTATTGTATTAGGAGAAGACCATACTTTCAGTATGAATATCATTTTCTTGTCTGGCTTGTAGGCAGGAGGGTTCAAAGGCAGACGTTCAGAACAGGTAGGTCCCTACTTGTTCTTACTTCTTAAAGCTAAGATTTCTGGTGGGAAATTTATACTTAAGCATTGAAACCTATTTAGCTTATATTATGGTAATGTGAGAATTTTATTTATGTACAACTTTTGTTGATCTGGGTGTGTGCATGAAATGCGTAGAAATTAGATTTTTAAATATTTTATTTTTGGTAAAATACATTTGTTACTTAAATACCAATTTAAAATATGTTGAAGCAAAATTGTGTCAGCAATCTTGATGCATTTTATTACATTTCAAGTGAATATTCTTTGCAACCTAGGGAGAAAAAGATTGGCGAGTTTGTGAAGGGGCTTATTTTGCATTCTTTGTCATCAAGCTTGGTGATCTAAATGAACCATTGACTCATCATCTGGTCTGTAATACATATAAAAAATGATTATACATGTTCAGTTTATGTAAGATTGTTTTGTATGTTTTTATCAGTAGTGTCTTTTGACATTGACAGTTGGAAAATAAATTGTTTTTGTAGGTACCATTTAAAAGATACACTTCCTTAAGCTGGAAAAAAAAAAAAAGCCATCCAAAACTTAGGCCAATGAAAGATCTGAGATAATAGTCATGACAATATGTACATTCTTAAGTAGGAACTGTTCTATCATATAAACGGGAGTGTAAGTTGTCTTGGCAAATCATTGTAATTAAATACTAACTTGCTTTTTTTATACTAAAATTTATGCTGAAACAAAGATGAAATCTGTGAATTTGAAGATGACAGCTCAAACAGGAGGCTAGTGATTCCAGGAAATGGTGTTCAGACCACTTAAGACATTTGCTACTCTTGGAAGTGCTAAGAAAGCTGGAAAAGTTAGATTTGAGTTTAAAGATGGGGAGCCAATCCAAAATTAACAGCCAAAAGTGAGGAATGAATGCAAATTTAACAGTAACATTTCAGTTGATACAGATTTAAAAATAAAAAAATTAATCATTTCACCTCAAGCAAGGTAATAACACCACTAAGATATTAGGATCACCATAAAAAAGTGTCAAAAGTTACCTTCCCTGGACCATTGAAGGGAGTCTGTTCCCCAGCTAATAGGTGCATGCTGGGAGACAAGAAGGGACTTCCGGTAGAGGCTAGCCAACATGGCAGGCAGAATTTTGCCATGCTCCCTATAAACACCTCTTTGTTCAACATCCACAACTGTTCGGTACTCATGTTTCCACAATAATAAATTCCCCAGTTATTTCCAATACTCGGTGAGTGTGTCTTGTCTTTTTTTTTTTTTTTTTTTTTTTTCCATTACCGTTTTATTTTGTCATGTTAAAAACAACAGGTTACTGCGAGATGAGAAAAAAACACTTATTGACAACAAGAGTTAAGACATTGCATTTAAATTTTTGTTGATTAAAGTTGATATATAGGAAGAATAAATCTTTCTACCATGAATCTCTCGACATGATGGAGGAAACTGATATCATGTTCAGAATTAGTGGATTAGGTAATAGTAATTGCGAGTTTAATATCTGGGTCAGATTTAGACCCAGTGGGAATGGTATACATTTAGTAAATAAGAACAAGACGAGATATCTCTAGACAGTGGAACGCGGATTATCTAACCCCATGAATTATGTAAAGGGTTCAGTTTAAAACTTGAATGCTACACGGATCAACAAGCACCTGAGGACAGTTAGAGAACCAAGCAGCCGAAACATTGTGATAATAACAAAAATAGACAATAGTCCGAATGTAAATAATTCCAAAAATTCAAGCAGGAATTTATTTACTATATTTTAACTATGAATAATGCCAATATAAGCTTGAAGTATGATTGGTCACCTCAAATTTTTGATAAAATAATCTGAATTCCAACATTAATAGACTAATATTTTGTAATAAGCACATTTTATAAATCAATTTAGTTGAGGTTGCAAGAAAACTTTTTTTGGTTTGTAGTGTTGAGTGTGTGTATTTGTTCCACTTAGTTCTTTTATTGAGCAGCCAGTGTTCGATTTCTGACCGGCTGTTTCAAAGCTCCTGTCTAGACAGGTTGTAGTGACGGATTTTTAGTCGACTTATAAAAATTTCATTTTTATTATTTTTAAAAATGTTAGCTTTGTTTTAATGTATAATCGTCTCGGGTGTTATTTTTATGCACTTTCTTTTACAGAAGTGTATTTTTATGTAGAACAGACGGTTTGTGTAAAATTTGTTACAAATGTATGTCTTTTTTGGCTGAACGATTAAACCCAGCCAAAATTTGTGATGGATCCATTTCCAGTTTATAGAAACTATTTTTTCGTATATATGGATCAATGAGAGACATGGTCTCAGACTCTAATAATATCGTGAATAGCAGGACAGAAGTGAGCATATTTTTTTTGAAAATACGAGAACTTTAGACAGTAAGTGAAGAAGGCAGGTCAACATTAAAAATGGCTAGGCAGAGAGAGAGAGAGAGAGAGAGGAAAGAAACTTCCAGTTTCCAGTGAAAATTCTCTTGAGGTTGGACAACTGAAAGTGAAAGGACTTTTGAGAAATTTTCTTAAGGAAATGTGTAAAAAAAAAAACTATTCCAGAGACACGTTTAGGGCAATTTGCAAGTAGGTCTTTTCGTTTTTTTCAGAAAGCTTGTTGCACTTTTGTTTTTTACTGTCTTGTTTTTTCTTTTTTTTTTTTTTTTTTTTTTTTTCCCCCTTTTTGTCATTCTTTTCCTGAGTTGTGATTCTTTATCATAAATTGTTATTCTGTCTTAACAGGCACACAAAAGGAAATTTTTGTGTAAATTCTTTTTTTTTTTTTTTTTTCTTTTTTTTGGTAATTGTAAACTGTAAATAAATAAATGTGCTTTTCCTTTTAAATTTTATGTAGTAGTCTTTGTTTTATAATTTGGTGCTTATTATTGTGTCTTGCTATTTCTACTAAGTTTTTTCGTCTGACACAAGATCATGGATGTGCTAGAAACAATTTTTATACCTGCCTTGACTAAAACTTCCCCTGCATGGGCAAATGCTGTCTGTGTATAAACGAACTGTGTAGGTGATTGATTGTTTCTGTGGGCTCATGTTGCTTGTGATGTTAAAAAAAAAAAGCGTGTACATACTATTCAATAAACTTTTACTTTGCTGAATAAGTGATAATGTCACTAAGGCTAACCTAAAATCTTATAGAAATAATTTTATTTTCTATTTTTCATTAAAATGAAACTTTTCTCCGTTTGTAATTTTACATGTTTCATCCGACCTGTTTTGGCATTTAATACAGCACAAAATATTCCAAAGGGATAGTCCCTGTCTACTTGTATTGTACTTTTTTTTTTTATCCAAACTCAATCATCATTCTCTAGAATTGATTGAAAATACACAATTATTTCAGCTTTATTCCTTTTATCAATTGATGGCTCATTCATTAGGCAGTAGGCACCATTTTTTTGGCATTGAGGAAGAATAGCATTTCCTAGTATTTAGACAATGACTTTCCATATTTTGCACTAAACCATGCTTAGTGTTTATGAACCACTCGGTGAGGATGAAACTCGTTATGAGCTACTTGTTAGGCTATCCTTTGTGCTTTAACTTAACAAGTGAATACTTTTGTTCATCTAATGTAAAAAACAAAAAAAAGTGTCGAAACACATCAGTACTTTTATCGGTAACCGTTTAAAAACATCAGATCCTGGAATGGTAAGTGTTATGTTTTTTGTAAATCTTACTAAATAAAAATTGGATTATTTTGAATTTTGTGTCTTGTCTCTTCACGACATAGGCAATCAAGGCTCTTCACATAATACTTTTTTTTTTTTTTGTCATCTGGGAATTATCAAAACTTTCGAAATGATAGTGGGATAATTTCCCGTTGCTTCCTTCAAGTTTTTGGAATTCGAAATTCTTAGACTGGCAGCTAGCCATGGCTAAGGAATCCGATTTGCTTTTCTATTTAACATATATAAACGCAACAGACTAGACCAGAATTTGAATCCAGTTCGCTGATTCCACTTTCTGCATCGATAACTGTTGCTCTACCTAGTGATTTTATTTTTTATTTTTTGTTTTATCCCTCGATTGCTTCTATCTTCGGGTGGACCTGACAACAGAAGAAACAGACTTTGATTCTTCTTCCTCATGATTCTTTTAGTGGGGTTTTCAGGTAGTGTTATGGCACCTATCTCCTACCCAAGGTATATACATCTGCATTAATTTTAATTTAAAAAATGGTGTGAGGTCAATTTTCTTTCAAGTTTTATAACTCAACAAATGAGATACATATAAAAGAAAACGGATACTACAAATTGTAGTATTTGTTCTGTTATGAGGAACGACTTGTTCCAGTGATACCACCCCTACGGCAGCGCATTTTTCATTGCACTAAAGAGAGGAGTGGTAGGTATCAATGCCAGAGTGAAAGTGGTTCTGGGGACTGTGCAAAATTTTTTACTTTGGTCCATATATTCGCTTATGAGTACCCCATATTAAAGCGACCGAGTCACATTCTACCGTCGTGAAAATGTGGCTAAATAGCATTTTTGTTCCTCATGAGTTGTTCTATAAATATACCTTATATAAAAGCTTGCGTATTCTGACAAATAATCCAAATTGTTACTGAATGAGTTTTTCTCAATGTTAAAATGTGACACATTACACCAAAGAGAAGATCTACACACACACACACTCACTAAGAAATTCTTCCCACATGCGGATATAGGAATAAATACCCCTTATGATTAGAAGGGCGAATAATAGATCAATCAAATTACCGAACCCCTAATCTTGATCCAGATAGAGGATAAAAAAAATTTGGCAACTCGCCTTGGAAGGATTGATTCATTGTTTGGTGAAAATGAAAGAAATACAATTTTGCAATGCTCAACTTTTGCTGACTGGGATGGCCAGCTGAGAAGTTAAATAAAGTAGATATAAAGTAGATACCTAAATCACTGAAAAAACAGCATAGTATTAAAAAAAAAAAAAAGCCCCAAACTTAATAAAAACAAATTTTTTCCATTAAAATGTTTGTTATTATTAAGAGGAAAGATCAAAGTATTTTAAAATTATTTTTTTTTATAATCCCTTAATCCTTTCTTTTTAACACGTTCGAAATTTTGGTAAAAAATGTTTTGATTTTAGTTAGCGGAGCGCCAAGTCGTTACCAGAATTTACAATAAAAAATGTAATATTCTGTAACTCTTTTGGGGGGGGGGGGTGAAAATCATTTATTTGGAAATTTTTGAAAAATGAAATAATTGTCAGATTTTAATGAAACCTTCAGGTCTTATTAAAAATGAATGAAATTATTATTTAAAAAAAATCTTGTTAAAAATATTTTTTTTTTACAACTGTTATTCCCAAGGCCTATCTATAAGAGGGGGTCCAACAAGTATATTGTTCCGGGGCCCAAGAACTACGGAAGAGCCATTGGAGTGTTTGTTACTATAAAGCACTCAACTCAAGCAAACAAGTTGTTAGATGTAGGCATGTGGTAGCTATTGAGGGGCAGTAACCTACCGCCAGTAGGGACATTAGCTTTGAACATCAGATGCTTTTTTAGGATTCGCGAAGTTAAGCTGCAGTCAGTTTCATTTTGTATTCTATTGAATAAATGTGTACTAAATTGATGAATACTACCTTCTGTGGCGTCAAGTAAGCTAGTGTGATGTAATTTAATGTGAATTGCTGGTGGTGAATTTTCCGGATATGATGCATTGATACTTAGTAGTAATTAGTTTTGTTGAACTTGAATATTTGCCTGCTTTGTCAAATTTAAGATATGTCCTTTTATTTCAAACATCGCAAATTGTCTTTCCTTTTAGAATCTAACTCAGACAAATAGTGTACAAATCTTATTTTTCCGCTTAATCATTTGTATTTCACATTTTCTCTCATTCTCCCTCTCACTCATTCTCTCTCACTTTCTCTCTTATTTAGTACTTGGTATTTTCATTTCAAACATTGTTAATTTTTTTTACTTTTGTTTTACCGTAAAATGTATCCTCACAAATCAGCATGGAAGGAATGGCAAGAGAGGCAAGGCAGAAAAAGGGTCAGGCTGGGCAGCAGATACTTTTCCAAGTCGGGCTAATAGAGCCTAATACACTTCAGGCAGAAGACTCTCTAAACATTTCTGTTTCTAAAGAATTCGAAGAAGCTGGTGTAAAGATAAGCATGATTCCTCTTTCTGATGGAAGTAAGACTGGCAAAAAGCTACATGATGATCATTTTGAAAGTACGAATGCTAAGTCAATTATTGGCTTTGGTATTGGGTGCATTACAGATGAAGTTCCTACTCAAGTAGAAATAGAAAAATACATTAAAATCTGTCACATTCCACTACCTAAACAATTTCCAAATGACCTGAACAAACAAGCTTTTCCAGAAATTACTTTGAAAATCCGTGATACTAATGAAGAAATGTACAAGAGAGTTTCTTATTTGGAGTCAAGTGAAACAAGCATTATACTGTTTGCCATGTCGACTGTTTTGGCACACCACTAGTGTAGTATCTTCAAGGTCTGCATTAGCATCTCCTGGAGGTTGGACAGCTAGTACAAAGTAGCAAAAACTAAGTGTTAGGGTCCGAGAACATGAAAAGAGTAAAAGCCATAAAGAATGTTATATAGCATGGAGAGTGCTCAAATGACGTCTTTTATCAAAAAAAGAGGTTAGCTCTTTATTAGAAGCAAGTTACCAATCTGAAACAGTGAAATGGGGCAATGTATTGAAATGTATAATTGATCTCGTTCTTTTTCTGAGGGAATGAGGTTTGGTATTTAGTGGTTCATCGCATCGGTTCGGGGATCCAAACAATGGTAACTTCCTAGGTCTGACTGAGCTGCTATCAAGGTAGGATCCTATACTACAAGAACATGTACAAAAGGTTAAGGAATACCAGGAAAAAGTTTGAATGCCTTCGAGTTCATAATCTGTCTCCAAAGTTCCAAAACGAATTTATTTCAGCATGTTCTAACCTTGTGAAACAACATTTTGCTGGAAAGAAAAAAATATTTTGCGGTTATTGTGGATGCAACTACAGACCCTTCTCTTGTTGAGCAAACAACATTTCTCTTGAGGTATTTAAATTTAAAAAACGATAGATATGATGTACAAGGACGATTTCTTGTGTTTGCTGATGCAGCAGTAAGAGTGGGGAAGAGAATAATCAATCAATTAATAATGGATTAGACGAGCACGCCATTCCTCTGAGCGACTTTAGGGCAAAATGATACGATAATGCTTCTAACGTGGCAAGAAAGTATCAAGGCGCTCAAGCAAAAATACAAGAGCAAAATTTAGTGGCAATCTTTTTTTTTTCTCCTTGTGCCTGCCATACTCTAAATTTATATAGAAACGAATATGCCGAGTGCTTACCTGAAGAAATCATATTTTGGCACAGTTCAAACAATATATAACTTGGTCAGCTCTAGCCCAAAATGATGGGGATTACTTAAGACATGCATATGTTGTTCTCTACATAGCATGTCAGAAACCAGGTGGTCTGCTAGACTTCAATGTATTAAACCTTTTGCATCTCATCTTAATGGTATCCAGTTAGCATTACAAGATCTGTTAGAGCTTGATTTAACAACGAAGACAAGAAATGGAATATTGGCATACATAAGAACTTTTATTTGTGTGCTAATATCAGCAGTTTGGTATAAAATTTTGGCTGCAGTCGATATTTGCAACAAGGTAATTTAAGCTAGAGATGGTACTCTGGATGTGGAGGTGTTTAACCTTGAAACTCTTCTTGAAAATTTAATAAAGTTACAAAGTAACTGGAAAAACATCTGGAATGAAGCCAAAGAGGTTGCATTAAATCTTAAGATGGAAAACAAATTCTGCTATGGACGTAGACATGAAGATCGGAAGAGAAAAAGGATGCATGATGACACAAGTACAACTAAAGCCAATATGGCGGAAATGAATAACACAGATGATTCCCCAGAAGAGGCTTATTTTAGAAAAAACTGTCTTTTATATTTTGATTGATAATGTTGTTGCCGAATTAACTGTACGTTTTAATGCTGTTAAGAAGTTGGCTGAATTTTTTTTTGTGTGTGGAAATATCCTACTATGTGTGTTGTGATGCAGTGGATATCGACTTGGAACGAGAAATCGGGGAGCCGAGTTCGAATTCTAGTTGAACTTCTTGCATTCACTTACGTGCAAATACCCTTGGGAAAGGTATTAATTCGTCTGTTCCTTCCAGCTATGAGTTAAATAACAGGACAGATTGGGTTCTATAGTCTTGACTGGCAACCAGTCTACCTCAAAGTAATGGCAACCTACTGCAGGATAACATTTTCCCCAGTCAGTCATGTCTCTTTCGAGACATGATCGCCCAAGCGTGTATCACGTACGGCACTTGACTGACTGACTGATCCCACAATGTTTGAAAGTGAACTTGAAAGCAAAAAGGTTAGCTCGCCAATATCCTTCAGGCCTTAATGATTGAGATCTTGCAGAAGAAATGCAACATTTACCAGTTGTACACAAGGCCAATTTTGGAAAGCTCGAGCTGAAACCTTTAGAATTGCTAAATTTGTTAACAGAATACGAATTGTGTGAATTATTTCCGAATTTTTGTTTTAGCTTGAGAATATTGTTAACAATTCCAGCTACAGTTGCATCTGATGAAAGATCTTTCAGTAAGCTTAATCTTATAAAAAATTATTTGTGGTTTACTATGTCACAAACTCGACTTGTTGACCTAACAAGGCTAAGCATTGAGTCTAGCATTGTCAGATTTTGATAGTGCTATTAAAAATTTTGCACGGAAGAAAGCCAGAAAAAGCACTTATTAAATAGCTAAATGATTTTTTTTCATTTTTTTCTTGAAAAGATTTTGCTATGAACATATGTCATTAAAAAATGCTAAATGTAAATAAATAGTATTTTAAATTGTCACATTACTTGAATGCTGGTATGTTTTAACAATGTTTTATATCTAAATCGAAACTTATTTATAAATGGAACTTTGTCTGTGTGGGTGTGTGTGTGTGTCCCTTACCTATAGACTCCGAAGCGGCTGAACCAATTTTCTTGAAAATTTACACAGTTGTACTATAAGCGTCTGCGAGTGTTCTTAGCTAGGTTTTGTGTCGAGGTATCCCCGATAAATATCGATAATCGAAAAAATCGGGTTATAGAAGGAGTGGTCAGATTTTAATCAAATTTGATACACTCATAGAGAAAGACATAAGAAACGATATTTAGAAGTTTCAAGGTTGCAGTTCTTACAATAGTGCAGAAAATTGATTATATATATAAACATGTTACGGAAATCAACAAATTTTAACGAAACTTGGTTATAAG
Source organism: Ascarosepion bandense (assembly GCA_037127315.1). Classification (NCBI taxonomy): domain Eukaryota; kingdom Metazoa; phylum Mollusca; class Cephalopoda; order Sepiida; family Sepiidae; genus Ascarosepion; species Ascarosepion bandense. Next base: position 464,315 of record JBBBDQ010002398.1, read on the forward strand.
CAACCGACAATTATGTTCAAACAATTCATATATATATATATATATATATATATATATATATATATATATATATATAAAAGACAAGATGTTTGTGTGTGTGTCTGTTTATCTGCCTGTGTGTCTGTATTTTTTTTTCAGCCCTTTTATTTTAGTTTTTGCTTCGGGTTTGACTCTAAGTAGGTATAATTGTAGTTCTTAGTCTCAGCCACAATACCATTTACTCAGAGGACTTATTTAGTCTTCAAAATTCAGTTTACGACGAAAAAAACTTATTTGATATCGATACCAGGAAATCAAAATTTGACTTACATCCATTCATTTTTCTTTCAGTCTACGATTTCGCTTTAACTGGAAACAGCTATTGCTTTTTAGTCTTTCGTGCCAACGTCCAAAGAGTCTGAGCTTCAGGACCATTGATTAGTTTTAAAGCTTTCATTACATCCGAGCAACGCCGGGCTATACTGCTAGTGATCAATAAATGAACACTTGTTGAAGTTTCGCGCCTCATTTTTTATATAATTTCAAAATAATTTTGTATGGCTTAAGGGCCCCAAATGGGGTTTCTACTGGCACTTAACTGACTGACCACCTTTAAAAAATTCTCTTAGAGGCCCTGGTTATCCCCACTCCACGTAAATTCATGAAATCTCAAGAAATTAAATTTTGTAGACAAAATTGGTTTTCTTAGTTAAACGCAGGACTCATTGGGGAATGTAAATCATGTATTATTCTTTAAAACCATTTTGCTCTTTTTCTGAAAATCTGCTCCCAATAGTAAAATAAAAAATGCAATAAAACTATGATATTATTTAATTAAATAAGCTTTTAATTGTCTTAATAAATGATATAAATTAAGGACATTATAGTCCGAGGGAAAATTTTTTCCTCGATTAATAATAAAATTTTCAAAGAATTGTTTTCATTTTTTTTAATTATAATAATTTTAAAAGTTTTTTGTGTATTTTTTATATGGTGATTTCTGTGTGTACATTAAAAGGTCATGTGTTTCAATGATGGAACAATTATGCCACTTGTGATTATCATAAATACTAGCTTATTTCGCATCTGCTTGTCGTCACATTTCAAATCATACGGGAAAGGTCAGGAAGATCAACAGTTCGTGATTAAGAAATAGTGTTAATCTAAATTTCATACTATAAATAAGTAATACTTGTGTAAATCGAAATAATTTTACATTATATTTGCTAATTTTCCAAAAATAACGAATCATCATTTATTTTTGCAAGATTTTTAAAACCGTGAATGAACTTTTGTTTACAAATGTGTCAATTGCTAAAAAATGACTGAAGAATTGAAAAAAAAAAAATGAATTTAAATCTCAATATTTTCGATTCCAATGAATATAATTTCTGTTTAAAATACATCAGAGTATTTTACTTATTGGAAATAGTGAATTTAATTATTTAGCTTTCAATTAAAGCTAAAATAAAATTCGAATAAAACATTTTTATTTTTAAAAAATTCAATTTTAAAGTTAGATATAAAAAAATGAGCGGACGTACCTAAAATAAAGACATTTTCCTGTCCCCTTCTCCCGCTGTAAATGTATTCCACCTCTATATCACATGTAAATGTATTCCATGTCTATATCACATGTAAATGTATTCCATCTCTATATCACATGTTAGGAACACTGGTTAGGATTTCCAAGTCCAGAAAAAACCTTTTCCTCATTTTAATATTTTCGCTTTTACAAAATGTAATTAATTCACAAAGAACTTTGCTTGTTAATTGGATTGAACAATATCCATATTCGGAATGAAACAGAAAATTTGAGGTGAAATACCAACAATAAATTTGTATATGCAAATAATTAAAATACAAAAAAAAATACTGAAAGAATACAGGGGTGGGCAAAGTTCTTTGTGAATGTTTGCCAACCCTTGTATTCTTTCAGTATGTTTTTGTATTTTAATTATTTGCATATACAAATTTATTGTTGGTATTTCACCTCAAATTTTCTGTTTCATTCCGAATGTCCGTATATGGATATTGTTCAATCCAATTAACAAGCAAACATCCACAACATAGTCAAACAGCGGCTCTGTTTGCAGACATAATTTGTAGTCATAACTATAACAGCACCGACTGAAACAAAGTAATTCCTCGACAAAGTCTGTCGGTGCAATACAAAGTTCTAATTGACGCTTATGGGAATGTGTTCATTAAAAGATCTAATGCAATAGTTACATAAACATTAAAACATGCCTACAAAACAACACGCAATAAAGTATTACATTTAAAACACACCAAATAAACCGTACAATAAAATCATAGAACACAAATCAGAAAGTTTGCTTTATTAATTTAGGTAGATGCCGCCCAAATATTGTGCGGACGTAGTAGTAGACATATCACGTAGTATTTTAAGGCCAATTAAGAATAAATAAAATAATATAATTCTGGATCCGATTTCTTACAAAAAGAGTTATAAATATCACGAAATCCGGCCCCAAGAAGGAGGCTCAGAAATTCCACCAGGGCCCACGTCACTCTAGCTGTTAATATTCAAGATCTCATTCACTTCCACATGCAAAAGCAACGCTCAACTCAGCAATGACTAAACGGTTAGAAGACCGCCTCAGACAATGGCGCCACAATCTACAGTAAGAACTCAATTCTATCTATCTCCTTTATCCACGTTACTACTACGTGCGCATACACATACTTAATCTTTCACCGATGTAACCGCATTTCACTGTTCTCATATACGTACAGTTTATATTCTATCCAAGACCTTTACTGACAACTCCAAAAGGCACATTACTCATTCAATACATTCAACCAACTTCTTGTATTTCTATTATATAAAATTAATATTATTTGTTAATACTACGTTGTCTTTTCCTACTGAATTTTATTCTTTCCATGAAAGTCGTGGGATTATTCTAAACGGTAGAATTATGAGCAGTTCCGCAACAATATTTTAATTTATTGTATCGAATCCTGACACCCCGAATTTGACGTTTAACAAAAACTCGAATAGAAGGATTCCTACAAATGCTGTAACATAATATTCATCCTCAGTAAGTAAATTGAATGTAAAATTAAACATCTTGTGGTGCTGACAAAACAAACCTTGCTGCTGCTTTCGAAAAGGACCTTCAGTCAGTGGTAGACTGGGGTAAGAAATGGCTCGTAAATTTTAATGCTTCCAAAATAAATTTGCTATCATTTAACCACCATAAACAATCTTCCCTACCCGCCATCAGCATAGATCATGCTCGTCTCCCTGAAAGCAATACGTTGCGCCTCCTCGGTCTCACTCCCTCAGCTGACCTGAAGTGGAACGACTACATTAAATTAATAGCTAAATCTACTGCTAAGAAGATCGGGTCTCTGTGTCAAACCAGGAAGTTTTTCTCTTCTGAATCCATCATGCGCATTTACAAATTTACCACCCGCCCGTACATTGAATACTGCTGTCATATCTGGCTGAGCGCCCCTGCTGTTCATCTTGGGGTTCTCAACAAAACCCAAAGAAAGATTTGCAGAGTAGTCACGCCTGACCTGGCAGCTCAACTTCAATCTCTCTCTCACCAACGAGATGTCTCTTCTACAAATACTTTCACGGATTCTGCTCCGACGGGCTTAGCTCCTTGGTGCCCCTCTTCCCTGCGCGAATTTACTTGAGCTACTAGAGTTAAAGCAAGGTCCCACCCTTTTAACAATCAAGTGTAACCACAACTTCTACTCTACAGCTTCTTTTCTCGCCCCTGAAACTCCCTTCCATATTCTTGCTTCTCTGATAGCTACAATATCCAAGATTTTAAATGCAACGTCAACCGTCATCTCTTCTCTCTTCTCTCCTTGACTCCCATCCGTCTTCTCAGTTTACACTTTCTTCTCACATAGCTTTTTACACACCAATGTTCCCGTCCTTCTCTTACCCATTCTTCGATACCAACTGTGACGTGTTCTCCTCTATCTTCACGCTCCTATTATGTAACCCCTGCGCACCAGTGGCAGTACTTCCTTGCTTGGGATGAGACGATTGTATATAAAAATTGAATTGAACATTTTAATCACTTGTACCACTTTCTGTTTTAGATAACTCCTCATATCAATTGTTGAGCGCTTCTGCAAATGAATGACTCATAATTTGTTTATAAGATTAGGAAATTGCTTTTTCCGATAAATAAAACAGATGTTTATTGTTTTCTGTCATAATAATTTAATAAAGCAAGTGAAATTCCCTCCGATGACAAGAATCTAGTCATAAAATGTAAAAGAAATTAAAAAAATAAATAAATGAACATGCCTACTCCAACCAAAAGAAAAAAAAAAGTAAAGAAAAAATAGTGCAATAATATTTGAAAAAATATTTACCTTCACTTTCAAGGCTATTATCAATTCTGAAATGATTCATCATCTCACATCCAGCAACCTATTCTCTGACAAGCAGTATGGCTGTGGCTTCTCCAGGTTTAACACACACACACACACACACACACACACACACACACACACACACACACACACACACACACACACACACACACATATATATATATATCAGGCTCTTGATAAGAACAGCGAAGCTCAAGCTGTTGCCCTGGATATCTCGAAAGTGTTAGACAGAGTAACCTTCTGCGCAACTTACAGTGATACGGTATAACTGGACGATTGTTCGATTTAATCCAATCATCCCTGTCAAATCGTAAAATGAATTTCGTTTTGAACGAGCATGCTTCCAAATCTTTTCATGTGAACGCGGATGTTCCTCAAGGATATATTCTAGAACTTACGCTATTCCTGGTCTTCAGCAATGATCTTCTTGATGTAATCTGTTCCCAAATAGGCAGATGGCACCATCATCTATTTCCGTCTCAATAAGAAATGTGCCAGGGCTAACAAAGTAAACCTCGTTTCTGCTTTTGGACCTCCAATCTGTGATGAATTGGAATAAGAAATGGCTTGTAAATTCTAATGCTTCCAAAACGAAGCTGCTCTCCATTAACCACAAAGAAGCTTTCCTACCTTCCATCAGAATGGATCGCGTTAGTCTTCCTGAAAGCAATACATTGCGCCTCCTCGGCCTCACTCTCTCAGCCGATCTCAAGTGGAATGACTACATTGAATCAATATCTATATATACTGCTAAGAAGGTTGGGTCGCTGTGCCCCGCCAGGGTGTTTTTCTCGTCAGAATCCATCTTGCACATTTACAAAACTACCATTTGTCTGTGAATTGAATACTTTTGTCATATCTGGTTGGATGCTTCTGCTATTCATTCCGGTGTTATCGACAAGATCCAAAGGAGGAACTGCAATGTAATCGATCCTGATTTGGCGGCTCGACTTCAATCACTTGATCATCGGCGGAATGTGGCTTCTCTCTGACTTTTCTACAGATATTTTCACGGTTTCTGCTCTGACGAGTTTCATTCTCTTGTGCCCCACCACATGAATTTACTCGTGCTACTAGATTGGCAACTAGGTCCCACACTTTTACCGCTAAAATAGGCAGATGTAACCGTCACTTTTACTCTAGTTGTTTCTTTTTTTGCACTTTCCGCTTGTGGAAATCCCTTCCACATAATTGCTTCCCTGATAGCTACAATCTCCAAAAGTTAAAGTGCAACGTCAGTTACCAACTTCCATCTTCTTGACTCCCATCTTCCTCTTATCCTTTTTTTGACATCCTTTGTACCTTTTTCTTTTTCTCTCCCTTCTCCTCTCACTGTAACCCCCTAAGAACCAGTGGAAGTAATGCCTTGCTGGGGTGAAATGATTAAAAAAATTCAATCATCTACTCAGTTTAAACATGAAATTATTTTTGAAACATTTGCTTTTATCCAATTAAAGTGAAAGCAGTTTTTTTTCATTGCTTTAAAATGTATTATATGAAACATAATTTTTAGTGATATAAAGCAATTTTACTACATCAATATAATAACCGTATCAATATACTTATCACTATAAAACTATATCAATATGACGACTTTATCGTTTCAAATGATATGTAACCAACTTACTATATCACTATAACAACCATATCAATATAACAACCTTACCATTTAAAATGATACATAAAACCTTATCATATCAGTATAACAACTTTAGTATATCACTATAATTATCATATAAATATAACAACCGTAATATTTTTAAAAATACATCACAACCTTATCATATATAAAGGACGGGTTTTCCTGTGGTAGGAACACAAAAAACGAAGACCCTGATCTCAGGATGAAGGGTTTGTAATCCTCTATCGAATATCAGAGAGGATTGACAATATCCCGACCGAATTTCCCTCGGCTAGCTTTCATATATGCAGTGACTTCAATATTTACCACAAAGAGTGGTTAGTCCTGTCGAACAAAACTGATGAATAAGGCAGATATTGCTTATGAATTAATCCAGATCATTGAAGAACCCACCCGAATTCGGGATGCGATGGGACAGCAGATGAACCTCCTCGACCTTTTTCTAACATCCTACCCCGACAAATGCTCGGCAAAAGTTTTACCCCACATCGGTATATTAGACCATTCCCTAGTTAGCACAACCTCAGTAATATACTCATTTCTCTCGATTTATCAAAAGCCTTGACCCCCAAAATCCACTGGCCCAAACAAAATTCCAGTGGTCGTCTTTAAGAATATTAACCCAGAATTATCCCCGATTCTAGTAAAGTTATTTCACTACTGTTTGAAGGAGAAATCATTTCCAAGCATGTGAAAGAAGGCAAGCTTATGCTCGGTCTTCAAGAACATGAGCGTGCGATCCTCTTTCTTCCAGTATAGAGCCATTAATCTCCTCAGTATCATCAGTAAGCATTTTGAGGCTTGAACACCTGGATATGAACAATCTCTTGTGCGACGAGCAGTATGGGGTTGATCAGTCCGAATCACTGCTGACATTCTAACAATCACTACACACAGACGTAGTGAGGCCCTTGACGACACACACACCACGAGGGCTGTAGCATTAGATCTCTTGAAGGCCTTCGATAAGGTGTGGCAAAATGGTTTGCTAAAGAAGTTCTCCAGCTGAAGGGTTTTTTCATTATAAAATCTTTCCTAACAGGTAGATTCTTAAATTCTTATTAAGAGCTAGGCCACCTATGCCCTGACGGTTAACGGAGGCGTTCCCAGGGGTCATTTCTCAGCCAATCCTCTTTCTAATTTATATAAATGATCTACATAAGAATATACTCCGATCATTTGTAAACATTTATGCCGATGATACGACGATATACGGGCGCCTCTATAGGAGTTTTAATAGAGATTGGCAGCTGAGACATCTTTCGATCTAACACTAATTTCCTAGTGGAAGTAAAATTGGCTGGTTGCATTCAATGTCTTCACAATCTCCATCACTGCCGATTAGACCTCTAATTATAATCAATCAAGATGTACAGATGTCCCCATATTTGACTGTAATGTAACTTACGCACTTTATCTTCAGCAAAAAAACAAAACAAAAAAACAAAACAAAAAACAAAAAAAAAACACGTAAGAATACTGGAAAAATTAAATAAAATATTAATAAAATCTTGTCGGTCGTTTTTAACGAAACATGTTTAAATGAAAGATTGCTTCCGAAATATACAGGGCGATTGGGGCGGCTAATGTGTAGTTATTAACGGCCAATCTTCCGATGCCCTGGAGGTCAACATAGGCGTCTTCCAGGGGTCACTTTTCATGCCAAACCTCTTTTTGATGTGCATAAATGTTCTATCTAAGAATATACCTCTATCATTTGTAAACATCTATGCCGATGATACGACGATATACGGCCACATCTAAAACTCTTGACGATCAGAGATTGACAGCTGATATCTCTTTTGATCTAACGCTATCTTTTAAGTGTGGGAAAAATTGGCTGGTTACATTCACTGCCTCGAAAAGCAAACTGGTTACATTCCATCACCGCCGATCAAACCTCGAACTACCACCAGTCACGATGAACAGATCTCACCTCGAAGAGGCTCTGTGCCTTGAGAGAATACTGAACCTCAAACTCACACCCGACTTCAAGTGAAATTTTTATATGCTGTCCATTACTAAAGATACAGGTAAAATGATCGACTCCTGTACATCCTATCCTCTGTCTTTATGAGAGGCAAATCAGGCCTCAGATTGAATACTGCTGCCATATTTAGACGGGAGCTGCCCATGCTCACTTTCCAGTCGCGAGAGAGTTCAAAAGCGTCTCTGAGTCCTTGTTGTAGAAGAATTATTTTTCACACTCCACGCTCTCTCACACAGGTGGGATGTGGCGAGTCTCTCACTGCTCTGTCGCTACTACAATGGAAAGTGCTCGGGCGACCGACATTCTTTGGTTCTGCCAACTCCAATCTTCACGACTTCTCGCAATGCCACTTACATAGTAGTAAACCAGTCACATTCCCTTCGTATTCCATCGGTGAGAAGCAAGTTCTACTTAAACAGCTTCTTCCGGCGAACCACTGCCCTAGAGAACAGAATAGGATATTCCCCCGATTACTACAATTTTAACCTCTTCAAGCCTAGAGTTAACAGTTATCCTCCCCTCCTAGCCATATAAACTACCCCTTAACGTAATCCTCTACCTCGAGTGGACCCAGACCTTGTACAGGGTGAACCTTACTGTAAGAATATCGATATAACATGCTTATCAATATAACAATCATACCATATCAACTGATATGTATTATAACAACATTTAACATGGCGCAGACGGAAGAATTATGTTAGTTTTATTATTATTAATTATTACATATAGAAAAGAATCAACTAGGAAAAAATTATTCTGTTTCAATATGAACAGAGGAAAAAAAAAGACGATATTTTTTTAGTTGAGAAAAGATTAACTTTTCCAAAAGATTGCAAATGGACTAAAAATAAATATGAATCAGAGATTAACAAGTGTAATTGTTTCATTTATAATAAAACAGCGGAGCTAGTCAAGGTCACAGATGTCAGGCAAAGTTGTTGACAGGAATAGTATTGTGTACGAGCAATACATAACTAGGAAAGATTTTTGTTTTTCTAAATTCTCGACGACACAGCTGGAGAGGTAGGTGTCAAAATTCACTTGGTTAAGAAAGAGACATTATTAATCAATTCCCTGTACGGAAAGTGATTATAGCATTTTGTATTTTTCTAACTATAATTCCCAGCTAAAATTTCGCTAGCTGACATGAATGAGGCTCAAATTGTCAATGAACAGTATTGAATGAATCTCTCCCAGATGCTATCTGTGAATCATAAAACAATTAGATAAAAAACTCTATTTTTTCTTATTCCAGCGAAATGCAAAGCAAAACACACATATGGAAGATAGAAAAGTCAAAAACGGTTACGCTCAACTTATTGCAAACTATAGACAAAGTAAAAAGAGGGAAATTTTGTATTTATAAATTCTCAGATTGAGAATTCAGTCAAGTGCAAAGGTAAAGTTGATTTGTTGACGGAGAGAAAAAGACAATTAATTAATTATAAAAATGACTAGATTGGAAATTCCCTGAGAAAAAGTCGACGTCATGTAATAGTCCCGCCCAGTGGACAGTAAAAGACAATCCAGCATTGGCTGAAAAGAAAAGGATTCGAATTACCGCCGCTACCAGCTACCCACCAAAGACAACTCTTCGGCAGTTTCGGTGTGAAGTGGGACGAAGTCAGTTCGAGTCGCCACAAACTTAAAACTCTGACCGGAGGTGAAGTGATATTGCCAAGCAAAAACTTGAATTAATAATAAGAAAAACGCTTCGCAAAGTACTACTTAGATAAATTGGTCGAAACTTTCGTTCTGTCGCCAGATTAATAGGAACAGGGTTTGGGAAGAAAACGATTGGTGATTGTTTTTTCTCTTAATTTCTTTTGTACATAAAGACTTTCTACACTTATTCAGGCGTAATTCATTTTCATTTCAGTGCCATTTTCATTTTCCCAATTGTACGCGCGCATCCAGCTTGGTTTAGTTTGGCGAAGAGACATCTATCGAGAATTTCTTGAGATCAATTTCACAACGTGGGCAAGGGAGATCACCGTTGAAAAAATCAACCCGAGGACCAGCTGCTGTATCGACGCTATCAGCGACCAACGGGAGTTGTGCGTCACAATATCACAATCTTACCATATCAACATAACATGCTTATCAATATAACAACTTTACCGTATCACGTGATATATGACAATCTTACTATATGAAGTGATATATAACAAAATACCATATTAATATTACAAGTTCATCAATATAACAAAATTATCAATATAACAAACTTACCATATCTAGTTATATATGACAACCTTACCATAGCAATATAGCATGCTTATCAATACAGCAGCCTTACTACCAAGCCATTTGACAGGTTATCGTATTTCTGGAGGAATTTTTGAATTAATTCAATCTTTCTTTTCAAATCTCGTAATGAAAGTTGTCCTGAACAGCCACTCTTCTAGATCTTTTTGCATAAATGCATTTGTTACTCAAGTCACTATCCTTGGACCTACATGGTTTCTAATTTCCATAAATGACCTTCCTTATGCACTCAGCTTTCAACTCGATATCAATGCTAATGACAGAAGTATTTACTCTTGTCTTAATAGTAAGCTGATCTGTCCGATAATGTCAGATTGGCAGTTGATCTCAGAATTGACCTACAATCAGTTGTTAAATAGGTCAATGAGTGACTTGTAACCTAGTTTCCTTGTGCCTTTTCTATAAATACTTTCATGGTAATTGTTCTGATGAATTTGGTGACAAGGTCTCGTCATTTTATCGTTGAAATGGCTAGAATTATCAGTAATCTCTATGTTAATAGTTTCTTCTATCGCATTTTTCACTTAAACATCATATCACCACAAATAAACCGTTTTCACCATTTAATTTTCATTCCTACTTTGTTACCCGATGAGAAGCGTGTAAAGTAGCTTCGAAACGCGAAAATTTTTGTGTAGTGATACTATGAATCTATAAACCATTGTAACAACTATTACAACTATATATATATATATATATATATATATATATATATATATATATATATATATATATAAAGTAAATTTGTTTTTTTTATTTAAAAAATATAATTTACATTGTGACTCGAAAATTTCTATGTTTCGAGATGTTTACCTTGTCATCAGGCAATGTTAGCTCACTGTTGTGAAAATGTTTTTCATTTGTGTATAAGAAACAATACGTTTCTTATTTATGGATGTGGGAAGACAGAAAAATTTATGTGTGTATTCAATTTAACTAATCAGAAAAGAGATCCAATTTAAATTTGAAAAAAGATTATATATTGGGGGATTACATGATTTCTTCTTTCAATCTTAATGACATAAGTGTCAGTTGATCAAAACTCCTGTCTAGACTGCATTTCCGTTGATGTATCCATTATTCTTACAAAATTATTCTCTTAGTTTTCTCTGTGTCCCATCCTTTTCTAAAATAAAAAAGAAAGAAAACATTTTATATTTTTGATCTGACTTAAAGGGACCTTTGAGTGTAATTATACTATTTTTATTTCAATTCAGAATACATTTTATTCTAATTTTTCATAAAACTCATAATTTGTAAACTTTTTTAATATAAAACAAATTTTTAATATCTTTAATTATTAAAAATTTAAATATCTTTTTAAATACTTTAATATCTATTTAATTATTATTATTTTATAATATACAGCAAACTAATAGATATATGTAAGTTAACAAATATTTTTTATGAAGAACCTTTTAAACCATATCCTAAGATGAACATTTTGCAATGTATACATATGACATTTATTTCATTACGTTTATTTAATAGATTTTTATTCTTAAGAAATTTATTAATATATAGTTTTTCATATAGACATAAGGGGCATGGGTCGTTTAAAGACTTACATATTCTAGCTTTTGTTTAATAAAAAAATTCCATTTTAATGTGGGAGTTTTATTTTTTCTTTTAGATACCAATGATATTTCGATAGAGATATTCTATTTCTGTACTTATTATTATTAAATGAAGACGTGTGTTGATAAAATCGTTTTTTCGGAGACTTCTTAGTATTTCTTATTTACATATATAATATTTGGGCTTTTATATCCACTATTATTACTATGCTTATTAAACACTTCTTCATTTGCTGAATTTCTATTAATTCTATATTCTTTGGATGAGGGTACATGTTTAAAATGGCTGGAGGATGGTTAGATTTTGCGTGGATATATAAAGGATTTGTATTTGGTTTTTTATATGGTTGGTATATATATTTTTCTAAATCGAAAGTCACATCGAGGAAATCTACTTTTTATATATGTGTATACTTTTAAATTAAGGTTTTTAAATTCTCTATATATGATCTTTCTAATTTTATCTATTTTAAAATTTGTGGAATTCCTCACTACCATAAGGCCATCATCCCTGCATAATCCAATATCTTCATTATGTAAATTGTGTATGCGTGTGCGTCTGTGATCACTTCATTGTCATCCATAAATTATCATTGTGTGCATATGTATATGTCTTTGCTATTTTATACCAAAATGCAGGTGATCGAATTCTCTCTATTTCTCCCTCTCTCACTATCTATGAATCTATCATATAATATGCGTGTGTGTTGTGTGTGTATATATGTGATCCCTGTATTGTCGTCTTAAATTATCATTAGACACGTGTATGTGTACATTTTTAACATTTTATCCTGAATGCAGGTTATCTAATTCTCAGGAAAATATCATTGATATGTAACCAGATGTTCTTTTCTCCCTGCTTGGATGTCACATGGCGTATAAACTTAGTTTATTAATTATTATATAAAGCAATAACAATTTCATAAAAATACTGACAGAGGCCGAAATTAGACGCCACTTTTCAATCAGACCGACCCAAAGGAGAACTGCTATTTTTAGAAACTTGCATGTGGTTTATTGTGCAACATGGGTAAGTGATTTATACTCCAATCTAATTTAACTTCCCTTAAGTTATAAATGTGGGTCAACGTGAAATTATTCAATGTGAAGATTTTACATTTAAAAGCATCTTTGGTTTGAACCCTTTTAAAAATGTTGGGACCAAATAATTTAAGTTTTGCATTAGTGCGATCGTTTTTTACCTACTTTGTTTCTTTGCCTATATTTATATTTGTCATTTTAAATATCCTTACCTTCTCTTTTAGATATTTTATTTTATCAAATTATAAGGTATTGAAGCAAAACTGAATAAACGAGGTTTACGTGGTATTATGCTTTATAAAATCATTTATTGTTCTGGTGAGCTTTCCTCTTTGGTACCTCGACTTAATAAATTTAAGGACAGTACTAGATTGGCAGCTTCCTTTACTGTTGAAATTGCTAGATGTAACCGCAAGTTCTATGCTAACAGTTTCATCTCTTGCAGTTCCCGCTTGTAGAACTTTATTCAGGTTTCTGGTTTTTCAGTCAAGATTGATCTTCAAAAATTCAAGTTCAAATATTGCCTTTTTTTATATTCATCTGTCACTTATATTATTGCTAAGACTGTTTTAAAATTTACATAAGTAACGCGGTAATCGTTTTAAGTAACTCGGTTAATCAGAATATGTGCCGCGTAATTTGTTGCGTGTACAAAGCCCAATGTACCCATCATAACGCGCAAGATACATACATCACAACCAAATGTATGCGATATGGTGACAGTTTCTTTTTTCTTGCAGGCGGGGGTCCAGTTAGCAATAGAACAACCATATCCGATTGAAAGTGTTTCCAAATTGCTTTGGCTGTCTCTTCCATAAACTTTAAAAAATAAGATCATTTCTTATCTGACTTTCCCCTCTTCATGGAGTGGAAACTTTGTGGGATATCTCTATATCAACTCTGTTGGTTTTTCAAATTTATCGAAAGCCTTGACTCTATGAAGGTTCGGACATAACCCTTGCAGTTGTACTCAAGAACCTTGTCTCAGAACTGTCTCCAATCTGTAGGGATAAAAAAAATTAAGAACTAAAAACGTTTTGGAAAAACCCAAAGTAAAATTGCACACTCGCAAAAGTAGATTCAAACGACTTTGGAAAAACCCAACGAAGAAAAATTCACAAGTCAGTGTGAAAAGCAAATTCTGCATCATGATTGGATTAAAATCATCAAATTTATATATGACGTATTTTCACGCCTAGATGTAAAAAGATTCACTGGAGCCGGCTTCATGAGAAGTTTCACTATTTAAACCACGACGCTAACCTGTCACAGGGCAGTCAGATGAAAACGGTAGCTGATAGCATCTCATAATGTAAGGAAGAAACTTCAAGCTGACTCGCCTTTGAAGCCAATTTTTTTTCTTCTTTTTCACTCCACGTCAACCCGGATGTAGGGCACGCCACAGTTTTATTCGCCCTCTTCTTCCAACGTCCTTTTCTTCACTTTCACACCACGTCGTTACAGAGAACAACATAACGACAAAATGGACGTGTTATGTACAACTTCTTTATTTGTTTTGCCTTCTCTTTCTCTGAACCTGTCACGACCTACTAAAAAGAGGAAGGAACAAAGACTTTACATTCTTCTACTACACAACCATAAGCTCTAAACTTCTGCGGACATTTTTAATACCTATATTATTACTACGAACACGTTCTACAAACCTTGATACCCATAACTTTATCATTAAACACGAACTCTATCCTCAACTTCTTAATAATGTTTATAATTGTACAGTAGCTTCTACAACTTGTGTTATTCTTTCCTTTTAATAAATTTCTATTTTAAAATGCAAAATGTATATTTTATTCTTACACTATATTCCACACAATTCCACATAGTCCAACCTGCTACCAACTAACCTTTTGATAACGATGAAAACCTTTCAATAATTCTGCTGATGATAATTCTGGATAAAACTTCTAAGCTGTAGAGAGTTCGGTTTAGTATGACACAAGGCAGAATAAAAGAAACATTAACTATTTCCCTATAACTTCAGCGAAACTGTTTAACATTTGCCCTAAGGAAACATGCTTTCTAAGCTCATATAATGTATCTAAATTGTATCCAGTGTACAAAAACGTAGGCGAGACCTCGCCCCCGTTACAATATCGCCACATGAGCCTCCTTTGTGTCATTAGAAAACTTGTTGAAGTTATCGTCAAGACGTTCGTTGCACTCTTCAACAAAAACAAATTCCTGAGCGACAAACAGTATGGCTTTCGTTCTTCTAGGTCTAATACTGATATTTTAATTATTGAATTAATTGAATAGAATCAGTGAAGTACTTGTTATCAATACATCACGAAATAAAAAAAAAGATCTAGATATCTCGAAGGCCCTTGACAAGCTGTGGACTGCTACAAATCTTGCCAGTTATGTTATCCCAGGGAGAAACTTTTCAGTTATCAAGTTCTTTTAATGGCCAGTCATCAAGATGATACCAATGTTGGTGTCTTCCAACTTTCTATCCTCGGTTTTATGTTCTTTCTGCTTTATATTAAAGTTATGTCTGAGAACATTCTCAGATAATTAGTAAATATAGATACCACGGTGTACGGGTGCATCCACAAATATCTGGATGATCAGTTCCTGACAGCTGATCTTTCCTCTGACCTAACTTTCACAGCTTAATGATGTGGTGGGGTGATTGGCTGGTATCATTTAGTACCTCCAAAACAAGATTAATATTGAATCTCCTTGCCTTGAACGCCTTGCTGAAGGTCACTCCTGACCTCAAGTGGAATGCCATATATTCGGTATATTGTAAAAGATATTGGAGAGATTTGTCAATTCTTTATGTCGCTCCAGAAAATACCTAACTCCTGCTGACATACTTTATCTTAACAGACATCAGATCAAATCACGGAGTATTGCTGTGCCATATCTGGGCTGGTGTAGTCCAGCCCTAACTGTCCAAATTATATGCAATGAATTATTTTCCATCTTCTAACCCTTATCCCACTGACAAAACCTTCCTAACCTGTCGCTGCTCTATCGCTGTTACTATGCTAAGTGTTTAAATGAGTTACATTCCTTAGTTCTATCATTTCAAACCTTCACAGCTAGGACTCACCATACCTAGTTCAAGGTGGCAAATCATCCCATGTTCCTTGTGTTCCTTTGATAAAGAATAAGTTCCACTCAAACAGCTTCTTCCCAAGAATTGTTATCTATCTTACATATCTTCATAATGTGTTTTCATTAATCCCTCCTAATAGAAAAATAGATGCTGTTGTTGTTGTTGTTATTATTATTATTATTATGGGTCATTTCCCGATATCTTTTTTTTTTTAATCATTTCACCCCAAGGCAGAAATGCCACTGATGTGTAGGGGGCTACATAACTGTAAAAAGATTAATTAGAAAAGAGTGAGGACTACAATCTAGTTAGAAAGGAGCAATAGAAAGCTGAGAAAGCAGGTGCGATGACAGATACATAGGTGGAGAGAAAGGGAAGGTTATACGGGGGTGGGGAGAGAGCTAGAGTCCAGTGGTTAGTAGATGAGTATTGACTTTGCATTTAAATTTCTGGAGGTTGTAGCCATCAGGAAAGCAAGAATATGGGAGCGAGTTCCACAGGCGGGAAGTGCGAGAGAAGCTGAAGAATTGTCGTCTGCATTTGGCTAACCTGACTGTGAATGGGTGGGACCCAGTTGCCAGTCTGGTTGCACGAGTAAACACCTGTTGAGGAGGCACCAGTGACTTAAGTTCGTCCGAGCAGAAGCCATGAAAGTATTTATAGAACAGACAAAGGGAGGCCACATTTCGACGGTGGGGAAGTGGCTGCAGTCGAGTCTCCAGATCAGTACCTATCACATTACAGACTCTCCTTTGGAGCCTGTCAAGAACACTGAGGAGAACAGCAGGGGCGCCTGACCATAAATGGCAGCAGTACTCCATGCACGGACGGATGGTTGACTTGTATATATGCAGGATGGATTCAGACGGAAAAAACATCCTGGATCGACATAGTGACCCAACCTTCTTAGCAGTAGATTTTGCTATGGATTCAATATAGTGGTTCCATTTGAGGTCTGAGGACAAGGTAAGTCTGAGGAGGCGTAGTGTATTGCTTTCCGGGAGAATCGCTTGGTCCATGCTTATGGGAGGCAGGAGAGGTTGCCTGTAATGGTTGACAGACAACAGCTTGGTTTTAGACGAATTGAAGTTGACAAGCCACTTCTTGCCCCAGTTCACCACAGAGTGTAGATCCCGTTCAATGTCAGCAGCGAGATTATGTCTGCCCGCCACGACAGGTTTCTGATTGGTGTGGGAGTATATTGTAGTATCATCTGCGTAGATGCCTACTTGGGACTTGATCTCATCTGGGAGGTCGTTGATGAAAATATGCATTCTGTTTGCACAAATTCTGATTTTAAGTGATACTTAATATGTAGGGCAATAGGAGAGTGTTCACCTACGATGCGGGAGGTTGTGGGTTCGATGCCCAGCCGGGTCATACCAAAGAATTTAAAAATGGTAATCGACGCCTTTCTGCTAAGCACTCAATAGCAAAGAGAAGGATTGAGGCTAAGTGGAGACATTCTGGGATGGGAGTCGCGCCCACCCCTGCCGCAAAGTAACAGCTAAAGAAAAGGGAACTTTCGGGTCGCCCTCGACCTAGTTGTCGACCAGCTTAACTTAATATATACACTATTCATGTTTTCTATACATTATAATACTCTCTTAAGAAAATATGCAGTTCTCAGCGGTTCGTTTTTTTTTTTTAAATGCACCGCTGAGAACTGCACATTTTCTTAATAGAGTATTATAATGATATCGTGTTAGTATGTTTGTCTGTACCTTTCTTGATTGTGCCTAAGACTCCAATTTTTATAGCAGCGGTCAGCAACCCCCAGCCCGCGTGTCACATTCTGCCCTTGAGTGAATCTTGTCCGGCCCGCTACCTTACTCTGGATACGATATAATTATAGGTAAACCAAACCAAAGTCACAGTTGATAGTCTGAATATATTGCGTCGAAATTTAAAAAAATATTTCTTTATACCTGGAGAATGTGTTTTACTTTTATTTTTTATTTGGATGGCCAAAATTAGCGTACAGGCCGTACGCTAATTTCACTTTTTCTGTGACATTGCTTTCGTGAGTGGGCACTTTTAAATGAATATAAAATAGTGTTTTCAACCGATTTTAATGGAATTATTTTTCAATACTGATTTATAAAGCATTTATTTTTAAAATGTAATATCTTTTAAACAAAATTCCCGTCAGATATTAAATTATATTGAATCCTTGCTTTCTTCAAACGCATAGAAAATTTATTCACATATTTAATAACATGATTCTTTTACATGACACTGGAGTCATAACTGTTTGGTCCTCCTCCATGGTTCTACATAGCTTTTTTGGCCCTTACTCTCCAAAAGGTTACCGACGCCTGTTTTATAGGAACAACAGTAGTGTTAATGTTCCACATTTTTCTGCTTCCATTTCAAAATCCCCATAAATGTTTATTTTGTCATATTCTTTAAGTCATGTTATTATATCGCTACCGTATCTATAAGGCTTACAGCCGTATCTGATTGAAGCACCGGTCTCCGAACGGTCACTGAAGTTATGCAACGTCTAGCCTTGTTAGTGCTTAGATCGGTGACCGATTGGGAATACCAGGTGCTGTAAGTTTGGATGTGACGGTGGTGTAATGGATAACGTATCGGAATTGGAAATCGGAGAGCTGGGTTCCAACTTTAACCGGGTTTGTTATATTCATTTAGGCGTAAATGCTCTTGGAAATGTTATGAATCCAACTCATGTCCTCAGAGCTATTGGTTAATTAGAATAACTTGTGTCAGTAAATCATTATTATCGCCACCCCAATTCTTACAATCTAAACATATTTTATGGCTTATATAACCTGCAAAAGGCTGATAAACTGTAAAAATGAACCAATCATATTTATAAGAAGACATTTTTGTTTGTCGTCTTAAATCACTATGTCTAGGCTATATGACATAAGTATTATAATCATATCGTGTTAGTATGTTTGTCTGTACCTTTCTTGATTGTGCCCAAAACTCCAATTTTTATAGCAGCGGTCGGCAACATTTATATGAGCATAAATTGTAAAATCTCAAAGAATAGTGAATTCATACCATTTTTCGGCATATAGCGCACAGTAATATATGCATATCTTCCAGTGAATATACTGTCAAGTTTTATCATGTCGATTTTTTTTCGGTATCCGAATTAGACAATCAAATATTAAGTGACTGACAGTCCAAACATGTTCATACAATCGCCATATTGTGTTTGTACCGTGTTATTATGCTTGCTTTGTAATTCCTAGTGAGTAGGCTTCAGTCATGTGTAGGCAATATAAATGCACCGGCCTCTGCTTTTATCTCTGCACTCTTCAGCCACTGATGATGATGATGATGATCATCATCATCATCATATTATTATTATTATTATTATTATTATTATTACTATTAATTATTTTCTTAATGACAGATTTTAAAATGTTATACCAGCTGCTGTTGATTGTGTGCACTTTTCTGAAGTTATCTTCTTTCGTCGAAGCAAGCGATGGTTTTAATTTGCTGTACACGACAAATCCGCTAGAACTGGAGAATTTCCCTATTCGCTTTGAAAAAGAGCTTCCAAAATGGCTGAAAGGAACTTTGGTAAGTACTGGCAATATACAAAACATAATTTCCTGAAACAGACAAATGTAGATCTCCGCTGAAACAATATCATTCGGCCTCTCTTTGTCCTTACACTGCCAAATAAAAGTGAGAAGTGGCATATTAATTCCTAGTTTGCACGAGAGTTCAAACTTATGTCGAGTATTGGTTAGTGAACTGAATGATGCTGCTTGCAAATGACGGGATCCAAATCTTTTTTCTATGTTAGTTGATAGAATCCCAAGGTAGGCTCAACACAATGAATACTGATTCAAGTTAGAAACGTTGAACAAATTTTGAAATATAATAACAGCAAAATTTGATCTTTCCTCTTAATAATATCATAAACATTTTGATGATAAAACTTTGTTTTTATTAAGTTTAAGTCCCTTTAACATCATGATATGCTGTTTTTTCGGTAATTGCGTGGAGGTACCTATTCAAATATATTATTTATGTCTGATATTATTCATATAGTAGTTCGATATATATTGGAATATAGTAGTACAATGTGCGATGGATGAATTATCACCATTTTATATTTTTAATGTTGCGCGTGCACGTTGCTTTTTATTTATTTTGCCGACTGCGCAGTATAGTAGGGTCAGTTGAGCATTGTGGTGAGAAAAAGAGCATCATGACGCAATACACTCCGCCAGAAATTTGGAAACGGCATGTCGTAGTGCTTGATGCCAGAAGCTCTAATACGAACATTTAAGAGTGTTTGGATGTCAATATGATGACAGTGCAAAGGATTCAGAAAGAGTTGGATGAGTCTAATGGTGATTATGAAGGTACGGTAGCTCGGTAAACGCACCCTGATCGTTCTGATGAGAAAAGAACTTTTGAATTTGTTGGTGATGGCCTCAGACTCAACACGGAGGTCGACATCAAGTGCCTTGAGGAGGTAGTGCTATTCTAGGTCAAGAGGGTGGTTGTTGAAAGACCCTATGTCTGGCAACAGGACTCTGCACCATGCCATACAAGCAGGAGAACCCAGTCATGACTGACAGAAAATCTTTGCTACCACACCACTCCTTACATCTGACCACCTAACTCCCTAGACTGCATTCCCTTGATTATTATGTATGAGGCACAGTTAAGCAATAGACTAACAAGACTCCTTGTAACACCAAAAATAAACTGAAGGCAAGGATTATGGCATCATTCACCAACTTATTTAAGGAGACCGCCCAGAAGAGTTTCAGGATATTCCGAAGTCGTTTGGAGGTTGTGGTTGAAGCCAATGGCGATTTAATTGAAAAGATTAGTATAAAGTATATCATCGTATTATTAGTGCGACACCTGCCCCCGGCTGGCTCGCTGCCCCTGGTCTGGAACCTGTTATGATGATGATGGCCCGAACCTGAGTGGGTTGATGCTGTCGAAACGGCATCAGTTATGACGACGCTCTCAGGTCGCTAACCGTGATGATGGCCTCGTCACAGTAGCTGGTCCTCAAGACGGTGAACCTTTCTGACCATGATGTGTTCTTTGATTTCAGAAAAGTCACGTTGAAAACCTAGTAGCCGTTTCTCTATCACCTCAAACCAGACCGGACACGCGTGTACACTTGTGTTAAAAAAAAGCAAAAACATTACGCCCCCCCCCCCCCAAAAAAAAAATTAATAAGTTCGAAGATGCCTGGATGAGTTACGAAAGGAAGTCTTATATATATATATATATATATATATATATATATATATATAATGTGTGTGTGTGTATAGGAAAAACTACTAAAAAGTAAGTTTAAAAATGTATTTTGTTGACAGTATTTATTTATTTCTATTATTATATTCGATATTTTTTTTTCGCGAGGTGCGTTCGTGTCTGATTTTAGTTCTACATACTCACGCAGAAAGAAAGAAAAATACTGGATTTTAAAATTAAATACATACAGGATAGGGTTAAATAGGGACTTAGGTGTTTTGAATCTTTATAAATATGTCAATAGTTAAACATTTTTTAGATACACTTAAAAAATTTTTCTTTAAAACAACATTTACAAGTATTATTAAAGATAGGTTTATGTTTACAAATATTTAAAAAATCTGTCGCTTTCTGTGTCACGTGATGTAAACAATCTCTCGGATGAACGCTCCTTGCGAAAACGTTTCTAATTTAAATTTTAAAATCATTTGTTTCTGATGAAAGGCCGAGGACGGTCTGATATTATCAAATATAATAATAGAAATAAATAAATACTGTCAAAAAAATACATTTTAAACTTACAACTTTTTAGTAGTTGTTCCTATATATATTATTAAGACAATATACGTGGATCATCACTATATATATATATATATGCATAATTATAAAAGCAGAATATACAATCGCCGAATTTCAAAGTTTGCAACGGAGAGAAGGATTCGTTTAAGCAATCAGAGCTTTTGATTTTCCAAATAAAAATTTCTTTTCATAACAGTGCGAAGTTTTCGTTAAGAATATATCAGAGCTTTCAATTTTCCAAATAAAAAAAGTCTTTTCATAACAGTGCGAAGTTTTCGTTAAGAATAGTCAGAGCTTTCAATTTTCCAAATAAAAACAAGTCTTTTCACGACTTTTTACGGAAACTTTACGGAACTTTAGCCGAAGAGGAGCGACGAAAAACTCCCAAATTCTGATTTTTCTCACTGAGGTCTCGCTTTTTATAGTTGTTCCCAATTCTCTTGGGGGATGCCGCGAGACCCGTGATATCTTTATGCAAATCAGATTCTTGACCAATGAGATTATTTTCCACCTACACGATTTAAGTGGGAGTTATGGCTCAACGAATAAAATATCAACACTTCACATGACGTAATGTCTTTTTTTGTTCTCTTCTTCACAATTACATCATCTTAGGTTTTAAAAAGATTTTAAAGTCATTTCCCAGTAGGTGTGGGAGCAATAATTTAACACCATCAAGAGTCCTGACAAGTGGTTGTGACTATCGCAATTTCTCACTTCCACTGGCACAAAACAGTTCGCTTCGAATACAATGAAAAACAATTTTTTTTCTTCTTTCCCAATATTCAACTAATTTCACTATTTTTCGGATTTTACAAGTACATAGTATTAAATATTTTAAAGTAAAACTCACATCGCGAATTACAATAAATCACAACTAACAATACCACTAATAACAATTTCCTTCACTCCGTTGTATAAAACCAAAAAGTCAATTGACGTGGAAATTGGGTTGCATTAGTATATAAATTAGTATTTCAAGATATTTTTGTGTAATTTTGATAAATATATCTCTTAAAATGAGATGTCAGTGTTATTTTCATTTTTGCCGGTTTTAGACGACAATTTATCCATCGCACCTTGTAGTTTCAATTACAGTAGTTCGATATATATTTGGATATACTAGAAGTTTCAAAGTGACTTTAATTAAGCTTTTAAGTAGCCATTCTCGACCTTTTGGCAGGGATGAAAACGCAGTATCTGTTCACTTCTCAATTGAGATGGTAAAAGTGCGGCAGCATCTTCCTCGTTGTACTAATGAAGTTGAAGTCAGCATGACAGTCGTCGTGGGGATTGGGCAATTTCTATGCTTGGCCAAAGTACACATTTGTGTGTATGGGCTTGAAGTGGTAGGGAGAAGGTTGAATGTTTATTGAATTGGCCTTGTGTCAAACATAACCAAACTCTCTACAACTTAATTCTGATGATATCGGATAATCCTTATCGGAAGGTTGAAATGTGGAAGAATAAAAGTATTTCGTTTGGATGTTTAAAGCAGAATTTTATTAACAGAACAGAATAACTTCAATTGGTAAGAGCTAAATGTTCACTGAGAAAGTGTAGTAAGGAGTTAAGTGAATCCAGTGTTCTCTTTTTAAGTAGCAGGTCATATTGTGTGTATGCAAAGAGTAACAGGATAGTAATGAAATCTGTGTTCCTTTCCTTTTTGATGGCCGGCGAGAAAGTGAAAAGGAAGGTAAGGTAATAAAGGAAAATTGTACATATCGGACGTTAGTTTTTAGGAGTCAGTTGAAGATGTCTTGTTGTTGTTTCGTTCTCGGCGTGTGAAAAAAATGAAAATAGGAAGTAGAGGAGGAACGAATGCATGACGAGACCTTATGTCCGGGTCAGGCTTTTAGTTTCTTTTGTCACATCATAGCGTGTCGTCTCTAATTTCTGCTCCCATCTGACTGATTGATTCGACTTCCTTTCTTTGTTTTATAGCGATTTAGTTTTTCACATAGGCTTGCTAACTTTTCTCTCAGTTTTGCAAATCGATTCCTTTTATTGGTTAGAAAATAAATTTAACATCGGATCGCGAAAGTTGACTTCGTCTTTTTCTTTCAATACAGGATCAGTCTTTTTCCTTTTCGTCAAAATTATGATTTCACGCGTAAATTGTGAATTTTGTAAAAGTAAAGAAAAGAAGCGTTACTTTTAATTCTGTATTCACTACAGACTATCCCTATTAAAAACCACCTAGTGTCACATCTTGACTTCGTGGGGAGGCCAGGTATAAACATTAATTATGCTGAAACCTATGAGCTGATACCTATCAGTCAAGCAAAATAGCGAGCTAATTTCACGCAGAATCAATAGCGATGACATTCACGATGCAGTTTAGTATATACAGTAAGACATACGAGTCAGTGGAGGACTGGGCCAAAATTTCTACCGGAAAAAACTTGTAAAAAGACCAAGTCCAAAGGACTCGCTTAATCCCAAAATGCTTCATCAAATAAAGAACTGAGGATATCTATTTATTTCCCGAAATAAATTATAGTACCAAAGAATCCATTTAAATCTTCCAGCATTTACGCAATATATTGTTTTTGTTTTTTCGTTTACGTCCACACGCAAAAGCTATGATCAATGTCTATCCCTATTCCAAAGTTGCCGGAAGCAGTGAAATGAAAGACGGGGGGTATTATGCATTGACAGACTTTTGGAAAATATACGAGTTTAATGCAACTAATTTGAATACAATAGGTCCTGTTCAGGCTAAAATTCCTGGAAAACCTGGCAAAATAGCTCTTGGTTTTCTCTCGTTCATTTCTACGGCTCACCCTCTACCTGAAATTGGTAAGACATCTCTTGTTTTTCTTAATAAATTGAGCCTCTTTCTTTTGGAAAAACATTCAGTAAACCTTGTCCGTATCAAAGCAACTGATGAGCGTGAAATTGTTGCTTCTATTCCGGTTGATCAACTGCCATACATGCATTCGTTTTCGGTGACTAAAAACTACGCCATCCGCTTTTTCAGTTTCATAGGCCATCACTCTGGGGCCCACTGGGAAATTTTCAGGTATCCTAGTTGGTCAGTCTGTAACCGATAGTTGAATAATCTTGTTAATTTACAATAGATAAAAAAAAAGTTAATTAATAAGAAAGCACGCCCGTGTTTGTGAGAGACAGTGTGTGTGTGTGTGTGTGTGTGTGTGTGTGTGTGTGTGTGTGTGTGTGAATTCTTGTTATCAAAATCTCATGCCTATTTTTGCTAGGAAGTGTCACGTGATTAATCTGTTTGTTAAGAACAACAAAGAATTCTTCCTTGCATAAAGTAATTCTTTTTTTTTTCAGATAAGAAATGGATTTGGTAGATTTGAACTTGGTAAACATCGAATGATCCACTTGTTTGATGCATATGCCAAGTTGTCCAGTTGGAAATTCAAAGGCGATGGTCAAGCCACCTTCTCCACAAAATTTATTGACAGTAGTTTTTACAAGAAATCAATGGTCTCCGGTGATATCGCACCATTTATTACATTCATGGGAGTCGAACCTCCGTTCGGCGTTCTAGAAAGTATGAATGTGTTGATAAACGGACTCGATAACATGAATGTGAATGTCTATCCTTATTCCAAAGTTGCCGGAAGCAGTGAAATGAAAGACAGGGGGTATTATGCATTGACAGACTTTTGGAAAATATACGAGTTTAATGCAACTAATTTGAATACAATAGGTCCTGTTCAGGCTAAAATTCCTGGAAAACCTGGCAAAATAGCTCTTGGTTTTCTCTCGTTCATTTCTACGGCTCACCCTCTACCTGAAATTGGTAAGACATCTTCTCTTGTTTTTCTTACTAAATTGAGCCTATTTCCTTGGGAAAAACATTCAGTAAACCTTGTCCGTATCAAAGCAACTGATGAGCGCGAAATTGTTGCTTCTATTCTCGTTGATCAACTGCCATACATGCATTCGTTTTCGGTGACTAAAAACTACGCCATCCTCTTTTTCAGTCCCATTTATATCAACCTGGTCAAGATTGCGAAAACAGTTCATCCGTTCGAAGGTTTGGATTGGTACGGAGATCGCCAGACAGACGTTCACGTCATTAACTTAAAAACGGGGGCAGTGACTAGCATGAAGACAGAAAATACATTCACCATGCACCACGCCAATGCCTACGAAAATGAAAATGGCGATATTGTTCTTGACTTGGTCACTTACGACGACCCGAATTTTATAACTTCCATGACTTTGGACAACTTCCGAGATCCCCAAAAGAGGGATAATATATCCTTCACCGCCAAATTTAAACGATACTATATTGATATGAAAGAAAAAATTGTTACTCCTTATTCTTTCTCGAACGCGAAAGGTCAAGAATTTATGACGCACTTTGATTTTCCGAAGATTAACGAAAAATACCGAGCAAAGAAATACTGTTACATGTACGGAATTGCGGTGAAAACTGACGGTAAATCCTTGGCTAAAGGCGCTGTAGTGAAAAAAGACGTGTGTGAAAAAGGGCGAGATCTTGCCTACAATATGGACAATGTATACTTCAGCGAAACTGTATTTGTTCCTACGCCTAACGGTAAAGAGGAGGACGATGGTATTCTCCTCAGTTCTGTCCTCGATGCCAATGAAAAGAAGAGTTACTTGTATATCATGGATCCCAAGACGATGAATGTCACAAACAGGGCTGAACTTCCTACCATCGTTCCTTATACGCTCCATGGCGGCTTTTTCCCTGAAATACATTAGACTCTAGGGAATAACATTATGGAGAGATATTCACTTATTTTCGGTGAAAAAAAAAATGTTAAAACAATCCAAGTTTATAAATCTGGTAATACGGACACTGCAAAATTTTTAGTTAAATGTATAGGTACACGACAAATATATTATGTCATATATATATATATATATATATATATATATATATATATATATATATATATATATATAGTTAGCAGTTAGGACGATAAAACAAAAAAATTGTTCTGATTAAAATGTCGGTTAACTGATAACAAATGAAGGGAATTTGATTTAGATACTAAGAAGAGACATGTAATCTTTACATAGTACAGTCTCCTGGAGAATGTTATTGTTATCAATTTAATCAGGTAAATCACTTGAGCTTTCTATTTTGGGAGAATACATGTAAAACTAAAAAAAGCAACCAACGAAGGTGAAATTGTTACTTCCGTTCCACCCGACCAGTTGAAGTCAATTATATATTTTTATTTGCAGTTTTGTCTATGTATTCAAAACAAGATAAAGCGGCGGGAATACAAAATTTTGATATTATTTGATTAAAAGATCAAGTGGAACTTTCACATTTGTTTTGTTTTCTGTTATTTCAACAATCCTTATAAAATTAAGAATTAAGATTACACATTTCTATTATTCACATACTTACACTGGAATGAAATAGACCGAATTAACTAACTAAAAATAAATTAATAAATGTATTTATCTAACTTACAGGGAACTTGATAAACAAGAAGATCCGATAGCAAGACCTCTACTCGAGACATTTGAGGTTATGAGCCTACAATTGCACACAAAAGATATTTCGTTGAAGCCGTAAATTATTGTATTCAAAATATTTATATTTCAGAATTAAATAACCCTTAGAGGTTGATATGCCACTAGACAAAATCAACAGCTAGAGTGAAATTATTAAACTTCGAGTGAAATTTGTTAAATTTAGAATAAATTTTGGATTGTCTCCCTTGCATTTGAAACGTTCATTTCGTACAAAACGATAAATAAAAGTAAATATTTAATGTAAATATTTTGCAAAAAAAGAGTAAAGAAAAGAAAAAAGAAAAGAAAAGATCTATCTATCTATCTATCTATCTATCTATCTATCTATCTATCTATCTATCTATCTATCTTTTCATTTAAATGATATATCACTAGACCTAGGTTTCTACCATGTCGTGTCATCAGGCAATTTGCAATAATATACATATATTACGATGTGCAATAATATATATAGATATATATATATATATATATATATATATATATATATATATTACGAAATTCGCTACAAAATTGATTAACTCTCACAAATTTATAATTTATTTGTGTAAACATTATTTTAAATGAGTACCCGTATTTGAGCAGATACTCTGTTTTTTTATTTTATTTACTTTTTGTTTTTTTTAATAGTTACACAGTATAATTATATATATATACCGGCCTGAATAATCGAGAAATCTTATTATGAAAATATGCATCCTCCGAACCTGCGTTTCATGGGGGAAATGTAATTGATTTGATGTGCCTTAGGCCACTTGACCACGAAGGATTTCCAATTAGGCAAAACTTAATTAAAAGGCTTAATTGCAGTTTTGTCTAACTGCAAAACCTTCGTGGTCGAGCGGTTTAAGACACTGATGTTTTCCCCTAGGGGGCGTAGGTTCGAATCCTACCGGAGGACGCAAAAAACAAATCACACCAGATCATACATGAGATTTAGTACAAGCCTCCATCATCATAACCAGCATCATCGCAGGCTGTAAAACAGAACAACCAACTAACTATATTTCGGCAATGCCCGCCAGTGTGACTTCTCATCATTAGCAACTTTGAAAATATCTCTTGTAAGTCTTCTTCAAACCTTCCTTTCCAGAGCTAACACACAAACGTTCTACAGATCTTACAAACTTTTTAAAAAATTTACATGGAATGCTGGAACTGTCTTCATAGTTCTTTTAATTAATATCCTTGTGCAAATTGTATACTGTTGTTGTTCATCCAATGTCTATAAATGTTATTCTTCCATTTGACATTGATGATAAAACCATTTCCATTGTCGTGTCCACTAAAATATCTCATACGATAGCTACATAAACATTAAAACACGTTTACAAAACATACTTAAAACACGACAATTAAGCCGTGCATTACAAAACCATAGAATACAAATAAGAAAAGTCGTTTTATTAGTTATTATAATTTAGGTAGATACCGCCTAAATATCGCGTGGTTGTCGTAGTAGATGTACTGGTGATTTAAGGCCAATTAAGAATAAATAAAATAATTCCAGAGCCGATTTCTTAGAAAAAAGAAAGGTGTAACTATCACGAAATCCAGCCTTAAGAAAGAAACTCACACATGCCATCAAAGTTCACGTTACTCTAGTTCTCGTGCACATCCATACGCAAAAGTAACACTAAACTCAGCACTGACCAAACTACTAGGCGGCCGCCTCAGACTTACGGGACCACCGTCCACGATAAGAACTAAATTCTACCCATCTCCTTTATCCACGTTACTTCTACTTACGCATACACATACTAACTCTTTCACACAAAAACACGCATGTAACCACAGTTCACTGTTCTCATATACATACACAATACCGTTTATATTCTATCCAAAAGCTTTACTAAAAAAAGTCTCTTTGAATTTTGTCAATCTGTGACGTCATGCTAGAATTAATTTGTTCAAACAAAATGCTGGATTACCACCCCCTGATGATAACCATAGGCAGCGACATTTGGGGAATTACCACCCGCTGACGATAATTACACGTGGCGCAAGATTTGACAGAAGTATCCTCGGTGACTTTTCATAGCGAAAAGATGTATTCTTTGTGAGGTAGTCAACGACAGACACTGAAGGTTGCTTTTTCAAATTTCATTTCATTTCTCATCTTTTCTTTTGTAAAATGCTCTCTAAATATATTTGTTAATATTTCCTTGTTCAAATTCTGTTTTATTTTTTCTTTGGACTTACAAGAGTCCACCAAACATTGTTAGCGGTTCAAATGTACCAGCAGCTTATAAAATCTCATCAAAATTGTTTATACCCGCAACAAAAACTGCACTCCCTACTGGTACCAGAGGTTGGTGTTCGAGACAAGACAAAATTAAAATTTCAAACGCTGATTTTCTAAGAAAGCAGACACTCCTCACTTCAAATATTGGTGTAACACATTAAAAAAAAAAAAAAATGAAAGAAATGCGAAACCCCAACAGTGCAATACTCAAAAAATTGACATTTATGTTTAAAAATAAATTATCTTTAATCTTAGTCAATAGTTCAAGAATATAATTTTTTATGCTATACGATTTTATGAAACTTGGAATAATTCTATATTTTATACTACATACTAATTATGTTTATAAGTATAAGAAATTAATTAAAAAATGAGTAAAATGATACATTTAAGTTTAATTCATTGCTTTTATTTTTTATTTTCTTACCTGCTTGATGTCATAAAATATATATTTGCATCTAATGAATTTTATTTTATAATTCTGAATTTAACAGTTTTTGAAGTATCATATTTACTTTTTTGAAAGAGAAGAGTAGTCAATCAAAGGTGATAATTCATAATTATTTACTTTTTGAACACCCAGACAAAAATAAAAATTGTTAAGTGTAAAAATAAACTTATTTTTAAAAAGCTTCACACTGGAAAATGGCATTAAGCTTTAGTACATTTTTCGATTCTTTAAACATGTCTTTATTTAATAAAAAACAACTCTTATTACAAACAGCAACAGGATGAATTAAAAAAGCGCATTAAAATAGCAAGTAATTATTTAAAAACAATATTAATTTTAGATCTTTTAATATCAAATCTGAAATAAAATAACGCGTTTTATTAATTAAGTTATGCATGTAGCAGCTCTCAAAAACGAATTTCTAGAGTTTTATTGAAATATTCTTGCCAAGAGACAAATTTTTTGTAAGTTCACACTTGATATTACGTAAATGTTTTACTGAAATAACATTTTCAGGGACTTTTCTTTATGTAACTGTAAAAAAAATCAAGAACACATATTTCAAATTAAAAAAGAGATATCGAAACCGGGTATGAATCTCAAATATGAAGGTTTCTATTAAAAAATGACCTATTCAGTACACAATTTATTAATTACTAAATAGGTACTGAAATTCTTGCTTAAATTAGATAATTCTCTAAAGTTTAGCAATGTTTTTAAAACAGAGAGTAGCGATATTTTGTTTTCATTTTTTAAAAATCGCATCCATTTTGCTGAAACCGACAAATAATATTTATAGTGAGAAATGTAAGTTATCTCCCTTTGATCAATCATAGCCATACTAATATTTTGTAATTCGTTTATTCTTCCTAAAGGTTAACTTATAAATTAATGTATTTATGCATGAAATTATTATCATAATTTATGTTAATTCATTTTAATGCAAATCAAACCAAGGCTTTAAACAGTTAATTTCAAAGTTTCTATGACAAACATTTATTTTCACTTAAACTCTCTGAATATTTTATCGGACAATTCGTGCAAAAATGTAATGATGATGTCTTTTTTTTTCGTTGACTTTTTTAAATATTAACCACGTGTTTAACTAAATTCTTTTTATTATTATCTCGACAAATATTATCTTCTACATACAGTGGCTCCCAACTTTTTTTGTGTATATTCCACTTAAGCAACTCCCAAATCCCTTGTGACAGATTTGTCGTGGGGCCGATTATGGTAACCGACTCCGAGGACTTTTAAAATAAGTGAAGCGACACCGGAAAGGCAAGGATGAATCACAACAAGATGTAAGGTGACAAAGTTGCCTTACTATGACAACTTTTATTTGTACTGTTTTACAGTTCAAAACGATCTCGTGAGTTGCCGAGGAACAGTTGATTGAGCTATGTCCTCAGCTCGTAGGCTTGAGCCGTCGGTGCATGCGGTTAACAATATGTAGGTCAGAAAATAGAGCATGAGTTGCTAGTTGTTCCTGCACCGGGTGAATAGGATTGGTTTGTTGCGTGTTTGCCGTAGTTGGTTGACATTGACTGCGCTAACTGTCCGTTTGGACTGGCGGGTAGACAACGTTAGCAGTCGGCGATTGATCCAGTAGGGTTGGTATGCTGGAGGTCGATGTGGACAGTTTGTTGTCGTGTCGGTATGGACTGGTCATTGGAAGTCGCTGCATCGGATTGGTAAAGATAGACTTTCCTACCCTGAAAAGAGCAGCTGTAGTGACTAGAGGAAACGACCTATTCGATGTGCTGAAAAGGACAGTTGCTTTTGTCCTGAAAAGGACAGTTGCGATAGGAGTTGTAGGAGGCGTCAGTAGGCGTGGTAGCGGGTAGGAGGCGTCAGGTAGCAGGTCGAAAGTATCAGAAAGCGTGGTAGCTGGCATCAGCAGTCGGTCAGTCGCTCAACCACGCGGGCTGGTTACTGAATTGTTTACGTTTAGATTGCTTGTTCTATACGCGCCTGTGTACGTCACTGTAGTTGCGAGCTTCGTTTTCGTTTTGTTGAGTTATGGTCGCGTCACGTAACAACCAGAGCTTTTTGAGGTGAGTATTATTGAAAAAGTGAACTCCTATTCACGCGAAGAAGCCTAAAAATCCCATTAACTTGGTTTAAACAATCTTCCAAAGAACATAGCATCTACGAAAGAGAAACATAAAAGAATGAAAGGATTGTTGAAATGCCGAGGAAGAAATTGTTAATATATATATATATATATATATATATCAGTCAGTTAAGTGCCACTTGGGCGATCATGTCTCGAAAGAGACATGACTGACTGGGCAGAAGATTATCCCGCAGTAGGTTGCCATTGCTTTCTGCGTTAGACTGGTTGCCGACCAAAGCAATAGAACCCAATCTGTCCTATTATTTAATCCATAACTGGGAAGAATAGACAGATTAATACCTTTCCCAAGGGTATTTGCGCGTAAGTGAATTCAAGGAATTCGGCTGGAATTCGGCTGGAATTCGGCTGGAATTCGAAATCGGCTCCCCGATTTCTCGTTCCGAGCCGATATCCAATGCACCACAACGCACATCCGTATTCCGTATATATATATATATATATATATATATATATATATATATATATATATATATATATATATATATATATACGTAATAGGGAAGGTCGACTTTACACTATACGTAATAGGGTAGGTCGACTTTTTCTAAATCAACTTTGCACAAATTTATATTGTTGGGATTTGAGATAAAATTATAGCGGCAATAGAAGGCTGACGTGAAGAATTCGATCCTTAAATTGTGGGTGCATTGGCTGGGAGGAAATGTCTTTGAATATGAGTACAACGGACGTTAAAATGTTCATGGCAATAAAATGGTGAAAAGAGAATTAATATTTAGAAATGTGGGAGCGCAATAAGTAAGGAATGTCTTTGATGTATTCGCTCCTTAGGTCAGTAAGATGAAAGGGATGTTGCTAGGATAGTAAGCCACTTGACTTGGTCAAGGGGATACTAATTACACTCCTCTCTCTCGAGTCAGTCCGTGTGTGTCTGCGTGCGTCGGTCTGTCTGTATCGGCTTTTTATTTCGACTTTTTGGATCGCAGGTGATCATTTGGGACTTCATATCCGTATTTGATTCTGGACTTCCCATTGACCGATAAATAAAATTCGCATAGGCTCGCGAACTGGAAATTTAATATTTAATTAATTTTTATTTTTCAACCGGAACATCTGCGCGAATCCAGCAGCGCACCGACAACTTTTGGTCATTTACTTTTTGGTCCCTCGCTTTTTCTCGGTCGGGATCACCACATAACTTTCGCCCCAGAAAACGGAGTTGTTTTTTGGTATCTGTTGTCGCTTCTCTTTTTTTTTTCAAATGGTAGTTTTCGTTTTTTTTTTTTTTTTTTTTTTTTTTTGTCATTAGGAATAAAAATATGTGTTTTCTTTCTTCCATTTAACCGTTCTACCGAATTTAGTTTCCTCGGTACAAGATGGGGAGTATTTAAATCCCGTCTTGATTCGATGGAATCTTTTGGTTTTTGGTTCTTGTTGAAAGGGCGAACACTGGTAGTGAATTTTTTTTCTCTCTGTAGGAATAGCCATGGGTTGGTTGGTTTGGATTTGTTGAAGTTTCTTCCGCGTCCGTTGCCATGTTGAATTTGTGTTGCAGGGAAATATTCAAATTTCGCTGAAAGTCCAAATTCTTTCTTTTTTTTTTTTTTGTGTGTGTGTGTGTGTGTGTGTGTGTATGGGTGTTGAATTTCACGTCGGGTAGTCGCCAGTTTATGGTGGATTTGTCGTTCTTTTACATTCACAAGTGACTATCCGACTGTTTTTTTGTTTCTTTTTTGTTTTTCTGTTGTTTTTCCGTTTTTTGTTTGTTTATTTATTCCTTTCGTTTTTTTTAGATTACTAGCACGAAACTCCTTTTGAGAAAATAAAGTAAAAAATTGGCATCGAAAATGCGTTTAAAAAGGCATTAATTTTGGCAACGTTTGATTGAAAAATATTACTATTTCAACAGTAAATAAAAACGTTGGCTGTTTTACATGAAAACTAATTCGATCCGAATATTTATATAATTATATCACCAAAATCATCAGTGTTGACAAGTTTCTGCAAGAATGTGTTCATATCTTGCTTCAAATCCATAAATAACATGAGAAACTTCAGATGTCAATTTCACTGCTCTTTCAACACCCTGAGAATATGAAGGAAAATCAGGCAACTCTAATATTGTGTTATTTATAAGAGAGGCTTGAATTTTATTTTCTGAAAATTGTTCAGTAGTTGGATAGATTGATTAATTCTGACCAATGCAAGGCTTCAAGGTTGATGGCTGGCATTTTGTTCAACCTTTTCTTGGTTGGCTCCCCCCACTTCTGAAAGAATGAAAAATCAATTTCTATTTTAATTAAACAATTCATGCCTATTTTAGTGACTAGAACTTAAAAACTATCCATTAAATCTGGATAAATTGTTTTATTTCCGTACATTTGCCTACCTAATGGACAGAATTCTTTCAAGAGCTACTTTTATCACTTCCAATTCATCTAACTACATCATCGAAGGCAACGCATTCTCAGGTAAAAGAGCAAAAGCATTATGTTGGATATTCTTAAATTCAATAATTATAATTTTTTCAAATTGTTTCTTATAAACAACATAAATAACAAAAGGTTCCTGGAAGAATGTGTCCATCATCTGATGGTTATAGAATTTACTATCCCCCTCAATCTCAACCCAGCTAACTACATATACTTTAATAATTAATTTAATAAATTGGTGAAGCTTGTCATGGAGTTCTGAAGGTATATACCTCTGGTGCGCATGCGCATAAACCTGGTTTCTAAATTTAACTATTTTGAATTACTTAATGGTTCAATTTTCCACCTTTGGAATTCTCTAGGGTATATTCCAAAAAGAGTCTTTGATTTTTACTTAGAACCCCCATTTTTCATATTTTTAAGAGTGCCATTGATTTAAATGCTAATTTTGGTAAATCATGATAGTCCCTTTCACAGAATGTGCCTAGTGGGCTTGTTAAAGCAGTCAGCATTCTTGTACCATCGACATATTTAAAAAGAGACCTGAATGGTAGCGCATTCTGATGTAATGAACAGCTAATTGAATGTAATTTTCGGGTGAGCTTCTTCTCCAGGGCAGTTAAAAGGCCTGCCTTACATTTAGTATTTTTATTTGTGTTGTCTATACTATCAAATTCTTTTAAAATTCTAAAAGCTTCTTCTATTAGAATAACATCAGTGGCACCCGTAGTTGGAATTAATCTATGAGTCAGTTTTTCAAAATGTCTCAGTTCCTGTCTCTTGAGTAAATGCTAAATGGTGTTCTAGGTTCCTTTCTTTTCTTAGTTTAATGTCATCATTTTCCCCTATAAATTCTTTAATTTTTTATACTTGTTTTTTTTTCATTGATCTTGCCATCAACTTGTTGACTTTTATTTTATTTTATTGATCTTGCTATTAACTTCTCCTAAATAGACAAGCTTTATAATACTTTTAGTGTGTCTTTCATCTGTCAATACTTTTGTTTTGGCCTTTTCTTAAACTATTTTTGACTTATCAATTATAATGTTTTTAGAATCAAATCCTGGGTTAAAAAGTCCATAGCTTGTAAAATCTAAGACAAAGGCAGTAAAAAAAGATGCTCCAAGGTTAGAGGAAACATCTTCTCTATCTTGCTTTTTTCTTCAGACATTTTAATAAAACTGTAGCGAAAGAAAAACTCTTTTATTGCCAAACAGGGCACGTGTGTTTTGTATGATATACCGAAAACAAAATAACCAAAATAAATAATAAGTCAGTGGCGGTTGTTGCTTTAAGCGCGTTTCTGATATGTTTTGTCCTATCCAATGAAAAGAAATTAATCCGTAGATAAAAGTAGTTAGCGTTCTGAAAACGGTAAGCGTCGTGATCGTGACCATCTTACTTATGGGTATGTTTTTGTTTGTATGTGACTGTGCGGTTGATTTCTAGCCGTTTACATGTTTTGGGATTTTCTTTCTGACCATTGGATCGTCAAGTTCAGACTAGCGATTTGTTTGCCTCGTTTTAAACTTGAGCTGCCACATCAATTTTCTAACAAAAACGTTTGAAAAAATATTACATGTTTTGGGATTTTCTTTCTGACCATTGGATCTTCAAGTTCAGACTAGCGATTTGTTTGCCTCGTTTTAAACTTGAGCTGCCACATCAATTTTCTAACAAAAACGTTTGAAAAAATATTACATGTTTTGGGATTTTCTTTCTGACCATTGGATCTTCAAGT
The DNA here is from genome assembly GCA_037127315.1 of Ascarosepion bandense. Classification (NCBI taxonomy): domain Eukaryota; kingdom Metazoa; phylum Mollusca; class Cephalopoda; order Sepiida; family Sepiidae; genus Ascarosepion; species Ascarosepion bandense. Next base: position 500,551 of record JBBBDQ010002398.1, read on the forward strand.
TCAGACTAGCGATTTGTTTGCCTCGTTTTAAACTTGAGCTGCCACATCAATTTTCTAACAAAAACGTTTGAAAAAATATTACATGTTTTGGGATTTTCTTTCTGACCATTGGACCTTCAAGTTCAGACTAGCGATTTGTTTGCCTCGTTTTAAACTTGAGCTGCCACATCAATTTTCTAACAAAAACGTTTGAAAAAATATTACATGTTTTGGGATTTTCTTTCTGACCATTGGATCGTCAAGTTCAGACTAGCGATTTGTTTGCCTCGTTTTAAACTTGAGCTGCCACATCAATTTTCTAACAAAAACGTTTGAAAAAATATTACATGTTTTGGGATTTTCTTTCTGACCATTGGATCGTCAAGTTCAGACTAGCGATTTGTTTGCCTCGTTTTAAACTTGAGCTGCCACATCAATTTTCTAACAAAAACGTTTGAAAAAATATTACATGTTTTGGGATTTCCTTTCTGACCATTGGACCTTCAAGTTCAGACTAGCGATTTGTTTGCCTCGTTTTAAACTTGAGCTGCCACATCAATTTTCTAGCAAAAACGTTTGAAAAAATATTACTCTAGAAAATAAGAAATTAAATTACACTGTCAATTTATATTTAACTTAAAAAATGTGCAATTAATATCTTTTTGACCGTATATTTCTTAAAATCTTCCCATGTAAATAAATACAAAACGTACACTGATATAACTGTGTGAAATCAAATAATCAACCACGAAATGTAAATCCGGTTCATTACAAATAAAAAAAAGTGATGTTTTTTTTTGTCTTAGTTTTTCTTCGAAATAAAACTAAAGCTTAAAAATAAATTAGGGCATGTCTATGATTTATGAATGGTTTTCCTGAATTAATTGTGAAAAAATTTCTTCCGGGATGCAAAATAAACTGAAAAAATAGTTTTTAATTGATCTGAACCAAATTTGCGATTTAAATACATCGGTATCACCTTTTTTTTTTTTTTAACTGTATGTAAAATTTACATTGCAAATAATCTATTTTAAAGTAAAATTTATAAAATATGTTATTTCTTATATAACATAGTTTTATGATAATATACCAGGACAATATAGGTGTAGGGGCAAGAAATAAAGAATTAAAATATAAAACATAGCAAATTTTAATAAGACTGAAAAAGACAATCTGGAACGTAAAGACTGTAAGAAGATATATTTAGGATATCAAATATAAAAAAAAAACCAACAAAGAAAATAACAGAAATAGCTACTCCAACGAATTAAAATGAATTAGAATCCTTTTTGGGGCTGTTAAATTTTTGTTGTAAATACATACTAAGATACATCGGTATAATAGAGCCATTTGCAAAATTATGCAAGAAAAAAAATTAAATGGACACAAAAACAAACTCTTGCTTTTGAAACACAAAAGAATATTCTGAGGAGCAAAGCGATAATAAAAGTTTTTGATCCACAAAAAGAAATAACGTTAACCACTGACGCAAGTGAAAAGGCTATTGTTGCTGTTTTATCCCCAGAACACCCAAGCATATACACATCCAGAAGGTTAATGCCAACAGAAACTAACTACTCGAATATTGTAAAAGAAGCGCTAGCAATTGTATAGGGTATGGAAAGGGCACGAACCTTTTTGATAGGACAAAAAATTCCTATAAAAATCGGACCACAAACCATTAGAATGCATATTTAACCCAAGAAACGAATTGCCAAGAGTCACATCGTCAAGGATTTAAAATGGGCAATAAAATTCATGGCATTCAATTTTGACATAGTATACAGAAAGTTGCAAAAGTGGAACAGAACAGGAAATGGAAGAAAGTGAGAATGAAAAGACAGACGAAGAAAACGATGAGAGACCAAGATCACCATTAAAGAGAAACAAGAAAGACAAGAGGAAGGATAATACAATACAAAAAAAGAAAAGAAAAGTAAAAGAACACTATTCCTCACGTAGACGCTTTATCAAGATTACAGTTCAAGAAGGAAACGGAAGAAAAACAAGAAAATACTGAAGATAAAATAATACACTGTGTTGAAAGGGACGTTCTTCTTCTAAAAAGACTCAAAATAGAAACAAAGCAAGATCCAATATTAAGCAGAATAGTAGAGAGAATAAAAATAATATATGGAGCAATTTTTCGATGACAGAGCGACTCTTTAAGGCAACAAAGCACAAACAAATAATGGAAAATGACATAACATCCAATGAAGATGTGATAGTAGCTCCACAAATACTGAGAAGGGACATATTAAAAGGAGTACATGAGATACATTGTGACATAACAGCAAGGCAAAAATGGCATTGCGGAAAGAATTGTACAAACAGTGAAAACGGGATTGAAAGCATTTTCACCACTTAATGAAAACATAGAAGCATATTTCCCCAAAACGCTCCTTAGTTATAGATCCATTCCACGTGCGGGAATGAATGGGAAGACAAATCAGTACCCCTCATAACTATGTCTTTTGCAACAAAAGAAAAAGTATGATATAGAAATAATAATGTAACAAAAAGGACACAAAACGGCAATACTTGAGATAAAGGGACAACATATACTGGCAAATGCAGATCAGTTTAGAAACATAAACGAATTGGATGATGTGGAAATGGCAGGTCAGACACAAAAATAGACAGAAAGTTGCAAAAGTGGAATAGAGCAGAAAATAGAAGAAAGTGAGAATGAAAAGACAGACGAATATGAAGAAGAAAATGAAGAGAGACCACGATCACCATTAAAGCGGAACAAGAAAGACAAGAAGAAGGATAATACAAAACTAAAATAATCAGGAGTAGTAAAAGAAATAAAAACAAAAAAAAAAACAAAAAAAAAACAATGGTGTACGACTTCTCTGATTCAGAGAGGTGTAGTGTCGCATGCAAATTAATAAATAAATATAGAAAACAACTGAGAAGGTAAGAATCAGAAAACCCTCTCGTCAGAAAGAACACGGAGCTGTACTACAACTACCTCTGCACACAAAAAAATGTGAAACATAACACTGGTATCATAGAACTTACAGTTACATCTAGCAAATACCACTGTAAAATACCATTTTGCCGCCAATCTCGTGCTACGCTTAAATTCATAAAGTCTAGGTACCACAAAGAAAAAAGTTCACCAGAAAAATTAACATTAAAATAGTTATAGAAAAAGTACAGAGAAGCTACATTATAGTGGTAGGAAAATGACAGAGAATCCAGGTCAAGACCAATAACATTGCAAATTTTTCTTTGGATTTTATCAAGAATCTCTAAATACACAGTTAGCAGAAGCACCAAACGTGACAGTGATAATCAAATCATGAGCGAATATAGAACTTATGAATATGTAAGATAAATTATGTTAAGTAAAGATTGTCTCGAACGATACAAGGAGCCAATTTTCCTAGCAGAAAAGAAAATAGCTTTTAGTGAACTTTTAAAGAACTGGTTAGCTTCCCCGGGCTTCGATTTTTATTTAATTTCTTACATTTTTTAAAAAATAAATTGTTATTGCTTGTATGAAATGGCATATGATTGTTTTATAGATGCTAAAATCTAATTATTTTAGCCAATAAAATCGCGTCTAATTGTCCTTTGTCATGCCGATATATTGAGTTAAAGTTTGTAACATCCTTGTTTTGCGAGTGTGTATCGTTTCTAGTAATTTACTGTCTCCTTATAAGAATGTATCTCTATATAAATGTTGGGGAGCACCCCATTTTGCACATAAGATTTGACTCGCCTGATGTGTACATATAATTCTGCCTATACAGAGAACAGTACTTGTAAAGAGTAGTTGTTTCGCAGTAACTGCCTTTGTCACTGTCAGCTCTCTGCCTTCGAGCGGAGACCACTAACCCAGTCGTGGCTCCGCCGAAGGGTAGAATCACGACTGGGTAACGATAGACAGATATTTTTGACCGGGCTATATGGCTCGGAAGACCCACATAAAAATGACCTTGTGTCACATGTTGCCTTAAGTGTGAAGGCCAACTAAACACTGTCGTAAAGAACAGTTGTAGAGTTGAGTAGTGGTACAGCCGCTTAGTTGGTCAGTAAGTTGGTGCATATTAAGTTGGAGTTGTTTTGGATATAGACTCATTACCCGGACATACTTCTTCACTACAAGACTGTATATATTAATTTCTACTAATAGTATTCCTAGTATTCCTGAATTTACTTACCCATGTTCCAGTTTGTATATTTTCGTTCAATATAACTTACATTTTCTATTTTCATATCTTTTATATATATCTTTTTTTATATAATGCAGATTTAAATTAAATTTATTTTAGGTGAAGCGAGTTTATTCCTCCGAAACTTAACAACATTTTCATGTACTTATGTTTGTTACGTCAAGATATAAAATTCAATAAATTCACCAAAAATCTATGGGACATATTAACAATTTTTTAAAGATATTCTAATTCAAAAATTTACTTTAACTCTATACTTCTAACATCTCCGTCTAAACCCTGAAATTTTATTTACTATTCATTTTTTATTTATTTATTTTTCCTTCAACTGGAGTAGTAGATTCGTCTATCGCCTGTTTTACGATCCTCCCTGGTTTTTGAACAGGAGTAGAGATTTATACCTTGTTACCTGTTTAGTATACGGTTTCCAGTTCTTGTAAAGTCTACTTCAGCTCAATACTTCTAACGTCACCGGCTAAACTCTGAAATTTTATTTATTTATTTTTCCTCTCAATAGGAGTAGATAACTTCGCTATAGTCCGACTAGCACTATTCTCTGATCTTTTAAACAGGAGTAGACGTTTATCACTTGTTTCCTATTTAGGATTGGGTCTTTGGTTTCTTCTAAAGACTACATTCATTCCCTGTAGCCCCTTGCGTATTTGGGGTATATTCGCTTTGCTTGGGGTGAATTGATTAAAAAAATTCTTCAGCGTTTTTTTAAAAATAAATTCATGACATCCTCATATATATGAATTTATGTATGGTGAGTGAGCCAACAATACATATATGAATTTATGTATGGTGAGTGAGCCAACAATACATATATGAATTTATGTCTGGTGAGTGAGCCAACAATACATATATGAATTTATGTATGGTGAGTGAGCCAACAATACATATATGAATTTATGTATGGTGAGTGAGCCAACAATACATATATGAATTTATGTCTGGTGAGTGAGCCAACAATACATATATGAATTTATGTCTGGTGAGTGAGCCAACAAAATAAAAGAATAAAAAAAAATGATGTTTTTTATTTGGTCAGATTTTGAAAAGTGCCTGGCTGAGAAATATTTTCAACACTTCCTCACATTCTGTCCAAACGTTCGCAAAATTTGAATCGATTGATGAAAGATGTTCACGCGCTTTAAACGGCTATGGTACATATACTGGTTAACCAATTAAACTACCACAAGACAAGCTAAAAACAGGCAAGTTGACATAGTGACCTAGTGTAGTAACCGGCGCAACTCTGATCCTGAACGATGCTGAAATTTATGAAAGCAAAAACAACACGATCGTTGTAGATGTGATCAAACTTATGACGATGCAGAAATTATCAAACAGCTGACTATAGAAATTTTTAGTGAAGCCAAAAAATGAGAAACTAGGTGTCATTTACTGCTCAGCTGAAAAGATATTTTACAGGAAACGTTAAAGTTTTCCCATCGCATTTCCGGTTTTTAAATGAATTTAAACATTCTCGCCATAGCGGGCCTCATTGCTTCTTGTACAGTGATGCAGCGAAAGTAAACGTTTCGATTGTGTAAGTATTTCTGTGAAGAAAGACGTGTATTATAAAAAGCGGCAATTAGGCAAGCATTTACGTGTAGAAAGTAACCAAGTGGCAATTGTGCGAGTATTTTCGTGAAGAAAGACATGTATCAACTAAATAGCAATTGTACAAATATTTTTGTGAAGACACGCATTAACCTAATAGCGATTGTGCAACTATATACATGAAGAAAGACGTGTATTAAGTTAGTAGTAATTGGGGAACTATTTTTGTGAAGAAAGTTATTAAACTAGTAGCAATTGTGCCAGTATTTACTTAAAGAAAGACATGCATTAAAGTGGCAATTGTGCAAGTATTTGCGTGTAGAAAGACATGTATTAATGTAATAGCAATTTTGAATTTTTTTCGTGAAGAATGACGTGTTTTAAACCTGATAGCAATTGTGCAAGTATTTTCGTGAATAAATACGTGTATTAACCAAGTGACAATTGTGCAAGTATTTTGTGCAGAAATACATGTATTATCATCATGAAAATTGTCAAGTATTTTCGTAAAGAAAGTCGTGTATTAAACTAGTGGCAATTGAGCAAGTATTTTCGCGAAGAAAGACGTGTATTTACCTCGTGACAATTGTGCAAGTATTTGCATGAAGAAAGACGCGTATTAACCAAGTAGCAATTATAAAGAACAATTTAAGATGGTATTTCGGTGACCATCTGTGAACTTTATCGACAACATATGTTCTTCTATTTCTATGAACCGACATTTTCGATGATACATCAATTATCTCTTTCTTATTGGCAGAAAGAAAAGTAAGACGGGGAACCTTGGTTTTATTCAATCTTACTGAAGTCAGTCTAGTCAAGTTAAATTTGGGTTCTATTCTCCTTGGAACTATTTCGGATTTCATTTAATTATTTTGAAACATAATTCCTCAACGCATTTCGTTTTTAATTTTCTTCTCAACTTTTCAGTCTACTTTCCTGCAAATTTCAACAGTTACCATCCACCTAGTAGCCTCTTTCTTGTTATTCTTTTTTCTTTATTTTTTATTAACTCCCTGAGGTCTCAGTTTCACAATGCAAGCGGTTACTGATGGAGAAAGAAACAGAGAGGACAATAAAAGAATATTTGTATTTGCATTTTTGAATATAGCAGTTGGTAGAAAAGCAGGGATCAAGAAGAGAGTTCCACAAACAAGAAGAGCGATAAGAAGTCACTATAAGCATAAAACTTACGGTTAGAAATATAAATTTCAGTAACATAACTGATGATTTTGATGATAATCATGTGTAAGCACTTCCGGTTCCATAGTTTCGACGCTTCTTGAAAGCGTTAGAATCTCTGTGACCATTTCTGACAATTTCCCGGATTTGTACAGCCAAACGTCTCTGGTGTATCTAATTATATCATTTTAATTTTGTTTTTAATGTATACTTTTCAAATTGTTTCTTGTTCTATTTGAAAATGTTTTCCTTTTTTAGAACGAATCCCTCTCTAATATCATGTTCTATTGGATCCAGGCTGTGGATCTGACTGCTAATAATGGAAGCACGGAAAAGATTACACGAAGACAAATGGGATTTTGAAATAAAACAGTTGTTAATTTTAGCGCGTGACGTGTCTCATGTAATCTTTTGGTTTGTTGCTACCACAGTTTTATCTTCCACCCTAAACCCATTTATAATTTCATAGTTATGCATATATATTTATGATTTAATAGTTATATATATATATATATATATAGCTTATTTCTGATATATCCTGCAGGTCCCGCCCTAGCTTTACCCGGCCCTGCATGTGCGACAAAAGACGAAATTTGGCCGCCATCTAGCTGTTCATGAGCGGAAACCATGTTTGTTTCAAGACCAGAATCAAAGAGGAAGATGATGACATTCTCATTCTTTCTTGAATGCAAAAGTTGAAAAGGATTGAATGTTCAAGATAATAGCAAATCAACTATCCTTTAATAGTTTTTAAAATATAAGAAATATTGATCAGTTATAAAAGAAATTAGTATAACAAATAAGAAAATTTATATCAGAGAATAGACTGCCCTCGCATCAGTTTCACAAAATACGTTTATAGAAAACTAAAACATTAGCCTAAAATCTCGAGCCATGTAAATTCTTAAACAGCCTCGTTAGATCTTGACTTTTACATGAATGTCATGCAGGGTACCAGACATTTTTTAGAAAGATCTAAACTGTCCAACTACTTTCTCAGATCAATGGTTAAAAATAACGGCAAGCGAATAAAGCATGTGGGTTTTCACAAGGACCATTCTTCTTTGAAATTCGTGGACTGACGCTACAAAATCACAAACCAAGAACTGTGCCAAATAACAGACATTACATCACTTGAGGATTTTCAACAACAGCAACAACTAAAATGGGCACATATGTAACTCGAAGAGAAAATAATGAAGTCAAGATACTGGGGGACGGAGAAGGGAAAAGCTATATACCCACTTCTTCTCTTGTTTGAAACGGCCTGAAAAAACAGTCGCATCTCTGCTCGCTGAAAGTAGAAATTTGTGGGTTTTTATAATAATGTTTTTCCTGGGAGTAGGTCCGAGAAAATAGGGTTTTAGTTTTCTCTGATTGGTAAAATATTTTACATGGTAATATTAATTTCTAACAATAGATACTTTGGTTTAAACAGCATGAGTTGTATTGTGGAATATTTTCGGTACGTAATATTGTCTCATCGAAAATGAGGATAAAACTGGAAGCGGCCGAAATGTGGTTCTACAGAAGGATGCTACGGATATCGTGGACTGAGCACACAAGCAACGACGAAGTGTTAGAAAGAATGGCAACAAAAAGGAAATTGATACTGAGCATCAGGAAGAGACAACTGAAGTTCCTGGGACATGCAATGAGGAAGGAGAGCCTGGAGAACCTGATACTGACTGGACAGATAGAAGGAAGGAGAGACAGAGGAAGGCAGCGGATAACATATTTGCAGGGCCTGATCAGGTGGATGACGGAACGGGGGTTGCCAGGAGCAACAGGAGCAAATATACTAATAGCCACAAGGGATAGGGAGACGTGGAGAGCCATGATCGCCTACGTTCTGAAGGGACAGGGCACATAGAAGAAGAAGAAGAATATTGTCTGTTTCTGTGTAGAAAGTAAAGTTCGAACCTGTATTATGTGAGTATTACAGCATACTCACATAATACCATATTAAACACGTTCAAACTTTATTATACACGTTAAGAAAATGATTTTTCACTCACGCTGTTTATTCAAAACCATAATGTTTTCGTGCCAGATTTACACAGTCTTTCATTTTACTAACAAAAACCCAATAAAATTTCATATAGTTTTTTTCGTCTACACGTCACTTACGCTCACACACTTGTATTAATTTCAAATGGGGCATCCATTCTTGCTGGCAAGAGATTTGGAGGTCAAAGAAAAGAATGTTTGCACATTTTAAAAACGCTAAATGTTTGGTTCAAATTGCCGTCCATTCTTTAAACCGGTTAAGACCTATTAATCTAATGAAAAATGATACTGAATACGATTTACATCCATAAAACATTGGTCAATAGTCATATGAAAAACATACGAAAAAACATATGAAAAAACATATGAAAAAACATATGAAAAAACATATGAAAAACATATGAAAAATAATTCAAGTGGATTTACCGGGTTACAACCGGGCGAGTTATGAACAATTTTCTGCTCGGGCTTAGAAGAGCGAAAATATCTTGTGTAAATCAGTTTGACGAATGTTAAATCATTGAATAAATTTACCTAAAATGTACATTAACATTACTTATCTACCCGAAGTTGATTATATCCTCAAATAAGTAATGTACTTATCCACTGTGGTGCCGTGGATATCGGCTCGGAACGAGAAATCGGGAAGCCGTGTTCGAATTCCAGTCGAATTCCTTGCATTCACTTACGCGCAAATACCCTTGGGAAAGGTATTAATCCGTCACTTCCTACTAGTTATGGGTTAAATAACAGGACAGATTGGGTTCTTTAGCCTTGGTCAGCAACCAGTCTACCGCAGAAAGCAATGGCAACCTACTGCGGGATAATCTTCTGCCCAGTCAGTCATGTCTCTTTCGAGACATGATCGCCGAAGCGTGTATCACGTATGGCACTTACTGACTTATCCACTTGTGAATAAGTGAAATATCTGAAAGGAGACTGAAATGATTACATTCATCAATATATGAAATAAAATCTGCCGTAGATAATTTTAAGATGAGTTGATATATCATTTCAGTTGTCATGATTTGTATACATTACAACGGTAGATTATATACGAGGGGACACTCAAAAAAGTTTTGGCTTGACCCACTTTTCAAATTCTACCCAAATAATCAAATACCAATTTTTTTTTTTGGGGGGGTAGATGGGTGAGGGAAGAGCTATCTGCTTCTTTTATGTGCCGTATCCCTTCAGGACGAAGGCGATCAAGGACATCCACATTCTCTAGTCCCTTGCAGCTCTTAACACCTTTTCTTTTGTTATTTCTCCCAAACACTGCTCTGACATTCACTTGCTCAAGTCTATCAAGTATATCATGGTTTGCTTTCTCCTGTCTTTCTTTCTACCCGTCCTGTGAGTATCAGATTCCCTAAATCCTCTTTCCTCATTACGTGTCCCAGAAACTTCAGCTGTTTCTTCCTGATGTTAAGTATAAGTTTCCTTTTTGTTTCCATCCTCTCCAAAACCTTGTCCTTGCACACATGTTCAGTCTATAGTATCCTCAGTATCCTTCTGTAGAACCACGTTTCGGCTGCTTCAAGTCTTTCCTTCATCCTTGATGACCAGTATTATCTGTCATATAGGAGGACATATATCACATAACAGTCTAGTACTCTTTTCTTTGTTTCCAACGAAATTTTCCTGTCTTTCAATACTCTGCTTAACTCTTGGAATGCGTCATTGCCCCTCCCAATACGCCTTCAGATTTCAGTAAATTTCTGCATTTGCTTTATTTTACTAAATTCAGTAAATTTCTGCATTTTACTAAATTCAGTAAATTTCTGCATTTGCTTGATTTTACTATCCCAGACCTGTAATCTGCTGATGCGTTGTGGAGCAGTGAATATCGACTCGGAACGAGAAATCGGGGTGCTGTGTTCGAATTTCAGTTGAATTCACATACGCACAAATACCCTTGGGAAAGGTATTAATCCGTCTCTTCCTACTAGTTATGGGTTAAATATCAGGAGAGATTGGGTTCTATAGCCTTGGCTGGCAACCAGTCTACTGCAGAAAGTAATGGCAACCTACTGCGGGATAATCTTCTGCCCAGTTAGTCATGTCTCTTTCGAGACATGATCGCCGAAGCGTATGGCATTTAACTGACTGACTATGCATTTAGTTTTCTTGCAGTTTATGTATAGTTCTTTCTTCTCGCATTCCTTTTCTACCTTTTGCAGAAGGACTTGTAGTTTTCTTTTCTGCTATTAGCACTGCATCATTTGCGTATCTTATATTGTTAAGATTGTGGCTGCTAACGACGAATCCTGACAGGACTTCTAGTTCTCTCAGAATTATCTCGCTGTAGAGATTGAATAGACACATCCGTATCTTACAACCTTCTTTAGTTTTGTATATCTACTGAACACATATCCGTTCCGTATGTAGCCGTTTCGTTCCGCCAGGAACTTAATCGTAGGCAAAATACAAATATTTATTGAGAAAAAAACTTTACATCATCATCATCATCAGTTGCCTGACCGGGTGATGACGTAGGATCGCTGTGAAGTTGACCACCTGACCAGCCTTCATGTATTTATCTCAGTTGTGTTCCATTGTCCGAATCTCTAAGAATAAGATTCCAGTTCACTCAGTAAATTAAGTGCCATACGTGATACACGGTTTGGGCGATCATGTCGCGAAAGAGACAGGACTTTACTGGGCAGAAGCTTATTTAACCGTAGGTTGCCATTACTTTCTACGGTAGACTGGTTTCCAGCCAAGACTATAGAACCCAATCGACCCTATAAATTAACCCATAACTGGAGGAAAGAGACAGATTATCACTTTTCCCAAGGTTATTTGTGCGTAAGTGAATACAAGGAATTCAACTGGAATTCGAACTCGGCACCTCGATTTGTCGATCCGAGTCGATATCCACTGCACCACTCAGTGAATTTGTCAGCCTATTTTTCCTACTATCCCCATCTTCTTCTTTTGCCTAAAGTGGTACATCGTAGGAGAGCAGTGGAAAGTTTATCGGTGCTGACCTGGTATCTCGGCTTCACTCACATTCCCACCACCTTTTTAGCTTCTCTCTGCTTCTTCTATAAAAGTTTTCATGGTAATTATTATGTTTAGCCAAACATTCCAATAAACAATATAATAAATAAATAATGTAAATAAACAATCACATAAATAATAGCGTTTGTTATTTTTGTTGTCAATTTTCAAGGACAAAAATGTATGGATTCACTTGCATAAGTTTAAGTTTTATTTCAATTCTAATCATTGTTTTTTAAACAATAAAATTACAAAAGAGTGAAGGTAGTTAAGATAATAGCGGTGTCAATGGGAAAAACGTTCTTTTAACACGCCGTTGCTTTTTGCAGGCACGGAGGTTCATACTCTTTGTCTATATTTTTGAGATGAGGTAGTATTTACAATATTTACATTATTCGGACTATTGTCCTCATCTTTGTTGCCATTTGTCCGAATAATGTAACTGTTTGACATATACTGTGTATACTTTGAAATGAAAAACAAAATTATTGAAAGAATAAATCCAATTCGACCTCCAAAGTCACGGTAAGTCATTAAAATTAAAATTTGCTAGTTTATTTCATGATGTGTATCACAGCCAAACAATTATATTCTTGGAGATGAATTGCTACGTGGGGGAAATCTGGACAGAAAAAGATATTAGGATAGGTGGTTCAAACTTGAATATTTGACTTGGGATGAAAATTTTAATATTCAGCCAAACGAAAGAAGTTAAATTGCTAAAAAGCAAAAAAAAGTGAGTTTTTTTTTGCTTTTTTGTAAGACATTTTACAACATCGAAAAACAATCTTTACGCACAAGCGCCTTGTGGGATAAGCACTAATGCTGTGTGCCCAAAAATTCAAAGTAAGGATCTAGATTTTTGTTTTCTTTTATGCATAATAATATTTTTTTGCGAAAAGCTGACACTGTTCACTATATTATGTAAATGATTCAAATAATCTCGCTTTTTTCATTTGGATTGTGTAAAAGAAATATGTTAAAGAACATATTTTACCATAAATTTTTAATTCTCCCCATGTGTGTGTGTGTGTGTGTGTGAGAGAGAGAGAGAGAGAGAGGAGAGAGCAGAGAGAGAGAGAGAGAGATTTTTTTTTTAATTCTCCCTATGTGTGTGTGAGAGAGAGAGAGGGGAGAGAGAGAGCAGAGAGAGAGAGAGAGAGTGTGTGTGTGTGAGAGAGAGTGAGAGAGAAAAAATAAAAGATAAATTTTGATTGATTGATTCGTTTTCTACGAACTTTTTTCATGTTATATAAACCAAGAAATAAATTTAGATTGCAAGAATTTTTTGTTTTTTTCGGGTTAGGGGAAATTGTTTAGTGATAGAAGTCTTACTAATTAATCCATAGATTGTTGGAGAATAGGTGGATTGATACCTTTCCCAAGAGTATTTGCATATAAGTGAATATAACAAACCCAACTGGAATTGGAACTCGGCTCTCTGATTAATAATTCCGAGCTGTTATATACCAGAGCACTTTAATTTAAGCTTACAGCACTTGGTATTCACAAGCGCTCACCCATCTAGGTGTTGATCAGGCTCGATGTTGCTTAACTTCGGTGATCGTACGGATAACGATGTTTCAATGTGATGTGGCCGTAAGCCCAGAGAGAGAGAGAGAGAGAGAGAGAGAGAGAGAGAGAGAGAGAGTATGTACATAATGTGATTCTGTGTGTGTGTGCGCGCGCGCTTGCGTAATTTATATTGACTGGGTGTCTTTTACTCTGAAGTTACGGATGTTAATTATAAAGTAAAAAAACTCATTTCCGCATTGGAGGAAATATTGTGGTTTTTGCAGTTGTGTAATTGGTGAAGTTATTTCGAGCCTAAAATTTGAGAAAAGTGTCATGGCGACCTTTTAGTTGGACCCCCTCTACTTAAAATTTTTTTCCGCGTCTTGAAAAAGATACATTATCGCCCGGCAGCTAATGCATTACTTCCTCAAACTAGCTGAAAAAGAAATATCTGTTTCATAGACTCTCCTAAATTGGTTGTCCAAGCAAGACTAAAGGTTCTGTTCTATCCAACCATTTTCGCTGAGTGGAAGGGAAGAGATGTAATCATGCCTTTCCCACGGCTATTAGTACGAAGTAGATATAAAAGTCGTCATGTAAACTCATTCTGTCGATTTCATTTCCCGCGAGCGCTGGGAACTTTCATATGCATCTGATATACATTTATAAGTGGCATTATGGTAAGGTTCTCAGACTAGTATAGATATCAGAAGCAATATGGCAGCAAAGATGAAGACATCAGTCCGAACAATTTAAATGATGTAAATAAGAAGCAGTATAGCAAAGTTCCCAGTTTAAGATCTTTTGCGGAACGTCATAATTAATACATATCGTATTTGGCGAGGATTCACGGGCAAGTTTAAATTTTTTCCGCAATTTCTGGTTGACCTAAAGGTTCATAATATTGAACTGAGACTAAACTGGCCTTGAAATATGCATGTTACTTAAAAGACCAGAGTTAGACCTTAAGATTGAACACTACCACGATTACCGTAACCCATGCTGGTCATAAGGGATCCACGTGTATTGCAGAAGTAGCAAGATGGATGAAGCCTATCCCTCTTCAAACTATTTTTGGATTCTTCACTGGGAATTGTTGCATGAGATCTCAATAAGCCCTGCTATTTTAACCATAACTTACGAGAGATAGATTCATATCTTTCCCAAGGGTAGCTGTGCGAAAGTGAATGTAACGAACTTGGCAAGAATTCGAACTCTGCTCACCAATTTCTCTTTGAGTTGCTAATTGTTACACTATCAGCATATCATAGACTACAAGTATATTCGCCCAAAACCTGACGTAGTATTTCAAGAGCTTCGCTGGCAGATTTAATTAGTTTTACCTCAAACCTTTTGCAAACACGTTGCTCAAATTTAATATCTATCGTAAAAGTATCCCAACCATTCCTAAAGCACGTTACAAAATCTCGCCTAATAAATGAACAGAAGTAGATAACACGAAGCCTATAGTATTTGTCTATATTTCTGAGATGAGGTAGTATTTACAGTATTTACATTATTCGGACTATTGTCCTCATCTTGGTTGTCATTAGTATGATGTTTCGGCCGTTGCACGCTCCGGCCCTCAGTAGTGTTGTGGAGTTATTTTCACAGTGTAGGCTAGTATTTGTGCTAAAGTAGGTTCTAATAGGTTCGACATACAAAACGTTAGGAACTTGATATAATATGTATTATGCAGTGTAATCTTGCCAGGTCGCTGACTACTTTCGTATTCGACTGTCGATAGTGAATAGACTTTCTCACCTAATTTAAGTAGAAGTAGTAAGAGGAACGAGGGTCAGTCGATGTTGGACGATAGTAGTAATAGTATACCACACCAAACCTTGCGAACAATTCCCGCAGGAAGTTTTTAGTACTTTGCGTCATCGGTTTTCTTATCCTTTGTATTTCAGACCATTTCGAAAAACTATCCACTACTATGATGTAATGGTATCCATTCAGTAGACTTGAAAATTCCACATGTAACCTAGACCATGATAGGTCTGTTTTTGGCCCGGGATTAAATTTTATCGGGAGTGCTTTTGAAGCTAACGCACAGCCTTTACATTTTTCCACTGCGTTCTCAATGCCCCTGTCCATATTCGGTCAATATACAAAACTTCGCATTAGGCTCTTCATCCTAGTGCTGCCCGGATGACCAGTATGAAAATCCTGTAGTATTTGCTTTTGCAGTGTGTGTGGAAGTACCACACGTTCTCTGTATAATAATACTGTATCGCAAAGCGAAAAAAACATTTGTTGTGTACTTGTCCCTCTCGACAATTTTTTCTTTTATTTTCAAGATATACTTGTCACTGGTGGCTTCTTGTTTTATTTTTTCTAGAGTTAACGGGAGTTCCCGAACTGCATTACACAGAGTAAATTTCAGCTCTTCTTCTGACTTCAGTGAATCAATTGCTGTGTCTTCTAATGGTTCGCTTATCTCATTTTAGGAATTAACCTGGACAGCCCATCAGCGTAGCCAAATTTATTCGATGGTATGTACTCCATTCTGAAGTTATAATTTAGCAGTATTATACCCCATCTCTGTAATCGGTTGGCTATATGCTTCGGCAAAGCCTTTTTCGACCCAAAAATTGAAATTAGAGGCTTATGATCAGTTTGTAGCTTAAAATGTCGACCGTGGACAAAACGGTGAAATTTTACTTCCGCAAATATTATTCTTAGCGCCTCTTTCTCTATCTGAGAGTAATTCTTCTCAGCTGGAAGTAGTGCTATGGAAGGATGAGCAATTTGTTTTACTTGACCATCTAATATTTTGTGTAAGATGCATGCTCCTACTCCATACGCACTTGCGTCACAAGCTACTATGATTTTCTAAATTCGGGTTGTAATGGTTTTAAAAAAATTCCG
Source organism: Ascarosepion bandense (assembly GCA_037127315.1). NCBI lineage: Eukaryota > Metazoa > Mollusca > Cephalopoda > Sepiida > Sepiidae > Ascarosepion > Ascarosepion bandense. Next base: position 516,870 of record JBBBDQ010002398.1, read on the forward strand.
AGGTTAACACTTCCTTTATATTTTAAAATGCTTTCTGGCATTCATTAGTCCATTTCCAGGGTTTTCCTTTCTTCAATAAATCATACACTTTAGAGATGTATATTTGGTAATAATTTGCTAATCCCCAAAAAACTTTGTAATGTGGTAATATCATTCGGAGCCGGCATGTCTTTTATAGCCACTGCTCGCTCTGGGTCTGGCTTTCTACCATTCTTATCGATGATCTGCCCCAGATTCTTGAAACTATTGCATTTACATGTTCCACCTGTTCTGCTATCAGTCAGTTAAGTGCCATACGTGATACACGCTTGGGCGATCATGTCTTGAAAGAGACATGACTGACTGGGCAGAAGATTATCCCGTAGTAAGTTGCCATTGCTTTCTACGGTAGACTGGTTGCCGATCAAGGCTATAGAACCCAATCTGTCCTGTTATTTAACCCATAACTGGAAGGAATAGACGGATTAATACCTTTCCCAAGGGTAATTGCGCGTAAGTGAATACAATGAATTTGACTGGAATTCGAACTCGGCTCCCCAATTTCTCGTTCCGAGCTGATATCCAATGCACCACAACGAGGATGTCGTCCAGATAAGGTACGGCAAAATCTAGACCACCCAACATCGAATCCATTATTTGCTGGAAAATGGCGGGCACGACTTTGATCCAAAAACTTAGTCTGTTAAATTTATACAGACCCCGATGTGTGTTTATACACAAAAGTTTTGACGTTTCTTATTCTACCGATATTTGCAGATAAGCATCGCTGACGTCTATCTTCGAAAATATTGTGCCTCCGTTTAGCTTCGCAAATATTTCTTCTCTTGTTGGCAGGGGATAATTATCACCTTTGAGTGCCGCGTTCAAACCTGTCAAAAAATCAGCACAAATACGAATTTCTTTAGATGTTACCGTCAGTGTCGTCCATTCACTATACTCAACTTTTTTAAGTACACCGGTTTTCTCTAATCTGTCTAATTCTTTATCTGCTCAATTGAGGTAAACAGCACATTTCTTTTCTTTTTGAATACCGCCTGAGCGTTTTCTTTTAGCTGGAATTTTGCCTCCATCTTGGTACACGTTCCCAAACCTGGAGAAAAAAACAGTAGGAAATGTTTCCTTAAGTTTCTTTATTAACTTTTGGTCTTCGGTGTTTTAACTTTCTACCTTGTAACAGAAAGAATTTATCGGTAGATCCCATAATTGGAATTCTGTTATCCAATTCGTACCAAGTAAGTTCGTGATATTTTCTATGACAAATAGTTTAGCTTTTTGCGTTTTTTTATTTAACGTGACGTTTGTAACAAATTCTCCAATAAATTGTATTTTTTCTTCCGTCACTGACCTTACGATTTTCTTTGTTTTCATTAAAGTTGGTTTCCCCAATTTCTTCCACGTATGCAAATTTAGATAGATAAATCCGAACCCGTGTCAAGTGAATTGGATCTTCGTCCGATATCCGAATCCTCGTCGCCAAATTTGTCTTTGGCGAATGGAAAAAATTCTTTTTATCTCCTCCACATGAGTTTGATATCTTCGTCGCCAAAATTGTCTTTTGGCGAGTGAAAAAAATTCTTTTTATCTTCTCCACGTGAGTTTGATATCTTCGTCGCAAAAATTGTTGTTTGGCGAGTGGAAAGAATTCTTTTTTATCTTCTTCACGTGAGTTTGATATCTTTGTCACCAAAATTGTTGTGGAGTTATTTTCGCAGTGTAGGCTAGTATTTGTGCTAAAGTCGGTTCTAATAGGTTCGACGTACAAAACGTTAGGATCTTGATATAATATGTATTACGCAGTGTAATCTTGCCAGGTCGCTGACTATTTTCGTATTTGACTAACTGTTGACTACTATCGTCCAACATCGACTGACCCTCGTTCCTCTTACTACTCCTACTTAAATTAGGTGGGAGAATCTATTCACTATAGAATAGGTGTGTTTCAGATTAACAAGGTGTTAGGAATTTCGAACCGAACCTTTTATTACAATCAATGGTGTATATGAACTCCATTTCTTGCGTAGTAGTGCCTCTTTTGGTAGTCATGAGTTATCTCCATTAACAAATTGCAATATGAACTTTGGTTAAAAAAAAGGTTGCTGGACAGTAGGTTTATAAATCTTAAAAATTCAGTTGTTATTGTCCTTAAGATATTGTTGGTTAGTTTCTGTGGCTTGACGCAAAGAGTTGTGAGTTCAATACCAGGCTACAGCAGGTTTAGAGGGAGATAACTCATGAACGCAAGGAATGGAGTTCATATACCCCAGTGATTGTAATAAAGGGTTCGGTTCGAAGTTCCTAGCACCTGAAGAAGGTTGGAGCGTACAACGGATGGCAACAAATGGCAACAAAGATGTAGACAGTCCGAGTAATGTAAATACGAAGCCTATAATCAGACGGACGCAATCGATTGAGTATCAGTGAACGTTAGCTGCGTACATATTTCTGTTGAAAGATTCACAGTGCTTACAGTTCGGAAGCTTTCGGATAAAACCTCGTAAATTTTACATTATATATGGTAAGAGATACACATCAACTTACTTTTGCAAACTGTTTATTGTTTAACAAACGAATCTGCCGAGTTTTTCTGAGTCAGCAGAACTAAACTGATGTTTATAAACTTCAAAATCTAATCGGATACCAATAAATATTATTACACATTTCAAATTTTCTTTTAAATAATTAGAAAAAAATTGTTATTAAAATTGTATTAACTGTTCTTCATTACTCTTTTAGTAACCGGATCAGTCAGTCAGTTAAGTGCCATACGTGATACACAATTGGCCGATCATGTCTCTTTCGATACATGACTGACTAGGCCAAAGATTTCTCTGGTAGTCTGATAGTCAAGGCTACAGAACCCAATTCGTCCTGCTATCAAACCCATAGCTAGAGTGAGAAGAGATAGATTCGTACTTTTCCAAGGTATTTTACCTTTACAAGGGTATCTGCGCGTAAGTGAATGCAACGAATTCAGCTGAAATTCGAACGCGGCTCTCCGATTTCTCAATCCGAGCTGATATCCATTGCACCACAATGCACATATGTCTTAAAATATGTTCCATTTGTGAAACAACGAGCACCGAAAGGTTAATCAATAGCAAAACTCGCACAAGCATCACATTGTAAACGTATGCGTATCGTTGTGGTTATCGGCCCGGGAAACCGGATGTGCTGACTTCTCTACGGGGCTAAACAGTGCCCAAAAAGATCACCATTATCCCCTTCTAGAGAAGATATTCGCTAAACTTAGTGGAGGAAAATATTTTTCTAAGATTAACTTAAGCAACTCTGCAAATACCTGTGGACGAAGAACGCTCGAAGCTCCTTTGCATAAACTCACACAAGGGTTTATACAAAATTTTGAGACTTCCGTTCGGGGTTAAGGTCGCCCATTCAATTTTTCATCAGATCATGGATACGATGTTATATGGTTTGGATTTTATGGTGGCCTATTTCGATGACGTCCTAGTGAAAAGCGAGAGCATCGAGGAACACAAATCGCACGTCTGGTAGGTGTTCAGGAGAATCCAGGATTACGCATTCAAATTAAAAGACGGGAAGTGTGAGTTTTTCTAAGAGAGTATTAAGTACTTGGAGAAATAATTAACAAAGACGGAAGACGTCCCAAACCAGAAAGGGCAACAGCAATAAAGAATATGCCAACACCAGAAAATGTGTCAGCTATCCAAAGTTTTTTTAGGTCTTGCCAATTATTACAATTCCAAGAATGAGAGCTCCATTAAATGAATTATTGAGAAAAGATAAAGAGTGGGAATTGACAATCAAATTCCAGGAAGCATTTGAGAAAATAAAAGAGGTACTTACATCAGATGTGTTCCTGACTCATTACGATCCAAAACTTGACATTGTTGTAGCCAGCGATGCTAGCTCCTACGGCACCGGGATGTGCATTTTACATAAGTTAAAGGATTGATCGATAAATTCAAATGCCCATGCATCTTGGGAGCTATATTAGCTGAAAGAGGTTACTCACAAATAGAAAAGGAAGCCTTAGGAATCATTTTTGCGGTGATTTCATTTCATAGATCTATTAATGGAAGGGATTTTTGTTGCAGACAAACCTTTGTCCACTCCTTACCATCTTTGGATCAAAAAAGGGTCTGCCAACACATGCTGCGAAGAAACTGCAAAGATGGGGAACCATTCTCCTCAATTATAACTACAAAATGGAGTTTCTTTCATCCATTAAAATCTGTCATGCTGACGGGTTGTCTAGATTGATACCTGAGTATGATGAACCTCTGGAACACAAAGCAATTGCTGCCATAAGAACAGTGGTCGAAATAAAATTACCTTGTGCAATACTGTCAGAGAACTTCTTGTAACAATTGACGAGATAATAGACAAAGTGTCCGATGACGATTTCATAAAGGAAGTAAAGGACAAACTAAATAGTAAATCTCAGAAGTTTACTTACATTGTAACAACTTTCTAATGTACAAAAACAGAGTAGTAATCCCATCTACACTACAGAAAAAAAAAACATTAAAGGAATTCCATGTTGGCCATCCGGGAACTTCAATAATGAAGAGTCTGATGAGGAGTTACAGCTGCTGGACCAACATGGACAAAGATATTGAAAACGCTGTTAGATCGTGCAAAAGGTGTGCTTTGGCTGCTATTCCCGATAAAATTCAATCCCTGGCCTAAAACCAATGGTCCATGGTCGCGGATACACATTGCTTTTGCTGGTCCACTTGATGGTTTTTACTACCTTGTAGTAGTCGATATTTATTCCAAGTGGCCACACATACATGTATATGCACAAAAGCTGATTATCTACCATGTATTCAATTGTGAAATCAGAATAACATTTATCAGATTTTTATTACTTCAAGACACGGAGCAGAGTACAAAAAACTTCACAGGGAGATAAGGAACAAATGCAGACAAGCCAAAGAGGAATGGCTCAACAACAAATGTGCAGGAGTAGAGAGACTGAGCAGGAACAACAAAGCAGAGATGCATAAAGAGATAAGAGAACTGACAGGACAAAAAACCTGCTCCTCAACAGGATGCATAAAATCCAAGGAAGGGACAATCATATTAGAGAAAGACGAAATACTCCAGCGATGGGAAGAATACATAAAGGATCTCTTTTGCGACAAGAGAGAACAACCGAGAATACACAAGGAGATGGATGGACCGGAAATACTAAAATCCGAAGTGGAAGCTGCAATGGCCAAAATGAACAGAAACAAAGCACCTGGCCCAGATGGCATAGTGATAGAGCTGCTGACAGCCTTAGAAGAATATGGCATAGAAAAGATTACCGACATAATAAACGAAATTTATAGCAGCGGAATAATACCAGACGACCTATGCAAGTCGATATTTATAGCGCTGCCGAAGAAACCTGGTGTAAACGAGTGCGAACTACACAGAACTATCAGCTTAATGAGTCACATTACAAAACTGATTGTCAGAATCCTGATGAATAGAGCGAGAAGCAGAATCAGGCCAGAGATAGGGCAGGAACAGTGCGGCTTCGTCAAGGACACTGGAACAAGGAACGCCATATTCATGATTAGGATGCTCTCTGAAAGGGCATTACAAATGAAGAAAGACTTGTACCTATGCTTCATTGATTACGCGAAAGCATTCGACAAAATACGACACAAAGAATTGATGGAAATGCTAGGCAACCTCGACATTTTCGGCAAAGACATAAGAATAATCAAGAATCTCTACTGGCAGCAAACGGCCTGCATACGGACAGGTAACGACCTCAGTAGATACACAAAGATAGAAAAAGGCGTAAGACAAGGATGTGTCTTTTCACCGGATTTGTTCAACCTATACAGCGAGAATATTTTGAGGACCCTAGATGACACGCCAGGATTTGTTATTGGAGGCCACAGCCTGAACAACATAAGATACGCGGACGATACAGTGCTGATTGCGGACACGGAAAGGAAACTACAAGACCTCATACAGAAAGTAGCAGTGGAGAGTGACAAGAAGGGACTACAAATAAACTTTAAGAAAACTGAGTGCATGGTCATCAGCAAAAGATACAACCCAAAATGTCAAATACAGGTGGGGGATAACAGAATCAAACAAGTCCAAGAATTTAAGTACCTAGGAAGTGTTCTAACAGGAGATGGAAAGTGCGACACGGAGATCCGAAGGCGAATTGGCATGGTAAAGGACGCGTTCCAGAAGATGAGCAAAATACTAACACACAGGAAGATCTCAATAGAAACGAAGAAAAGAGTGCTAGACTGCTACGTAATGTCAGTTCTTCAATACGGCTGTGAATGCTGGACAATATAATCGAAAATGAGGACAAAACTAGAAGCGGCCGAAATGTGGTTCTACAGAAGGATGCTACGGATATCGTGGACTGAGCATACAAGCAACGACGAAGTGTTAGAAAGAATGGCAACAAAAAGGAAATTGATGCTGAGCATCAGGAAGAGACAACTGAAGTTCCTGGGACATGCAATGAGGAAGGAGAGCCTGGAGAACCTGATACTGACGGGACAGATAGGAGAGACAGAGGAAGGCAGCGGATAACATATTTGCAGGGTCTGATCAGGTGGATGACGGAACGGGGGTTACCAGGAGCAACAGGAGCAAACATACTAAGAGCCACAAGGGATAGGGAGACGTGGAGATCCATGATCGCCTACGTCCTGAAGGGACAGGGCACATAGAAGAAGAAGAAGAAGAAGAAGCTTCCAAGATAATAAACTTTAGGCACTAAATGATCCATAATGAGTTGATATGCTGTTAAACACAAACCAATCAATCAATCAACCATTTAGAGGAGGAAATCTGTGACGCAGAATAATTTTTTCAATTCGTCATTCAGGTGCCTAACATTGTTCGGATATACAGAAATTTATATTTGCATAATATTTCCCCCCTCTCTCTCTCTCTCTTACAAACACACACGTGCGCGCGCGCACACACACACACACACACACACACACACACACACACACACACACACACACACTTATAGTATTGAGTTGTGATAATGCTTACTGCCATGATTATTGTTTTTTCTCACTCGTTAGGGCTTAATTTTTAATTTTAATCTTTTGACTGCAGCCATATCAAATCACGGAAAGGCTATAGGACTAAATATAGGCAGAAAATCCGGAAAAGGGAGTTGATGTCACAAAGTGCAGCCATATCGGCCCCAAATGTAAATGTCCTGTATTTCGTCGGATCTTGTCGGTACGACTGAGAAGGAGATATGCGGTTTGGGTAACGTACGTCTTCCCTATACCATCATCTAGGTCTGCGCCCAGGATAGCTCTCTCGCCACCATAGAACTGAATTTTGAATATACAGGGCGTTGCCATTACGTCGCGATATATATATATATATATATATATATATATATATAGAGAGAGAGAGAGAGAGAGAGAGATAGAGAGAGAGAGAGAGAGAGAGAGAGGGAGGGAAATCTTTGTAGTGCGAGGTGACAAGCCGAAACAGAACCGGTAAAATTCCTTTTCCAATTGAACTACGGGTAAAAAGAAAGTTTTTAACTTTGAAATTGTTGCGAACAGATGTCGATAGACAGACAATACTTGACTATTTTGTAAGTGAAAAAATTATATTGAATCAGTTGCTAGGTCTGCTGCTAGGAAAGTTGGGTCACTGTGTCGTACTGTACAATTTTTGTCGCCAGAACTTATACATTTATAAGTCTACAATTCATCCAGGCATTGAGTATTGCTGTCACATCTGCTCTGATGCTTCTAATATATATTCAGAGATTCTTGATAACATCCAAAGAAGAATCTGCAATGTTATCGTTGTTGACCTGGCATCTCGACTTTAAGTCAGTTTCTCATGGCTGTAACGTAGCTTGCCTATGTTTTTCTGAAAAACATTTCATAATAATTGTTCTGATAAGTTTTTCTCTTCGGTACCTCGACTTTACAAGTTTAAGTGTCGTACTAGATTGGCAAATAGGTCTCATGATTTTACGGCTGAAATTAACCGTAACTTTCTATGTTAACTGTTTCTTCTCTTGCACTTCTCCCTTGTGAGACTTACTGCTTTTCTATCAGATTTGATCTTTAAAAACTGAAATGCAATGTCAATCGTTATCTTTTGTCTTCATAATTCTCGTTCTTTTATTGTTTTCTCTCTTTAATAATGTTTTTTGTTCATATTGCACTCGGTAACCCCTTGCATTTTAGTGGCTTTATTACCTTGCTTGGGTTCATGTGATTAAAGAAAAAGGATATTTTACCCTCATTTCGTAACATGGTGAGATTCTTTTCTGTTATTGGAGTGGTATGATTGAATGGGTACTAGAGAGATTCAGAAAATATATAGGATTGCAAGTGATGTGACTAAAAGATTTATTTTCTTTTTCTTTTAGTAGCAACTACAGCCCGAAGTCTCTCTTAAAATATAAATCTCAAATTGGAATAAAGAGAGACAAATAAAAAAAATTGGAGAATAGAAAGGAGACAAAGATAAAATGCTGAAAAACATGTTTGATCCCATCTCAGTCGGGTCGATAACTTTTTAGCACCTTCTCGTAAAAGTAAAAATGTTCCCATTAGAAATGAATAAGAATACAAGAGCACTCAAAGACAAAAAAAAAAAAAAAACTCTCCGCTAACGCAAAACCGACATTGTCTCAGCGATTAGCAAAAGATGAATATTAAAATGAGAATAACTACAATGAATTTGAGCGCTCTCAAGAGTGATAAAAAGTGTACTCGGCCTCTCTCAAAATTAAATGCACACTTAAAATGAACCATGAAAGGTACAAAAAATAGTTAAAACAAACAAACAAACAAACAAACAAACAAACAAACAAACAAACAAACAAACAACAAAACAAAAATAAACAAACACCCCCCCCCCCCCCAAAAAAAAAAACACAACAAAAAAACAAAAAAAACAAAAC